>CAEFZP010005551.1:0-278155 GCA_903064625.1 Mallotus villosus | reverse complement strand
GCAGAGAGATGATTAGAGAAGAGAGAGTCTGAGAGGCGGGCATCTCTCTATCTGCGCTCCTCTCGCTATCTCTCTCTAGTACCGCGGTCTCGCTTTCTCTCTCTTCCCCTCTCTCTCATCTCGCTATTGCTTTCGTTGAAATTATGGCTGTCACCCACTTCAGAAGGGAGAGCAAGGGAAGCAGGTCATTGACTTGATTTTCATGGGAAGGCAGATTTGTCCATTCAGGGTGTGATAGGTCCAGTATTGACAGCCAGGGCCGAGGGGAGGGGAGCGGGCCGCCTTCATTGTAGCACGCTTTGCTGAGGAAAAACAAGAGGCGGTCTGGGACACAAAGGCCTGAATGGGAACAGTAGCCCCTGTGTGTCCCTGTCTGACTGCCGCTGATGCTGGAGGCTTGCGTCTCACAGTGGTGCTTCAAGTGCTGCTCTGCCACCCCTCCTTCACACACACACACATACACACGCAAGAAGTATATACACACACACATACAGGCAGTATACACATACAGAAACACTCCACACACACACACACCCCTCCCTTTTCTCTCTCCTCCTCCACTCTGTCAAGTGGCTGCGGAGGTGTCGCCGCTCTCCTCTCCCACTCCCCGGGGTCAGAGGTCGTGTTTGTCGTCCTCGTTTTACAGGCCGGTTGAAGATCCCCAACGCGCTCCCCTCTCTGCTCAGGGGCCCTCAGGGGCCCTCAGGGGCCCGGCCGCTGTTCTAGCAGGGCTTCTCAGTAGCTTATCTAGTGAGCACCGTGGCCCTGTCTGCAGTGCAGGAGTCTGGGCCCTGTCTGCAGTGCAGGAGTCTGGGCCCTGTCTGCAGTGTAGGAGTCTGGGCTCTGTCTGCAGTGCAGGAGTCTGGGCCCTGTCTGCAGTGCAGGAGTCTGGGCCCTGTCTGCAGTGTAGGAGTCTGGGCCCTGTCTGCAGTGCAGGAGTCTGGGCCCTGTCTGCAGTGCAGGAGTCTGGGCCCTGTCTGCAGTGCAGGAGTCTGGGCCCTGTCTGCAGTGCAGGAGTCTGGGCCCCGTCTGCAGTGCAGGAGTCTGGGCCCTGTCTGCAGTGCAGGAGTCTGGGCCCTGTCTGCAGTGTAGGAGTCTGGGCCCTGTCTGCAGTGTAGGAGTCTGGGCCCTGTCTGCAGTGCAGGAGTCTGGGTTTAAAGGCTGTGAGGTCACAGTTATCAGGAGCAGCGTTTGAAGTGTGTGTTGGCTCTGGTCTTCTCTGATAAACACGAGACATGCCGCTGGGCAGGGCTCCAGGAAGCCTCAACGATGGGATATCATCGAGCCAACAGTTTGATGTGTCCATCATGCCAGTGTACGCTTCTGAGTAAGGACAATCTCGTAATAAGACGTCATGTTTTTCTCAGTACATTATTTATTTATAATAAACTGTTTAATCCAAAGATCAGGGGGAAGGTGGGGTAGTGGAGGTTTCGAACTTCCGACCTCTTTATTGAAACGTGCTACCACTGAGCTACATCCATGCCCCGAGACAGGACAGTCACAGTAATTTACCTTAGTTTGTTTTAGGATAACAACCGTAGTTAGTTAAGTGTGGCTTACCTCATTTATATTCTTCTCCTTTAATCTCCTCATTCATCAGCTAGATCTGTATTCTGGTAAAACAAGGATTAGGAGAGTAGACACTTAACAGCGAGATGAGATTAGCACAGATGACGGGATGAGCAGGGATTGCGTTCCTGCTGCAGGGGGGGGTTTCGACAGTAGGGTTAACTCAGTGTTTTAGGAGGAAGAAAACGGAGCCCAACTGTGTGTTATGAACTCTGACCCTCTGTGACTCAGCTTCCGACCTCTCTTAGCCCTCTTTGACCTTTGACCCAGGAAGCTGTCCACCCCCTTGACAACCAATCAACACTGCTTCCAGGGAGAGATCTGTTCTCCTCTGTCCCCAGAGCGGCCCAGCCTGGATTCAGACCCTAGATTTGTGAAAGTTAGAGACGTTTCAGAGGAGAATGGATGTGTTCGAGAAAGTTTCTTTTTATTTTTTTTTGCTTAGAGAGTTCTTGAACACACGTGGTTTTAAGACTTCTCATCGAACACCATGGCACAACGACGTCTCTGACTGGAGGTACATCCTCCCCCCCCTCCCTCCCCCCTCTCCCCCTCCCTCCCCCCTCCCTCACCCCCCTCATGTAAGATGAACATTTCTTTTGAAGTGTGGATTTCCCCGAGAAGTGTTCTGCACCCCCCAACCCCTCCCACCCCACCCCGCCCCCACCCCCCTTCCCCACCCCCAAATCTGTCCATTGATGTATCAGGGCCCTGGCATTCATATGGGGATATGGTTTTTCAATTTTGGTCGTGAGCTCTTTATCATATATTACTGTATCAGGGAGTGCTTTCCTCTTGGTATGTGGGGATTGAGCGGGCCGGTCATGTGCTAAAGTGATTAAGAAGCTGGTGCTGACCCGAGGGTAAACCCTCCTAAAGGGAAAAAAACACACGAAAGCAGAATGAATCAGTGAGTGGAGAGAGAACCACTCAAATAGGTCAGACTGGAGGGAGGGTTCCCAGCGAGCCGAGCCGAAGGATCCATCTACCTGCCTCCTCCGTCTCCTCACTCAGATGACTCCATCACAACCGACCCTCAAACAGGGAGAGCTGTCGCAGGGGCGTTTTAACGTAAACACACACCTCTCTTATCACATTCCACGATCCTCCTCCCCCTCCATCCCTCTCTCCCCCCCCCATCCCCTCTCATCACACCCCCCCCTCTCTCTCCCCCTCTCTCTCTTTCCCTCTCTCTCTTTCCCTCTCTCTCTCTCCCCCTCTCTCTCTCCCCCTCTCTCTCCTCCGCTCCCTGGGTTTCGTAGCTTGGTCTCCCCCGACCACCAGCAGGTCAGCAGCAGGGACAGCAGTGTTGCCGGGCGGAGGGCTGTGTGTGGAGGCTGGAGGCGTGACGCTCCGTCATACAGCCCCGGGCCTCGCGGCCCCCACGCGCTGCACTGCCTGGGACGGGCTGGCTTACGTCTCACTAGGCTGGGATGTCACATGGCAAGACGGAGGGGATGGAGATGGAGGGGATGGAGACGGAGGGGGATGGGGGCGGAGGGGATGGAGACGGAGGGGATGGAGATGGAGGGGGATGGGGGAGCCTTCAAAGAGAGCCATGCCCATTCTGTTCCACCATAAATTATCACCATGACTAAGATGAAACAATAGTGCCTCGAATAAGAAAGGCGGAAATGGAGAGAGGGTGAAAGAGAGAGAGGGTTAAGAGAAAGGAGAGAGAGAGAGAGAGAGAAAGAGAGAGAGAGGGGGTAAAGAGGAGTCCAGTCATGTAGGGGACACACATCTGTATACACGGCAGCAGTTGAAGTTCTCGCTTTTTTCTTTTCCGTTTTTCCATTGGATTTCTGGTCCTAACTGCAGGGCGGTGCTGGGTGCTGTTCTCTGGGAGTTTCCTTCGTCTTTTTGACAGTTAATGGAGTGCTGCTGTCCTTCCTGGCAACCAACTGGCATTAAAAATCACTGACCCTTTTTGATGGTTAACTTGTCCCAGCTGAGGGAAGCCAGCTTCTGCAATCAGATGTAATGGTATACTGCTTTTCATTTGGAAAAACTGTGTGAAGAACTTCTTCCTTTCAGCTGAAATTGCTGTTGTCAGGGCTGAATTGGAAACTTCCTTTGTCGCTAGATTGGTACTGTATAACATCACCATTACTCTGTCTAAAACACTACTGATCCCAAACCCAGGATCGGTCTGAGGGGAAGATGACCTCACAATGTCCTCACCTCTTGCCCTGCAAGTCAATAAGCGGAGAGAAAAAAACACATAAGAATATGTACAAGTCCAGTTATGATGTGGCTCGTCTTCCTTTGTTAAAGTCGGCGTTTGTCCAACATCTGATCTCGCTGCAGACCAAGGCGTGCCAACGTCCCGGCCCCAACATCTCATCTCGCTGTGGACCGAGGCGTGCCAGGGTCCAGGCATCACGGTCTCTTCCAGACCTTTCCGCTTGGTTGACGGAGGGGAACGTTTTTCCAATACGTCCTTGTATGTTAAAATCATCAACGACGTAGAAACTAAGGGAGAGAATGAGGTAGCTTCGAGCTGGTTCATCCACGCTCCTTCATTTATTCAGTTAGGAGGAACCGGATCCTTCCGGAGAATTGTTTAATAATCAGACAGAGAGAGAGAGAGAGAGAGAGAATGCGAGAGAGAGGGAGATGAGAGAGAGAGGAGAGAGAGAGACGAGAGAGAGAGGAGAGAGAGAGAGCGTGAGAGAGGAGAGAGAGCGAAAGAGAGAGAGAGAGGAGAGCGTGAGAGAGCGAGGAGAGAGAGAAATAGAGAGAATCGGCTGGTTTAAACGATCCTGTGTTTCTTTTGACGTTCGTCACGACACACTTAGCTTCTAGTAATGGGAAAGGTTTACTCTGGGTAGAATGTATGCGTTCATGGACAAGGGTTCCATTTTTATTCTGTGTACATTTTGGGATAAACAGTACTTTTGTTTCCTCTCCCACTCATGTTTTCTTAGCTTGGAGATGACCCGTCTCAAACACATTCGTGTGGTTCATTTGTCTGCTCAACAGATAGACTTATCAGACTTTTTGTTTGTCCAGGGCTTTTACGTTTTGGCCGTCTTACAAAATCGTGTGTGGTGAACATCTTCTCAGCTAAACAATCCCAAAGCCAGCACATACACATTCTGTACGCGGCGTAAGAAAGGGAGAGACGGAGATGGGGTGAGAGAGTGTGTGTGTAGCGTGTGCATGTGTGTGTGTGTGTGTGTGAAGAGGGAGGTCCGGGGGCCTGATGAGGAGATGAGAATGCCCCCAGTGACTCGGATCCTAGGCTTTAGAGGATCTCAATGGCCGTCGGATACAAGAGAGCAGGGTGACCCTGCCTTGGTGGTCCCCCTGCCTCCCCTTCATAACCATATCTGTAATTAAGGGATTGGACAGACTCCCAGAGCCCCCCCACAGCCCCCCAGACAGCCCCCCCCCCTCAAACAGCCCCCCAAAATGTCCCCAGACTCCCAAATAGCCCCCAGACACCCCCAGACAGCCCCCTCTGCCCTCTCCTCGGGACGGGCCTGAGGTTGACGTGGGAACCCTGGAGTCGCACTCTTCTCCCCTGCATCCCTCTACCCCGTCCAGATAGCGGCGTGGAGATAACGTTCCCCTCACACCGTGCCTCTCTCAGCCCCGCTCCCGTCCACTCACCTACTGCACAGATTGTGAAGTCGTGCGTTCACACGTGGAGGTATGGGAAGACAGATTCCCAGGGGTCGGGAGAGATACCAGCCTCTTTTAACACCTCCTGGTTTCAACGGCTTTCTCAGAGCAAAGGCAAACCCCCCCACAAGGGGGTAGCTCCAAGGAATTTTGAGTAACATTCTTTCAGACGGTTATTTGCATGATTTGGTTCCTACGAGAATTCCAGGAGGAACTGTCGCGGACCCTAATGCTCAGCTTAGTTGTGAGTGTTGAGCTCCAGGTTTGTTCTCCAGCACATGTACGATAGCGCAGGCTTAACAGCGTGTCTGACATTGCTTTCCAGGGTAAGCCAGTGGCTAAGTCTCCTAGGAGCAGGGCTGTGATCTGCTGTGTTGCAGCTAGCTAAGTGGTCTTGTTAGGTTGGCGTGCATGAGTGTTTTACCGTGTACATAGTATGAGATAGGGATGTTTACGTCTTCAGTAAAGTTTTTTTTAACCGTTTCAAATGTAATTGATTGGATTGGTATTTACAAATTTACAATCCCAATCTTCCAAATTATGGTACAATTATTTTTGGTGCTTTTTATAATTTTCCCAATGTTACCCACATACACAGCAAACCCAGACGGAGTCACACACTCTAACACACCCCACTCTCCTCCATCTCACTCCACCACCCCACCCCCTCCACCCTCCCACACCAGACCCCCTCCACCCTCCCACACCAGACCCCCTCCACCCTCCCTCACCCCACCCCCTCCACCCTCCCTCACCAGACCCCCTCCACCCTCCCACACCAGACCCCAACCCCCCGGTCATCAGTAGTTATGGATGGGCATACTGATTCAGCAGACAAGTCCCACCACCTCTAATAGGAAACAGAGACTCCCCCACCTCCCTCCCTCATCACCTCCCTCCCCAGTCTCCCTCCTCCCCTTTCTCCCTCCCTCCTTCCCCCTCCTCCCCACCTCCCTCCCTCATCACCTCCCTCCCCAGTCTCCCTCCTCCCCTTTCTCCCTCCCTCCTTCCCCCTACTCCCCACCTCCCTCCCTCATCACCTCCCTTCCCAGTCTCCATCCTCCCTTCCCCCTCCTCCCTCCCCCAACTCCCTCTCTCATCACCTCCCTCCCTCCTAGGGGTGGGCCATGATTGGGGGTGGTGGTGGTGGGTGGGGGGGGGGAGGGGTTAGCGGCCAGCGATGGCTAATAAAGGCTGAACTCCTGAAAGGCAAGGTTGTGCTTCCTGTGGCAGTGTTTGCAGCGAGGCCCCGAGGGGCCATGGCTGGGCCGCCCGGGGGGTTGTCAGTTACTGATGGTGCTGTTGTTGCTTCCAGTGTGAAGGGGCTCTGGAGAAGAACACCACAATCCAGCTTGTTAAATAGCATGAATTAATGAAGTGGCAGAGCTGGGAACTTCCTACCCCCGAGCCGCTGCTAGAAAGAACCACTTCCTTAGCATTTCTATGGGCCCCCAACCTCTTTTCATCCTGTCGACTTTTCTTCTCTTCAATCGCTAGCCCTCTCACCTCCCCCTCAAAAACTTTATTTTTTTAAAGTCCTTTAATCCTCTGGATTTATGCTGGGTTGAGAACGGCCGCTGATAAGCCGTCTCAATAAGAGAAACATGAAATGTTGAGTATTCTTCTTATTCGGCGGAGATGTATGCTAATGCTAATTCGCACAGTGGTCATGGCTAGCTAACAGCACGGAAGACTGAGATGAAGGAATGTGCAGATGCGAATGTGTGTCTTTGGATGCGAATGTGTGTCTTTGGATGCGAATGTGTGTCTTTGGATGCGAATGTGTGTCTCTGGATGCGAATGTGTGTCTTTGGATGCGAATGTGTGTCTTTGGATGCGAATGTGTGTCTCTGGATGCGAATGTGTGTCTTTGGATGCGAATGTGTGTCTTTGGATGCGAATGTGTGTCTTTGGATGCGAATGTGTGTCTTTGGATGCGAATGTGTGTCTTTGGATGCGAATGTGTGTCTTTGGATGCGAGTGCAGGTTTCCACAGCCCACTTCCTTCACAATCATTTCAAGAAAACGTTATTAAACTTACATACATCCCAAGTCTCCCGGAAGGTCCGGGAACCACCTCCCGGATTTGAGTCTCTGCAGGTTGGGATGTCTGAACTTATTTATTCTCCAAACTTTTTAGTTTCGTGCCAGTTGCTGTTTCATGGTGTGCTTTTTCCGCCGAGACGCACGCAGTTCAGATAGGTAGTCAGGGCAACCGCAAAACTGCGTATCCATGACTCTCAGTGATACAGTACATTTGAAGGGGGCCTGTTGTGTGGTTGCGAGGGGCAGAAAACGACCCCTAGCCAGCGAACAGGCAGGGATTTCCCATGGTGAGACACTCTCAGGTTTTACAGCCATCTTGCCTTCTTCATTTACTTTATTTATGAAAGTCCTTCCATTTTAGTTGCTGCTTTACTAGTTTTATGTTTCTCATGAGCTGGGTCTCCTGGACACCTGATTTACAGACAGACAAAGACACAGTAACACTTTAATAGAACTGTAAACTGGGCCAGTGGTGCTGATGGATTGAGCCAGCAGTACACTACAGCCAGTGTGAAGCCTGACAGGGCAGATTTAAAGCAGCCATCAATACTCGTACCTGAAACCATGTTTATCAATCCCTGAATGGAATAACTTATGAGGAAAAGAAGGAGCAAGAAAATAGGCCCATGTGTGTGTGTGATATAGTGTGTAGGTGTGTTGTGTGTGTGTGATATACAGTGTGTTGTGTGTTTGGTTCAGTGTGTAGGTGTGTCTCTTGCCCTGTGCTGTTTTGTGGCCAATATGAAGCCGAGAAGATAGGCTACTTGAGTTGATGTTGTCAAAGCAAAGAAAGACAAAGATATCGAAACTATAGTTTAAACATATCTTCCTTTTCATTTGATTCACAAACGTATCTTAAGTTTATATTATTAAAGAAACTCCTGAAACTATAAAATGATCTAAATAACAATGTGTTCTGAAAAGCAACACAAACTAGCTGACACCTGTTGCCCTCAACAAACAAAAATGTATATATTACATTTGGCCTACTCTAGAATATCAAACTCTATTTTTACTTGATAGTAGGCTAATAAACTCTATTAATAGTTAACAAATATTTTCGGTCAGTTATTTCTGGAGATGGATCTGTGTGTATCTGTGCTGCCGCGCCCTCCAGTCCTGTAGAGAGGAGTGAAGCAGAGAGCAGCGGTGCAGATAACACGGATCTCTTTGAGGTACGTCTGGTCGCCCGCCAGCCTCTAATGGGAACGTGTTTATCCTCTCGGTTTATCTGGCGTTTCGGACCCGCCGAGGGCCCTCCAACGCACAAAGGCTGGAATGTACCGCTTGTAAAGCACGATACCGTGCCACGGAAAGAAATAAATAAATACAATTTAGAAAAGGGAATAAAGGAATAATGGGAGGGAAAGGAGAAACGACGTTGGAACTGCCGCCTCGGAGACTCGGGGGTTTTTGATCGTATCGCTGTTACGGACCCGACACACGCACGGCAGGTCAACGCTGCTCTGCCCAGGGAGAATAAACACCGCGAAGCAGAAACCAACCGGGCGTTTTACAGACGCCGATTCAGACCCGTGATAGGCTGGTCTCCATCGTGACTCGCCTGTCCGAGGGTGCGTGTTGCCGTGGCGGCCTCGCGACTCGTGTGGGCTGAGTAACTGATCCAGACGTTTGAGCGTCTGGCAGCAGTGATTTCCGAGGCACGCAGTAAATGCACTTATCAAGCAGCAAGTGGTTGTGTTTGGACGAGATCCATTATGTATTAGCCTACATGGTTTGTTCATTAAATGTTATTTCAAGCCTGTTAGTTTCTAAACTAGGCCCTACTCAGTAGCTCATCTCCTCGACATATATAACTACAAATCACAGTGTGAAAACACAGATGTATGCTACTAGACACAGCATACTTGACAACACCATGCCTCTGCATAGATCTAACTGTAGCTCGACATCAAAGCACCCTGACCAGTTCCTCACACACAGCATCAGGCCAAACTGACACAATGATTGAGCCACAGAGTCTAAGCTGGGACAAAGCACTGGGAAGTGACCAGCATCGAGCCTGATGTAAACTCCTTTCTTCCTGGTCTGGCCTGTGAAACGAGAGCCTGTCCATGATCTCCTCTGTCCCTGACGGCTCCCCCGCCGTCTCTGTCTGACTGTCGACTCAAACCCAACAAAGCCTGGAGGAACCGCAGGTAGAGATGCTTCGCTGCTCCTCAAAGCCCTCTAAAGCTGGGCCTTTTAAAACCAAAGAGGCTTCTCCGGGTCTCTTTTAAAAAGTTTATGAAATTAGCCAATTAGGCAGCTGGGGGAAAGATAGAAGGGTGGAGAGAGAGAGGGGCGAGCGAGGAAGGAGGAGAAAGGCCTCTCTCTCTCTCAGGCCCTCCCAGAACCCAGCATGGATTAATCACTCTGTCTGCAGGATGAATGGCCTCTCACATCCCTCAGCGCGGTTATTTACAATTAAGTAGTTTGACAATAAAACTCACGCCACCGAGTCTGCATAGGCCCCTTCCTGCTCGCCCTTTCTCATTTCTGTACCCCCCCCCTCTCTGCCCCCTCCCGTCTCTCTCTACTCCTCTCTCTCTCACACTCTCTTCTCTCTCGTTCACCTTCTCTCTCTCTCTCACGTCTCTTTCCATCTGTCTCCCGCTCTCTTCCTTTCTCTCTCCTTCTCCTCTCTATCTCCCTCTCGATATCTGTCCTTTCTCTCCACTACTCTGCTGAGTAGTAACAGTTCTGTGGTACTAGATAATGTATCCAGAGCCGACCATTACGTTCTGGTGACGGAGAGCAGACTTGTATACCTTGTCCTTGTGTTCTGGAATGACACACGCACACATCCCACACACACACACACGCGCAGGCACGCACACACACACACGCACACACAATTCCTCTGTGTCGGGAATCCGGTGTCAGCCTGGTAGGGTCAGTCCTATTCCCCTGAGAGAATCAGCATTTACTACAAAACAAATAACAGGAAGCTCGTCTGCGCTACAAGGCCTTTAACAATCCCAGCTCCCGTTCCCGCGGCCTCCGCAGTCCTCACATCCTCGCGGCCAGATGCAGGCCGAGCTGTTTTGATAGGGAGCTGCATTGTTGTCTCCGCTGTCTGGATGGAGCCGTAAATACATCCCCTGTCCCTGTCCTTACTTCCAGGGCTCCTCAGCGACGGTCAGACCACGCGTTTGCCGAAGCAGCCAGCTCAGTGTTGGTCGTGAACACTGTGAGCGGCAGCTAGGCGTTAGGGAGGAGCGGGATGCGGATCCCTCCGTCTGAGGGGGCGCTGATACATTTGGTCAGGACAAAATAATCGAGCGGGGCACAACCCTGTTTATGTTCTAAATTGGGAGAGCTGCGAAGCTTTAATTAGTATCAATAGAGGTTTAATTATCCCATTTGTTTGAATGTCAGAGGATATGAGGAGCGAGCGTCCTGTATAAATACGAGTGTTGCGCTCGTGGAAACATGTGGAAAATGACCCAGGAACACTACCCTACAATTTGGGGATCCTCACATTCTGACAAATAGGTGTACCCCTTCTTGATTAGCTGGCAGGGCTCTGTTGAGTCTTCATTCTCTGTATTTATCTTACTCTAAGTTTAGTCGAACGTGGAGCAGGCCCTGTTCGTCTGGGCATTTAATCATAACACAGAACTGAAGGAGTTGGAAGGCCTAATGTTTCATGCTGAAGCATGAACCAACATTGGACAATGTCATCCAGATAGAAATAAACAAGCCTTTTGGCAAAGCTAAGGAAAGCAGAGAGGTTTGGAAAACTGATTATAGGCCTTCGATTTTAGCCCACACTTGACCAAAGAATCAACATATTCACTGTGTAATGTTTCAGGAATAGACGTGTGGGAGGTGGGGGTGGGGGGGGGGAGAGAGAGAAAAAAAATTGTCAGAAAATAGCATCACTCTTTTCGATTGCCAGTGGAAGAGTGTTTGCCAAGAGCAACAATGAGAGTAGTCTGTAGCCAGGAGGATTGCACTCCATTCTGGAAGGATTACTTCTACGGCCTTTGTTGAACTGAGATGAAAAAAAAACGGGGGAAAAAAACGGTCCTATACCCCGTCTCCAAAAACGTCGACTTTGCGGTGCAAAACAGTTTGTGATTCTTCCTGCCTCTCCTCCCTCTTCACTCCTGCCTCTAGAGTTACCTCTTAAAAATAGATGTACCACTTCATGTGGACCAGCCTAAGAGTTTTACAGGCTTTGTGTATACTCTGCCCCCAGTTTGACTTGTAGAAGATAAATGACACCTGTAAACAATGGAGAGACATGACAGCCCAAGGAGACAAAGAGGGCGTAACGTAGTGGGGGGGGTGGGGTGTGTGGGGCGGGGGTGGGTGGTGCGGGGGCGTGGGTGGGAGAGAGGGAGGTTTTCTTTCCTCTGGTAGGAGAGAGACGTTTTGCAGACTTCTGAAGCTCGAGCTAAGATTAGACGGGAGCCCGTGTTGAGAGGCGCTCCGCTGTGTGTTGTTATCTACATGAAGAACCATGTGAAGTATCACACATCTCCAGAATGTCATGACTTCACCTCATATCCAGCAAGAGAATATGCACGTGCCCCTTCCCCATTTGGAAACTGTTGGTCATGTATTTGGTCGTGTCCTGTAGCCCAATCAACTGCCGTAATACGTACAAGAAAGGCCTACTGTTCTCTCCATGTTTCTCTCAAAGAAAAATTGCCACGGGCTAAATGTGCCGATCCTGCAAAGAATATATATCCTTAAAACCAAAACGGACATCTTCCATAAGCGTAAAATACGTTTTCAGGCTAATTCAATAGCCCCGTGAGGCGTCGTCATAGCAGCACCTCTTCATTGAGTCTAGAACATCCCTTCGACGTCCACCATACATCCCTATCCCCTCAGACAAGCCTCCATCCATTAGTGCCCGACATGTCTTCTGGTGTGGACTCTTTCCAAACAGTGAAGATGGAGTGAATACCCAAGAGAGCTCCTAATGTGCTTCCCAGCTGCTAATTCACTAATTGCAGGAGTCCTCTGAGTGGCTGTCTTAGAGGCAGGTGATGGATCTGGCCGAACGGCTGCTGAAGAGACAGCGTGTGCGCTGGAACCCGGGGCTAGCGACGAGGGGCCTCCATATTTCACTGCGCCGTTTAAAAAATGATTTCCTTTCGCAAACACAGCTGCCTCGTGGAGCTTGGCTCCTTCCTCTGTAGTCTCTCTGCTCCGAGAAGAGACACAAAATCCCCCCGGATAGATGTTAGCATCCCACCTGAAACATGCGACAGAGAGATGTGTAACATCCACTTGAACACCAGCGGTTGAACTGCCTTTGAACTGGAATGTGTCTGTTATCTATCATCCCGAGATGGACTGTTTGTGGCTTTGTTATGTCCAGATACAACAGCTGTGAAAATCCTGGGAAGATTTCAACTGACTTCAACTGAAATCACCTCTCTCTTTGTGACTGTGATTGGCTCAGGCAAGGGTTTCATTTATAGTAGTAGCTTCGTTCAGATCGTCTTAACGCACCTCCTTTTGGTAGATGTGTGTTATTGGATTCGTATTGTCTAAACACAGCCTTGCTGCGTCGTAAGGACTAGCCAGGTTACTGTGGGTTAACCTTTCTAATCCAAGGTCATGAACCGGAAGCTAATGATGTCACTATTTACTCACAGTTTAATTCACGGAGTTCGTCACAATTTCCATTCACAACTTTTCACACATTGCTTCTTTGTGGACTAACAAACATGACATGGCTTCGTCTGGTAGGATTACGTCAAAGCTTCTCTGCCTCGTGACATAAGCTCTCTCTTTTCCCCGTTGTTTATTTCAAACCACCTTTGTTTAGCCATTCACTCGACCTTGAAAGTATTCAATTGTGCTTTCAAGAAAAGCACTTTTGACAATTCCATTCTCCGTCTGTCTGATCTTAATCTGGATTAGTGATTTATTTCCCTGGATTAGAAACTGGCTGTTCAGTGTTGCATCTCACTATCGCCTGAGCTCAGATCAAGCGAGTCCAAATTAACCTGAGGCTTGAGCAGTGTATGCTTTAGACCGTGGAGTGAAACTAGGGTATGTCATATGTACAATAATAGTTAATCTGGATATTTTAATGAGAAATCCAGCGATTATGAAATGGCAGCTTCATAATCGCTGGATCCTTCTCCAGTGTCCTTCTCTTTGGAATCATCGATATCGGGGGAGAAACAGAAACACCCTTTTAACTTTGATGTGAACCAGTCAAGTGTGTCGAGGTATCAAAGTTAATAAGTAGCGGGACTCAGAATATGGGGTTAAAAGAGAGGAGTGGAGATATGGAGGGATTTAAATGAAGGGGTCATTGTGAGAGAGAGCAGAAGGGTCTGAGGAGAGAGCTGGAGAGGGCAGGGTGGAGAGGAGAGGGTCTCAGGAGAGAGCTGGAGAGGGCAGGGTGGAGAGGAGAGAGCTGGAGAGGGCAGGGTGGAGAGGAGAGGGTCTGAGGACACAAAGGAAGGGGAGAGTCCTGAAGAGAAAGGATAGGGGTTAAGAGGAGAGGAGAGGAGGTGAACGTCAAAGAGAAAAGAAGCAAAGGGAGTTGAGGGAGAGGCGCTGGAGTTACCCAAGCCTCTCTCGCTTCTCTCTCTTCTCTCTCTCTCCTCTCTCGCGTCTCTCTCGCTTCTCTCTCTCCTCTCTTCTCTCTCTCTTTTCTCGCTTCTCTCTCTCCTCTCTCTCTCCTCTCTCTCTTTTCTTGCTTCTCTCTCTCCTCTCTCTTCTCTCTCTCTTTTCTTGCTTCTCTCTCTCCTCTCTCCTCTCTTGCGTCTCTCTCTCTTCTCTCTTTCACTCGCTCGCTCTCCTCTCTTGCTCCATAACAGTAATAATAACGACAATTAATTACAACAAGAAAGTCTCTCTCTCTCTCTCTGTTTCCCCTCTCTTTCTTCTCACCCTCTCGCTCATTTCTCCACTCTCTTTCTCTCTATCTCTCTCCCTCTCTCTCTCTCTCTCTCTCTCTCTGTTTCCCTTCTCTGTCTTCTCACCTTCTCTCTCATTTCTCCTCTCTCTCTCTCTCTCTCTCTCTCTCTCTCTCTCTCTCTCTCTCTCTCTCTCTCGCTCAGTGCCAAGTGGTAGTTGGTGCTCTGCATGCGCCAGGATGGGGGAGGTGGAGGTGGTGACTGCTTCTGTCTTTGACTAGATCATACGTGACACTGTAAGCCCTTTTACCCCAGCACGGCCCTGCTTAAATCCTCCAACCTCCACTGATTGACAGCGACCAGACGATCGGATTATAAAGGACCTCTTTTTCCTTGAATGAATGAGGTGTAACTTTGGCCCATGTTTTTGAGTTACGGTCCATGCCCAACGGTAAATAGATTAACATACTTTACGGTGGTTCTTTTTTTATTTGATGGTTGTAACATTTCCACAGACGCTTTAAATATTGACCTGAACATTTTGCATTACATTTATGTTGACAAAAAAGTCCTGGCCTTTGGTTGTGTCTGGAGACACATACTTCATTTCTGGTGAATGATGCTGTTCAGACTAAACACATTCGCTAAGGTTGCTGGCGAAGAATGCTTAGTGATTCCCTGTATGGTTGGTTTATAAGGTGGAGTAAATGTTGAATGAAGAAGTAAATTATGAAGATTAATTGGATTGTGTGTTTGTGTGGGACTCTAGCTTGTTTTGGGCACACCCTCTGTGTATCTTAAGATATCCCAATACACACGGCCTCTCCTTGTTATTGATAGTAACTTGTTTGTGGCCAGACTAAACAACTTCCTCATTAGTGTACACAAATGTATTTATTGTGAGGAGCCGTGTCTAGTTCTTGGGGGATAGTGGCTGTTTCTGGTCACCACAGGGACAGTCAGGGTCCTGCTGGCCCAGTCACCATAGGGACAATCAGGGTCCTGCTTTCTGTGGCCCGAACAGGTCAGTCAGTTTCCCCATCACACACAGGCCCTCCGTATCTGAGCGGGCTGCGTGGAACAGGGGGGTTCTGCGTGGAACAGGGAGGTTCTGCTGGAACAGGGGGGTTCTGCGTGGAACAGGGGGGTTCTGTGTGGAACAGGGGGGTTCTGTGTGGAACAGGGGGGTTCTGTGTGGAACAGGGGGGTTCTGTGGAACAGGGGGGTTCTGTGTGGAACAGGGGGGTTCTGCGTGGAACAGGGGGTTCTGTGTGGAACAGGGGGGTTCTGTGTGGAACAGGGGGGTTCTGTGTGGAACAGGGGGTGTCTGCGTGGAACAGGGGGGTTCTGCGTGGAACAGGGGGGGTTCTGCGTGGAACCGGGGGGTTCTGTGTGAGGAACTATACTGAAGACAAGCATGGTCTCCTCCTCTCTCGCCCCTCTCTCTCCATTCCTTCACCCCTCAAACTCATCCACTCACCCTCATCCTCCCTCTGAGTGGATGCAGAAAACAGACACAAAACCTGAAGACTTGATGGCAGCAAAGGTCAACTGACAAATGACACCCTTGTGCTTAACTGGGGTCGTGACCCCTGGGGGTGCAGAGAGGGGCTCCCACAATGAAACTGCTAACGGGAATTAATCACCACTCTCTGACCTGGCAAAGTGACCCCATAGCCTGGTGAACCCCCATAGGTGTCTGTGGAAGATAGCAGAGACAGAGAGGGGGAGAGAGAGCATGGTAAAGAAGATGGCTTGGCTTGTTTAGGCCGCCATTTCCGCCTCCATGACAAGTCTATGGGCCTTCATGAGGAGACAATTAATCGCCTCTATGGGTCCTCTGAATGGGAATTGAGACGGATTGTTTCCAAGTCTTTCAGCTGCGACCGAGCGTGCTGCGAGACAAAACGCGGTGGCTGTGAAGCTGAATTACCCAGAAGGCTGTTTTTGTTCAGCAGACATGAACCAATCGGACGGACCCCAGCCGTAGCCGTACCGACCAATCCAAACTACTTGAAAAAATGTGTCCTTGGTGTCTTTGGAATTGGCTAGCCTGAGCTATCTTAGACGACGGGTCATAAGCTCGACATGATGCACTCGCCTGATGATGGAAAAGACTGAAATGTTATTTACTTATCTCAGGGGCCAGCAGAATGTTTGGTGTGCACATCATCTATGCTGCAGACAGTCAGTCAGCTATCCAACAACTCATAAATCAGAAGGAGAGTGCTTCAAATTACGAGTAACTCAGAAGGAATCGGGAGGTTTCTGCGTGCAGGAAACAAGATGTAGAGGGGGAAAAAAACAGAAACCTGAAGTAGTAAACAGTTTGAGATAATGGAATGTGCAGGCAACATGGCGAGGCTATTGAAGTTTTAATCCGGTAATGATCTCTCTCTCTCTCTCTCTTTCTCTCGCTCTCTCTGAGCGGGGGAATTGGTCTGCAGGGAGCTGGGCTTCTTCCCATGGTAGTCCATACAAATGGGCAGTTGATGAAGATGAATGGTATTCTGAAGAAGGCTATCTTCATGATAAAAAGTGGCCATTAAACATGTGAAGCCTTACAAAACCTGCTTGTGCGCCGGGGGTGCGTTCACTCAGGCATGTGTGTGTCCAATGTTTGTGAGAAGGGATCTGTGCGTGTGCGTGTGTGTGTGTGTGTGTGTGTGTGTGTGTGTGAGTGCAAGTGTGTGCGTCTGATGTTTGTTAGAAGGGATTAGTTTGTGTGTGTCCATGCATGTGTGTGTGTCTGATGTTTGTTAGAAGGGATTTGCGTGTGTATGTGTGGTGAGTGAAAAGAAGGCTGTTGCGAGGTCTAACTCCAGCTCCAGTGTGTTTCCATAGATGGCCTCAGTAAGGGGCTAGCTGTCTCTTATTGTCAAGTTCTTTGGCAGAGATATTTTTCGCGTCGCCTCATGCTAAATGCATCAACATTTCTCTTTCGGCTTTTTTTCGCCCCTCAAAACGTCCGTGGATCAGACCGTCTTGCCAAACGTTTCCTGTCGACGTCTCAACGACCGACGCAGATGTGTGGTACACAGAATGAGTAATAGCGCTGCAGTGAAGGATCAGAAAAAGGGGGTTATTCTTTAGAGCAGGAGTTACCAAGTGGAATTTTATGATTGAGGGAGTGTTTAACTAGCGCTAGCTCTGTGGCTAGCTACAGACGTTCCCATGATGTGGGAAACTTTGGGCCGCGTTCGAACGTCTCAATCCCAGCCCAGCTGAATGAGTTCACTCTCCCAGCTGCAGCATGAATGGATGAGTCTCGACTGATGAGTGAAGCAGTATGTCCTCTGCTAGTGTCATCAGAACCCCAGTTTGGTTTCTGCTGTTTCGAAAGTGGACCCTGCAACCCTGGACTGCCTGTTAAACAGTGAACTGTAAAAATGTGATTGGGGTTGGAGATTTGGATGTTCCTGTGGCTCTCACGGTGTGTCTGTGTCTGTGTCTGCATGTGTATGAATGTGAGTGTCTCTCTGTGTGTGTGTGTGTGTCTGTGTGTGTGTGTGTGTGTGTATGAATGTGAGTGTCTGTGTGTGTGTGTGTGTGTGTGTGTGTGTGTGTCTGTGTCTGCGTGTGTGTATGAATGTGAGTGTCTGTGTGTGTGTGTGCGTGTGTGTATGAATGTGAGTGTCTGTGTGTGTGTGTGCGTGTGCGTGTGTGCGTGTGTGTGTATGAATGTGAGTGTCTGGTGTGTGCATGTGCGTGTGCGTGTGTGTGTGTGTGTGTGTGTGTGTGTGTGTGTGTCAGTGTGTGTGTGCGTGTGTGTGTGTGTGCGTGTGTGTGTGTGAGTGTGAGAGAGACTCCTGGATCCTGCCTCCCTCTGAGGTTGTTAAACAGTCAGGGAGCTTGGAGAGTTGCCTTCACGCACAAACCCTCCTGATTAGGTACCGACCACTGGGCTCAATCTCCCGTCTCTCTCTCCCTCCCGTCTCTCTCTCTCTCTCTCTCCTTCCTGTCTCTCTCCCTCCCTCCTGTCTCTCTCCCTCCAGTCTCTCTCTCCTTCCTGTCTCTCTCTCCCTCCTGTCTCTCTCTCCTTCCTCCAGCTCTCTCTCTCTCTCTGTTTTCTCTATCCCTTCTCTCATTCTTTTCTTTTTCTTCCTCCTTTTTCTTTTTCTCCTTTTCTCTCTCTCTCTGTTTTCTCTCATTCACTCCTCCCATTGACACTGTTTTCAGGAGTTCACATAAACAGTGTCTGCAGGGGGTGCATGGGGCTTTCTTACTACACTGTGGGTCCTGTTTTAGATTTAACACCCCACCCCCCTCCCACCCCCTCCCAACACCCCCTCCCGCCCAACCTCACTACTACACTTTATATCCTGCCTCCACTCCACCCCTCTAGAACCTTCAATTTCATCCACACTCCTCTCTCTCTTGGATTCTCTCTCTCTCTCTGGCTCTTTTTCTCATCTCCTCATCTGTCACTCGACTCTCTCTCTATGTCTGTTTCTCTCTCTCTCTGACTCTCTCTCTTTCTCTCTCTGTCTGAACCCACCATGTTCTCTTTGCAGACCAGAGAGCTTGGTTGTGTTGTGAAGCGGTACTAAGACCGCACAGACGATATGTCCCCATGTCTCGACCTTCTGTGAGTTAGCAACGTCTCGCTTCGACCCACGTAGTCCTAAAAGATCTCAACTTCAACTTGGACTCCCCAAGGGCCTGGAGGATGTATCAGGATAGAAACAGTGTATGTCAACAAGTTATTTCCTTGCACTTCCTTGTGTTGTACCAAGCAAAATCTCTTTGGCCTGGACGGAAATAAGGCTAACACTAATGATTAAATTAAGGGGCCTAACTACATTATCCTAAGCCAGTAGCTTGAAGGAACTATGCGTCTACCTTAGAAGAGGACAGAGTTGTACAGATTTTATGTCATGCATAGTTTGGCCAAATCCTCCCTAGCCTATCACCAATGGCCTTCTCTGCTCTCTGCTCCTGAAAATCAGACCCATCCATCATTAAGAAGCAGTGACTTTTAAATGGATGCCGGAATAGTCTTTAAAGCCAGACCTTTTTCCCTCTCGATCCTGAAGTCTTGGAGACTCGGACAGAGTTTGGCTTGAAAGAGACCTTGTATCTGCATCCTTTAGATTTACGAGTCTTCTTTCTAAATCCCTGGGGTTGAACTTGAAACTGCAAGCGGTGCACGTTGTATTATCTGTCACTACTAAATCATCACGATGACTCACAGAAATCGATTGAGCTGTACATTATACACATCAAATTACCATCACGTTTTAAGAGTAACAGCAACAGGATTATTCCTTCTTGTTTTGCGCCGGTGTGTGGCGTGTGTTGTACGTGGTAACTGAAGGTAATGGTGCAGGAACAGCCCATAGACTCACGCTGGATATGAGAATCCTGGACTGTTAAAAAGTATTTCTCAATTTCTTCAGTAGCACTTTAAAGAACTGATGAAGATTTTGCTACTTCAAAGCAGGCTTGCAAATACGGTCGTTACCTTTCATCTCCAAGGGAGAAATCATTTCCTCTGATATGTTTATGATTTCTGTATCTATTTCTGTAACTACGTACCATAGTTAATAGGCTACAGTAAGGTCATAATGCCATTTTTCATTTGGAAAACAGCAGCAGATTAGGGCAGGAGGCTTCCAGTACAGGCTGATAGTGTGTCTCCTCCGTTAAGTCACGTCTGATTTAGCACAAGTCTAATTAAACCTTCCACCAAACTCTCCAAGGCTCCGACAACAAGGGAAGAAATATGCACGTTTAGGCTCTCAGTGCTTCATGCAAGACTTGTGCACGGTTATAAAACAACAGTTCATCATGATTTGTTCGGAGTCTGTGTGTGTGGAGAGGACGAGGAATCTGGTAATACACAGGTCTGAGCAATCTGGGTTATTAGCATTGCGGGATTGCTTCTTAGTCCTGAAGCACACGAGGGGAACTTCTCTTGGCAGGGCTTTCTGGGGGCTTGGAGGGGGCCTTCTCTAGACAAACTATCTTTTAACAGTCGGAGAAGTGGTCCTTGGAGAGGACTCTGATTCCCTTTATTAAAACCACTTGTCCAGCATTGTCTCTCCGCTCTCCTCTCGGCCCGTTCCATAAGGCTGAGGTGCTCCGTGATCGCTTGCAGATACTCCCGTTTTGTTTAGTTTGGTGTCTCTTCTTTCCTTTTCCCTCTCTTTTTTTGGTCTTTTTGTCTGTACCTCCGTCTCTCTTTCTCTCTCCCGTGTCTCTCTCTTTCACTTTGTCCCCCTCCCTCTTTCCACTTCTCTCTCTCCCTCTTCCCTCCCCCCTCTCTCTCCATATCTCGCTCTCTCTCTCTCTCTCTCTTTCTCGTTAGTTTTTCTGGGGCAGAAGGAGGGTTTGGGAGGAGGGGGGGGGGTTCATGGGGGGATGTGGGGAGCTGTATCCTGACTTCTCCTGGGCTCCGTGCTGTGGGACCTGGCAGCCGTCCAGCCCTGTCTGCCTCCTTCTCGGGCACGTTCCCGTCCCCGGCACGCTCAGACTCCAGTCTGGGGGAGAGCGCACGCGGAGAGCCGGCCGCGGCCAGGGGATGGATGCTCCTGGGGGCGGTTGTTTGACAGATCGAGCCCCTCGTGATGGCGTACGTGTTAAGAAGAAGGAGGATCAGATAATTTATACCTGGACCGCAGCCTTTATCATTTGCTTATGTTTCTTTTCTGCTCTTAAGGACGGGGACGGGATGGCACTTAGGGCGGTGTGCTTGACCCGCCGAACTCGCCGGTTCTTAAGCTAACATCGCTGTAAATCAGGACTCTAGGAGTCCCTGACGTTACACCCAAACAGTTGAAATGAGTAAAGGGGAAAGTGAGGGGGGAAAGTGAAGATAAAGTGAAATAAAGATGGTCTTTGTCTGCGATTCTCTGGAGTCTCAGAAAATGAATGATGTCGAATGTGCCGTTATATCACCGCGGTCCCACTCTGCATCAGCAGATAGATCGGGGCATTTATCAGACGTGCAGGGATCACGCCATACGGTTTTCAGATTAAGCACGGCCGGCAAACAGGCTCAGGGCCGGCACAGACACAGGGCCGGCACACAGACACAGGGCCGGCACAGGCTCAGGGCCGGGGTTTATGGATGGCTGGTAATCCATTTCCAGTGTCAAAACGACGTCTGATGCTCACATGCAATACGGTATTAAATACAACAGGGTCTTTAGGAAGGGGAAGATTCACTGTCGTAGCAGCGCTGACACAACGCTGTAGCCAATTGAAATGTGCAGTAGAAACATCTGTCTGTTGGTCAAAGTGTCCTCACTGGCCTTTAGGCGTGTAGGCAAGGGGTGTGGTAGGAAGTGAGTCTGTTTGGGAGGGGCGTAGGCCTCTTCATCTGAGGCAGGGGCGTAGGCCTCTCCATCTGAGGCAGGGGCGTAGGCCTCTTCATCTGAGGCAGGGGCGTAGGCCTCTTCATCTGAGGCAGGGGGCGTAGGATCGTTTTCAAACGTGGGCGGAACATCTTTTATTTAGTAGCTGAGGATGCAACCTTTAAATGTACTTTTCTTAATAAAAAGTTTATGTGGGGGTGAGACAGATTTGCCGTTTTCAAAAAGTGGGTGGGACACCTAGAATGATACCTACGCCCCTGGTCAGAGGAGGGGTTGTGAGTGGAGGGGTCAGTGACGGCTCGTGTCTTTATCCCCTAAGGAAAGATAGCAGTTGGAGCCCTTTAAATGCTTGTGCTGGAATGGCTCTTACTGAAGACGTGGCAGAAGTGGTTTCCACCTCTCCCTGAGCCAGCTACCTCTCCCAGAACAAGGCCCTGTCGAAGCTCTCACTAAACGTAGCAGCGTTGTTTAAAGGCAAACAAAAAGCCAATTTGGCTCAAGGAAGTTTTCGCTGAGATTATATATTTTTTTACATCGTTGAATTGAATCGACATGTTTTTTTTATTTTTTTTATAAGGTCAAGATCCTTTTTCTGGCATTAGAAACATTCTGTGCACCCTTTGGTTCACTCTGAGCCAACATCTGAGTAATTTCTTTTAACGGGCCGATCCTACGATGAAGTGTTATATGAAGAATAGCTTTTGTGATCCAGATTTCTATGTGTTAGTTCCAAAGAGAGCCTTTTTCTTTTGATAGCTTGATACTCCTACGGTACACAATCCTTTTTTCTGGGATGCAAGTGGAATCGTTCAATTTCAAAGGCCAGGAATAATGAGGCTTGGGAGTCAGAGCTTCCTCGACCTTTGTCAGGAAGTCGTTAACAGTGTCTAATGAGACATGTAATCATTGCGAAAATCATTCTTCTCTCCATAAGACTCTTCCTGAGTAATGAAATAAGAAAAATGACCCGGGTTGGACTGTCCAACTATTACGTCAGAGGTGAAAGGTCGCTGTTTCTTGGAACTCAGTCAGCGAAAAGATCTTATGATGTGTGCTTTACGCAATCCAGCTGAAGCCGAACCCTTTTCTGGAGTAAGTGTTTACGGTATTACTCATCTTTAATGCAGGCCGGCGCTATCTTTAATGAATTGGCCCCTCAACTAGCAGGAAAGTCTGACTTACTAACTCACAAAAAACCAACAGGAGGTAACATTCAAGGAATCAGTGTGCTCTTGCTGCAGACCCTTCCTCTTGCTCCCCTTGGCAAGGAACAATAAGGAAGTTCTCCTCCTCGCTAGCTTCTACTTCTTAAAATATGAGGATGATAAAAAGGGAAAAGGGTTAGTTGCTCTGGGGGACGGGAGAGATGCCTTGACGCGAGACACGGCTGAAACCAGATCCTGTGTTTCTCTTCCCCGTGAGTGCCGCTTGAAAAACACCAGGGATGGAGTCGAGCTTTCTGTACATTCTGTTACCGTACCGGATCCTCCCGGCCGGGAGACTTTAGGACCATCTGCAGACAAGACTTTACTCGTTTCCACCCCAAAGATGGCTGGTGAAGATGGCGGACGAGGAAGTGTTTGACATTTTTGAAGCGGGCTCTGATTGCTATTGTCGATGAGGTACGGGATATGCAGTTCAGCCAAAGCCCTTGTGAATGTGGCTATGAGTTCAATCATTTTTTCGAAGGTGTTTAAACATCTGCCCTAAATCGATCTCAGTTTGGCGTATAAAGTCATCCAGACTTGGCTTGATAAGCAGCCGTCAGTATAAGCTTTCATCTTTGAACTCTTCATCTAAGCCCGAGCCTCGGACTCCTGGCCTATAATCCTGATCACTTAAGGTATCATAATCGCCAGCACTCAGGAGCTGCTCCACGTCTGAATCATTCATGCGGGTCTATAAATAATATAGACCCAGAAGCCAGTTAGCAGCTGCAACTCGACACAGTAGTCAGTGAAATACAATCTTTTCCAGTGTAAACTAATGTGTTTCACCTGCCCCAAACCCCAACGTCTGGACCAGACCCTACAGTCCTGACTGACAGAGAGAGAAGCAGTCAACACGCTCTTCCTCCCTCTCCCCCCTCCCGAACCCACTTCCTCTTCCTCCGATTAATTTTTCACCGCAGCCCTTTGATATCCTTCTCCGAGGGGGGGAGTATGGGTAATGTACACTCTAAGCACGAGGCTTAATTATTTCTCATAACCGCTCTTCTACTCTAATTAGTTCACTCCCCAGAAGTGAGCCCTGCATTATTTACACATCAAGGGGACACGCGGGGTGGAAGATAAATATTCAGCGATTGTTGACTTTGTCTGATTCCCGACGCTCTGACACAACTTGCCTCAACCCTCCGACGTCTCGACCTAATTTTCTTCTCTTTTTTTACGTAACGCGGCTTGTTCCTGCTTGGGTCCGGGCCCTGTTGGCGTGAATCGGATTTCGTCTTGTTCTCCAATTATCCAGACTCAGGGGTCACAGCGCTCTCATCGGAAGAGAAAGTAAAAGAGCGGTTTCGGGATCGCATTAATAAGTGGTCAACGTGGAGACGAGTCGTAATCGCTATCGTATGTCAACCGGTGTTCTGCCATCTTCTCCGACCGTATCATATTTTGCTACCGTGGCGCAAAATAAAGAGGGTTAACCCTAGCCTTGCTGTAGCCTACACGAATGCTGTAGGTAGGCCTACCTGCTGTTCATGTTTGTAGGTCATCCAGAGCACTAGGGCTATCTCTGTCAGTCAGGCATTGATTTGTGCAATGTTAGTATAAACACTCAGTTATTTAATCGTTCACTCATGATGTAGGAATACAGCAATTAATTTTTGTATTTAGGCTATAGCTATTACACAAGCAGTACGGTAGTTCAGACATCTTTCTGTTCAACCATCTCAAAACTT
The DNA here is from genome assembly GCA_903064625.1 of Mallotus villosus. Lineage (NCBI taxonomy): Eukaryota > Metazoa > Chordata > Actinopteri > Osmeriformes > Salangidae > Mallotus > Mallotus villosus. The sequence continues at coordinate 253,847 of CAEFZP010005551.1, read as the reverse complement.
CCCCCTACAAAATCACCCACTTTAATGAGCTGGACTTTTGAAAAGTCTTCAGCGGTTGTTCCTGCTGCTTCTATCAGGGTGAGTTTGCAGAGCACGTGAGCTCTGGATTCCCAGCCAATGTCTGTGGTGTGAATAGACTGCTGCATCTCTCCCCCTGGTGGATCCCACATCTCCAGGTCCTATTGTCTCCTCACTAAATACCTTCACAGGAACTCTGGTGGGTCATAAAAAAATCCCATTGTGGACGCAAGGCAGCTGTTCATTTCCTCATTTCCTCTTTCGGCTCGCGCGCCTCAAAGCGCCAATTCTGAGTGGAGATGCTGAATAGCGAGAGCTCGGAAATAAGTTGTTTCATGGGCTTTTTGTGATGCCTGGCACGAGAATTACCATAATCACTGTCAACATTAATGGAGATTGTGAATACTACGGACTCTAAACACGGTTTTTCCATATTTATAGAAGTAATAAACAGAGAATGCAAAGCAAATGTCTGTTATGGTTTAAAAGGGAACGCTGTTTACTGGGTTTCAAATGCATATTTGGGTTAGTAGATGAGAGCGGATCATATTTAAGTTGTGTGGTGTGAGTGGAAATGTAATATTCCTGAGCGAAACGCAAAGCATTTAACACCATCGTGTCTGGCGCTATACGACGTCCAGATATCTGGATTTGTCTGCATGCTTGTTGCAGCAAATAGGCCTTCAGCTGAGTGGTAGAGCATCAAAAGATGGTTGGTTCAAATTCCTCCTACTGTTGCCTTCATTATAGCGCTGGGTATGTCTCAGGGTGCATGGTGGTGGAGGAGCTGCGTATGTCCCAGGCTGCATGGTGCAGGAGCTGGGTATCTCAGTCCTGGACACCAGTTAACAGAGCAGCTCTGGGGTCGGACCTGACTGCCTGCAGATGTAGACACGGGCGCCAGCGAAAAATATTGGGCCCCATGGGGAAAAAAAGTTTATCATTTATTTTCGTTTTTCCATTTTTTGGGGCCCATGTCAGTCAGGGGCCCTTGGAATTGTCCTAACTCCCCCCCCCCTCCCCCTATATGGCGCCCCTGGATGAAGACATCACTGAGTTGTCAGCGGATCATCCTAATGCTGAAGACACACCCTAAGTGAAGCTCTTCCAAGCTCTGCATTGATTTCTCTCCCAGTGACATACAGATGCACTTGGGACCCCAGGCTGAACGCATCACATTTCAGTAACTCTCCCCGTTTTATGAAGAGAGTGGGAGAATGATAACTGCTCCCCTGCAAGGAAACATGTCTGTCTGAAGTCAAGGAAGGTCAACCACAGCGAAAAGTAAACCTCTTTAGCAGGTTTTGGCAAAGTGTTCGTCATGGAAATGTCAATGTTTTTCTTTCTTTCTGTCCAGGTGGAGATCACCCTTCAGGACGTCAATGACAACGCTCCTGTTTTCCCCAACGACATCCTGGACGTAACCATCGAGGAGAACATCGGGGATGGATTCAAGATAATGCAGCTAACAGCTACGGATGCAGATGAGGTGAAATGCTTTAGGATGTAAAAGGGTGGTCAGTGTAAAGTGTAGGCTAGTTAGCCCTTACTCTGAACAGTTTTACAGTACGGCTCTTCACTGGCTGTTAGACACAGGAAAACATTGGGGACGGATTCAAGATAATGCAGCTAACAGCTACGGATGCAGATGAGGTGAAATGCTTTAGGATTCCAATGCTTTCCATACTCTGGCTTCTGTCATACGTTTGTAAAAGGGTGGTCGGTGTAAAGTGTAGGCTAGGTAGCCCTTACTCTGAACAGTTTTACAGTACGGCTCTTCACTGGCTGTTAGACACAGGAAAAGGAGAAATTGGCTAAGGTGGAATGTTGGCTCGTAGTTTTCAGCCAACGTCATCAGGCTCTTTGCGATTCTCCCACCAAGCATCCGACCACAGTGTGAAGGTATTCACTCAGAAACACACACACTTACACACACACAGACTCACAGACACACCCCCTCACACACACACTCACGTACACACACACACACACACACTTTCCTGCAACTCAGTGTTTTGACGTTATCTGAGATGCGTCGGGGGGCCGCCAATATCACAGAGCCCCGAGGAGACCGGCCGGCGATTGATTCCTCGCCCCGCTGCTCTGATAGTCCCTCCGCGGCCACCGTAGTTCACATTACATCACTGGCATCGTCCTCGATTAGCAAAAGCCTCCATCTTTGCGCAGTTTTGGGCAGGATGTGGACATAAAATCCAGCGCTGAGCAAAAAGCAAGGCCCTCCCAGCGTATCCCAGGACCGCGGTCTCACACTCTGCCAAACGAGACAAGGGGACTGGATGGAAAGTAGTGCGCCCGGAGAGTGTGTGTGTGTGTGTGTGCGTGTGGTGTGTGTGTGCGTGTGTGTGTGTGTGTGTGTGTGTGTGTGAGGGATTAGTGTGAGGGGGAATATGGACTCATACTTAATGTTAACTTATGAGGCCACACGTTTTTTATTGCACAGCTGTTCCTCTGCCTCTCGCCAGTTCCCAATGTGAGAAAAGAAAATCAGGCCTTTCTGGAATATTCATTTTTGATCTCCGAATGCTACATCCACTGTTATTGTACTGGAGGCCGGTCAATATTTTGAAAAGGGGGATTTTTAAGGACATTATTTGATTACCTTTTTCGTCTATACCGGTGAACTTAAACGCTTTGATCTAGACGACTTTAGCACATGGTATTGTAATAGAAACAAGAGTCTCCTTTCACACAGTCGTTCACTGTTTCCCTTCTATTGAATCTGAAGGGCTTGATCTGTGTTCCAATAGTACAGAAACATTCTCTCACGGCTGTCTGTCCTTGGTTCCTCTCCTGGCTGTCTCTACTTGACTCCTCTCCTTGCTCCTCTAGTCTTCCCTGTTCAGTCCCTTCAACTCTCCATTTAGAAATGAAGTCGGTGGGAAAGAGAAAGAGTAATGTTCAGAGTCATGGGACGAGGCCGGTCAGTTAAAAAGACAAATGTAAAGGCATCTGTCGGTTATAAAGATCGTTTTAGTCGACTTTTTTAGTCCATCTTTTATTACAGACTTACAGGAAAGGAGATGTTTATCCAGCATTTGAACGCAGCAAGGAATAGGTCACCAGCGTTTGTGTTCCAACCCTGCCGTTTTTTCAAGCCAGATACGAGGCAAGCCAAGGTTTTGCCCACATCCTAACTCAGGAAACCTAAGTTGCGCTGACACTAAGTGTACAGAATGCAGTGTGGAGTCCTCGAGCTGCATGTGTGAGGGACGGACACACAGCCAAGAGAACAAGCTGCAGACCAGCTGAACCACTGGATTCAGACATCATTATGATCCCAGCCAGACGGAGGGCGCTACATGTGTGATTCATGTGTGTGTGTGTGTGTGTGTGTGATTCATGTGTGTGTGTGTGCTACAATACTGTTTCTGCGTATCCTTTTTTTATTGATTTTTTTCTCTCTCGCTACCCTCATTTCCACCCAAGCGGAGCTAGGAAACGGTTGCATGAGCTTCGAAACAAAAGAGATGAAAGTATCGCCTTCTCACCCCTGATGAAAGTCTCTCCCGCAGATCCCCTCATTGGGAGAAAAGAGAGAGAGAGAGAGAGAGGAGAGAGAGAGAGAGAGAGAGAGACTGCCCTTTTTCTTTCTTTTTGGAAGAAACACGCTTGTTTTATTACTTCTCTGACCTAACGTGGAAACTATGCTGCAGGTACGGCTCGGTTAATGAAGAATACAAAACGAAAACAATGGGTGCTAAAAGGAGCAGATCAACAACTTTTAACCCTCAAGTTCTCAGCCTAAAAACACAGAACATGTGTGCACTCCCCTCTCTTAACACCTCTGTAATAAAACAACAACACTAGCTAAGTGTTGTTGACAGAGGCATAGGTATAGTACTGTTTGTCATCCTTTGCACATGTTGTTGTGATTGGGCTGTGGAGGTGTGTAGTGATTGGTCCGTGCCGACTGTCCTGTTTCGAACAGGAAGTCGTATTTCCCAGACGTTGTGTCTGTTTCACACCTCTCGCCCCCTCCCCCCCGCCACCCCGCCTGCTCCCGTTAACCTCTCATCTGCTAAATGAGTTTCCTCCTCTTCAGGTCTGGGGTACTCAACTCACAACTCTGCTCTTTAATTGGTTGGCCCACTTTTTTTCTCCCTACCCACCGTGCCTTGGGAGGGCGTCAACCGGTAAACAGTCAAAGTCTTCTGGTGAAGGTCAGGGGAGCAGACGGCTTTGGGGAGTGTGTGGGTGAGGGAGTGTGTGTGTGTGTGTGTGTGTGTGTGTGTGTGAAGGGGCTACTCCCTACTCCCTCTCCTCCTGCTCCCTCCTCTTGAACCCTATCAGAGAATTAATTGGCAGACGGAGGGTGTCGGGTTCCGGTTTGCTGCCCAGGTGGCTGATGGGGTTTCCAGATCGTGAGCCCTGATTGATGACAGCGGGGGCCACAGATGAACACAGCCTCCCTCTGACCTCTCTCAGTAAAAAAAAAGAAGAAATATATCAAAAATATATATATTAAAAAAAAACGTTTTACTGGTTGGTGTCTGGTTCTAAGAATGGTTCTCTCTCTGGTAATGCTATGAGACTGGGTCAGAAGGAGGGTTGAGCTGTGTTAAAGTACTGATGGGAAACAGAACGTCGAGACGTAACCTTTATCTGTTCTCCTGCTCTCTTCCCTCGGCGATCAGGCTGCCGGACTCAAACTCAGTTTCAGTGAGCGGGTCGGAAGCTACGAAATGTACTCCATTGACCGTTGTGTCAGCGGAGATCAAAAGAACCTCTAACATCAGCTATGAGTGAAACACTGTAAGCTTTTAACTTCAGCTTTGACCGTGTGAAACAAAGGGCCCCACTTCTGCCTGATGAAAGGTACAGCCTTTTGAAACGACTGAATCCGCCTCGGCACAAGACGGCAGCAGACAGAGGTCTGCTCTTGTATTATGCTCGGAACAAACATAAACGTCAAGCTCTTTCGCCACTGTTATTCAGTTGTCATATCGCGTTTGGCCCCCTACTCCAATTGCTCCAAAGTCCCTGCTATGGCTTTTGCATGTGGAGTAGCCATACTTGTCCAAGGTATCAAGGGATCTATTAGCTGCATTTATAGAGGAACACTATAGTCCCAAAGTTCAAAGACCAAGAGGAGGCCTCGGGAGGATTCAGCCATTCAGCTCCTGTGTTTTCTCTCTCTCTCTCTCTCTCTCTCTCTCTCCCTCTCTCTCTCTCTCTCTTTCTCCCTCTCTCTCTCTCTCTCCCTCTCTCTCTCTCTCTCTCTCTCACTTCGTTCTCTGAATAGTTCTGGAAGTGACTTGCTGGATTAGCAGTGAAGCTATTTAGCAATGTCACTTTTTTAAATGTGTGATGTTTTAGACCTTATTTCACAGCTAGCCTTACAATGCAGTCTTTTATTGAAGTGGGGCGGTAAACTGTGAGTTATGAAAGCACATGACATCTCTAGCTAACTAAATAAGCAGGTAGAAGTGCTTGCTAGATGTCAGACAATCTCTCATACTAATCACGTACATGACAATGAACATGTATGTTAAACAAAGTTCATGTATGCAGCAGATTTTGTAGTCGGCATATGCAGTGGATTTTGTGTTCTGAAATATGCATGAGTTATAAAATTCAGGGCAAAGTTCCAGATTCAAATGCAGGTTAGGGTTTTTCAACCAAGGATGGAGGTTTTAGTAGAGCATTTGATTGCAGCCCTAGAGCTAGCAGCTTAAATTTGTCCATTGTGCCTTGCTTTGGATAAAAGCAACTGCCAAAAAAATACATTGTTATTGTTGTTCTTAAACCACATCCTGTTCTTATCCACGCCTGCAGTTACTTATCCTTACACAAACCCTCTAAAGTCAAACGCTCTGTGTGTCTGTTTTGTCGGCAGGGTCCTAATGCCCTTGTGACATACACCATAATCAGCGGCGCAGACGACAGCTTCCGGATCGACCCCGAGTCAGGTGACCTGATCGCCACCAAGCGATTGGACCGTGAGCGCCGCTCCAAGTATTCCCTGTTGGTCCGAGCGGACGACGGGAAGCAGTCCTCGGACATGAGGCTCAACATCACGGTCAGCGACGTCAACGACCACACGCCCAAATTCTCCCGGGAAACGTACTCGTTCGACCTCCCCGAGGACATGGCACCAGGTAGCGTCTCCCCGTCACGCGCTCTCCCTCTCTGCCAATGACATAATCGCCACATTTTCAAGCATATTTCAGTTGTGGATGAAAGATTTAGTCCATTATACATGCATGTGGCATGTCTAAAAGGCTTTTAATGCAGGAGGTCGCAGCTTAATGTCAACAAGAGACATCAAATTAACTGTGGCACCTTTTCCATGAAATCCAGTGTTGGTGGGGTTGTGTAGGGGGTTTTGGAGCAGCTTGGAGGGGTTTAGGTTGGCAGAGAGTCTGCCTGCTGTAACAGACCCAAAACCCCACAAATCCTCACTGTCTGCCCGTCTACATCTCCCAGGCTCCATTGTGGCGGCCATCTTGGCCAGCGACTCGGACTCCGGGGTGAACGGGGAGATCACCTACTCTCTGGAGGAGGACGATGAAGACCAGACCTTCCTCCTCAACCCCGTGACGGGAGTCTTCAACGTGACAAAGCCTCTGGACTACGAATCCCAGCAGTACTACATCCTGACGGTGCGGGCCCAGGACGGGGGCGGTCTGGCCAGCACAGTCAGGGTCTACTTCAACATCCTGGACGTGAACGACAACCGACCCGTGTTCAACAGCAGCTCGTACAGCTCGTCCGTCACCGAGAGCCTTCCTCCCGGCTCCAGCATCGTCACGGTGGGGGCCAGCGACGCCGACGACGGTACGTCTCCACGCTCTTCTTCTCTTGTGTCGCGTGAGGAATGTCTTCCTTCTGGGGTTACGGCAGGGCCCCCTGGTGGTTCGCTGACAAACCCGATTCGATTCAGCCTCTTCGCGAGCCGAGTCGCCGAGATAGTCCTTGGCGTCGGCGAACGCGAGCGGGGAAAAGAACGCGGCGGCAGGAAACGAGATAGTATTTGACTTGAAATAACCAGTCAGGACACATAATACTCAACCCCAACCCCAACCTCTTCGGGCTTTCGCTCCTCCATCACACGTCGAAATAATTTGGTCAAAAACAGTAGAGCCACTGTACGACCCAAGCCGGGGCGAAGGTATGTTTCTATATCAGGTGGTTACGGTCAGACGTTTAGAGTTTCTTTACTCCTTCATGCTATTATACCAGCCCTGTCCCTCTCCAGCTGTAATTACCCCTCCACCAGACCTAATGTGGTTACTCTGACCCACATTCCTGGGGGGAGAAAAGCTGTCTGGATTCAAACGCGGTCTGGATCCTTCCTTCGCAGGGCCTGGCGGCCCGACCCTCTCACGGTGTCCCAGAATGCTCAGCGACGAGCCTCCGACAAAGCGTCCTTGTGAGCGACCTCCGAAAGCGCTCGGGTCGCCGTCGCCGTGGTAAACGCAGTCCCCCCGGCTTTTGATAAGGGATTACGTGTGTACTGTAAATACTCGCCAGAGTGTGGGAAGGTGCCGTGGAGTTCCACATGAATACTCCGATGACTTGCATTACAGACGCTCAATTAAGCCTCATTTTGCTGTGGCTCCAGCGCAGGACAAGAATTAGGCTAGATTTCAAGGGCCGATAGATTTTTTTTTCTGTTGGCAGTTTAGTGTAGTTGTGCTATTACGGCAGTTATGTCATTTGAATAAATGTTTCTATTAGGTAGCCTTTCCGAAAGTGCTGCACTTACAGACTTTGCTGTAATGTTTCTCTTCCTATACAGATCTGTCAACTGCTTACTGTGGCAGACTTTGTTATGCTTGTGTATAAATATTTGTTGATTGCAAATTTAGTGGGGCTCAAATGGACACATTTTAACATTTACGTTTTATAGTACAGGGACATTCTCCCCCGAGGCAAGTAGGGTGAAGTGCCGTTCCCGAGGACACAACGTCATTTTGCACGGCCCGTGGAGGCGCTTGAAATCGAACCAGCAACCTTCTGATTAATAGCCCTATTCCCTAACCGCTCAGCCATCTGACTTGAATGTCCACATACGTAATAGTGATATGTTGACATTGTTTTTCCACCCCAAAAAACCCCAGTATGTTTGTTTGTGTTCCTCCCAGGTCCTAATGCGGAGCTGTTCTACAGCATCGTGTCCGGTGACCCCCAGGGCCAGTTTGACATCACCAAGGCAGGCGTTCTGCAGACCAAGAAGACCCTGGACAGAGAGACCCAGTCCTTCTACAACCTGGTGGTGACCGTCCAGGACATGGCTCCGGCCCCCCTGTCCCGCTTCACCAGCACGGCCCAGGTCTCAGTCATCCTGCTGGACGTGAACGACTGCCCCCCCGCCTTCACCTCTCAGAAGATGACCTTCATCCAGGAGAACACGCCGGTCGACACCGTGGTCTTCAAAGCCCAGGCCTCCGACTCCGACAGCGGCCCCAACAGCTACGTGGAGTACTCCCTCCGTGGTCGCCACGAGAACAAGTTCAGCATCGGCACCCATCGATGGGGACGTGAGGCTGGTGGGGGAGCTGGACCGAGAGGAGCACTCCAACTACACCTTGACGGTGGTGGCGACGGATAAAGGGGAACCCCCCCTGTCCTCCACCATGGAGGTCACCATGACGGTGTTGGACATCAACGACAACACGCCCAGCTTCTCCCAGAACATCTACGACGTGGAGATCGAGGAGAACATGCTGACGGGCACGGACGTCCTCCAGGTGTTCGCCAGCGACGCCGACGAGGGGACCAACGGGCAGATCCGCTTCTCCGTGGGCGGAGGGAACGGCAACTCGGATTTCCGTATCGACTCAGTGACCGGGGTGATCTCGGTTGCCCGGCAGCTGGACCGGGAGGCGCGGGCGTCGTACTCGCTGGTGGTCCAGGCGGCCGACCGAGGGAGCAGCCCCAGGGTGGATCGAGCCACCGTCAACATCGTGCTGCTGGACGTCAACGACTGCTCGCCCGTGTTCGAGTTGTCGCCTTACTCCGTGAACGTCCAGGAAACTTGGGAAGTCTTCCCAGAAACGTTCTACAGGTCAGTGTGCCGCGCCGGGTTTGTGTCGGGTCCTTCTAGACAAAGCCCAATTCATACAGCCGCCCCAGGACTTGAAATGAGCTAATGGCTTAACCAAGTTTGTAGGAATATTAACCCAATAAGTACGTGTATGAGATCGATTTACAAAAACATCAAGCACGGTGGTCATGTTTTCTAAACTGCCAAAAAGAAATGTGAGATTGACATGCTGTACTAAGGGGATGATATATGAAACCATTTATGAGTACACATCGTTCTTAGAAGAACTAAGAAAAAAGTGAAATATTGGATTGTACTCTACCAAACTGCATTGCAATAACATTGGTCTTAAGTAGCATCATAACTAGATAAACCTTTAAAATGTCTGGTTCCAGTGATAGTAGTAGAAATAGTCCAAGTTAAGCTTCTTCAGTCCATAAACCTTCAAGGAAATGAGTCTGCGGATGCACTCACTAATGAGGCCTGTGGTGTAGAGAAGAATGCCCAGTGTATTGGCGAGGGACGGGGGGGGCGGGCGAGGGACAGGGGGGGGCGGGGTTGTGCAGGAGTGGGTACCAAAGAACATCCCAACATCAGCCCCCCTTTTTTTATGTCTAAGAACCCCATTAGCGTCTGACTCGATCCTAGACCAGGTATGAGTCGCCGTGAGTTCTCCCGTCACCGACGGAGCCTGTTTCTGTGTGTCCGTGCCAGGTGGTGGCCAGAGATGACGACCAGGGAGCCAACGGCCAGCTGAGCTACATGCTGAGCGGCGGGAACGAGGAAGGCTCCTTCAGCCTCTCCTCCAGCGGCCAGCTCAGCCTCACCCGCACCCTGGACAGGGAAGCCCGAGGGCAGTACACCCTCCTGGTCACGGCCACGGACTCAGGTGAGACCGCCGTGACGGGAGGCTGGGAGGCCGGGGGGGAGACCTGTCGAGATGTTCCCCGTGTTTCAGTACGAGACGGTATTGAGATGGATGGGGACCGGTATTTTTCATCATGGGCCGGTGCTCATATCTAAACTCATACCACATTTAGCATTGCTCACCTTAATGTCTATCGTCCCCTATTCATGGCAGCATATATCTCGGGAAGTTACAGCTGTGTCCATAGGGCCCATGTGTGTTTCATCACTGAGGAAACAGGCCTTGAAAAAACAGGTTTAGGATTCTCAGCATTCGGCAAAGTTGCAAAATCCGACCTTAAAAGTAGCTTTTCTTTTCTGAAATGAACAAGAATGTCAACATGCTGTGATTACAGTTTCACGCTGAGCGTGATGTTTTCACTGAGTGAGATAATCTGAAATGCGCGTTCTCTCTTTCTCTCTCACTCACTCTCTCTCTCTCTCTCCCTTTCTCTCTCTCTCTCTCTTTCTCTCTCTTCTCTCTACTTGCTCTCTCTCTCTCTCTCTCGCTGAAAGAAGAATTGTGTTTTTGACTTATTCCCCGGAAACCTGGCTTGCGTGTTTGAATGAACAGGGTCCTGTGTTTGTTTGGGCACAGTGGTATAGCTTGTTATATGCAGATAAAAGGTTAGCTTGTTATTCCACAGAGGTCAGTAAATGTGCAGTTGAAGAGAGTGCATGCGTATCCCTATTCCAGCCTAATCACACACTATCCCGGGTAAGTGCAGGTTTTCCTTGGGATACTTTGGCAGGACCGTCATGGTCAAAGGGCGGTTCTTGTTCATTCCTGGATGACCATGTGTTCTCTCCGTAATGATGGGTGTTCTGGACTGCGTAGCCTGCTGGTGAGAACGGTGACAATAGCGGAAGTGCTCAGAAAAACCAAACTATGTTAGTCTGTATGAAGGAACTAAGCCCTAGTTCTATGTCTGAAATCTTCAAAGTGTGCATTAGATTGAGTTTATTTGTATTATAAATCGTGTGCGGTTACCTTGAATAGGTTAAAGAGGTTTTGTTGTAGTTTTAAATTGTGATGGATTATGTATCACGTTAGGATGTGGTGTTGTGATGGATTTATGAGAGGTAATAACGGTTGTTGTGTTTAGGTGCAGTTCTTTGGTTCATGAGAATGCCATTATTCAGAGGCTTGTCAAATTATTCCGTCATCAAAGGCCTGTCAGGAAATCCATAATATTATGACTTTTGTATTTCCACCAAGCAGCCTTCTCTACAGCAGGCCTTGTGTGGAATATCAAAATATGAAAAAATAACATAATTACACAGGGAAAATTGCAGAGATGCTTTTCTCGTGTGTTTGAGGCCAGGACTGAGACGCAGGAGGAAATGGTTATCCCATGAAGCCGCTGGCTGGATGTGTCAGAGGTGGACGAGGAAGTCGGGATCTGAATCAATGGTCTTCCAGACCGTTTTCAACTGAAAACATCTAACACCGCCTAGTTTTTTCTGTGATACGTTTTGTTTATTTATGTGTCGGTGTTTGGTGAATGTCACTTGGAACATGGATTAGACTTAATGAGGGCACGACAGCATACCATAGCTGAAATGGATGAATTTGTAGACTAGGAAACGGGTTAATCCAGCTATGAAAGAATGAGTACATTTTCATTTAATTTATTTTCATTTTTTTATAATGATCTGCTTGCTTGGTGAACTATGTCATGAATTCCACTTAGCGAGCGCGCCTGTGTTCCATCTCACGGTTGTCTCCATCCTGCTTGGCCTGTGGACGGAAGGTGAACTTAATAACAGCAGACTGAGTGGAGTTTCAGACCTGCTCCGTCGAGTGAAATCTGTGGTGAAACGTCTGGAGCCGGGGGGCCAGCTCCCTGCCTCTGGCTCCCCTAACGAGCCCTGGCTCCGGGCAGCCGCGCCCGCCACACGCCTGGCCTCCTCTGGAGCTCTGCACCCCGGTCCTGAAAACGTGGCACAAATACAAGCTGTATAAAGGTGTTTTACAAGCGGGCTTGTCGAAGGGGAAACTCGCAGATCAGCCCAGTGGAAAGTTGTTGGCAGCGTTTCTGAGGCTCAGACTAGGATGGAGAGAGAGAGATAACAGGACTGCAAATAGAGCCAGTCTGGGCTAATAGCAGCCACCACATCTGGGATCAACTGCAGACTTATCTGATCTTCAGTTCGGTCCTCTGCCTAGCAACAGCTATGCACCCCCCTCCTCTGCACGCAACACATGCACGCACACCAGACACACACACATGTATGCACACGCACACACACACACACACACATGTATGCACACGCACGCACACACATGTATGCGCACACACGCACATGCGCACACACACGCACACACGCACACCGGGGTAGAAGAATGACCGTGAGGCCAAGGTTAAATGGAGGGGCAAGGAGTTAGCAAGGAGTCACAGTGCAGTGTGTTGGTAGGGAGAGTTCATGAACCTGGGTCACCACTGCCTCTGAACACACACTTAAGGACAGCAGTTGGTCACTGATGGCAGTAGCAGCGTGGCAGGACTTTCTTCTTGTGCCCTGAACTTTCTGAATAGTCTTGTTGGAACGACTTGACAGACCAGTGGAGGGAATAGAGTTATAATACTATTGTATTATCTTTATTCTCCAAATCCATTGCATTTCATGTACCTTAATGCCATATCAAGATATTTACGTTTGACACTTTAGTCCTGAGGCAGTGACTTCTATCCAAAGCGGCGTACGAAAAGGGATTCATTGCAGTGCCCACATGCGCCTCATGCATAACGGATCGTGGATAGAAAGATTCTGCTGTATAAAATATAATCTATGATGTGTTCCCCCTCACGCCTCCCATCCGCCCCCATCCTGTCTCCCTGGCAGAGCTGTGGAGGAGAGCCCAGCAGAGGCTCTGCAGTGGGGGCCCCTGTGGTGAGAAGGGCCCCTGTGGTGAGAAGGGCCCCCGGGGGGACATTTACATGCACCACGTTCCGTCACATATATTAAAGAGGAGGCACAGTATATCCCTGTGCCCGCGCCCGAGGCAGCGGGAACGGTCACACAGAATTCCTCCTGTGACTCTCTCCCGCGTTTCCCAGAAGGCCACAGGGTCTGCACTCTGCCTTTTCAGGGGCTAAACGGGCGCTTAGCAGATAAAGAATTTTAATGACCGTCCCGTTTTTTAAAAAGCAGGGATCTTTTATGTTGCGTAATGGCTCTTGTGAATCCAGTCTGTGGACCCACCCACGTTTCTGGAGTGTTCTCTGAACAGGATCACGCGTCCCTTGTGCTGATTTCCTAGGGAGCTGTCAATCTCTGTTGTGCGTGTTTTAGACGAGCTGTCCGTCTCTTCCGGAAGGAGTCCGTGGGAAATATTTATCACCTTGTGCTCGGTCGTGTTATTTTTCAAACCTACACAATGCGCTAAATGGAAAGTTCAGCTAATGAAGCTACTGATAAGTGGTGTAGGAGCACAGGCAGGGTCTCACAGATCACTGTCCAGAGCTTGCCACAATAAATCTTTAATGGGGTCAGTTTCAGAAGTGTTCAGCCAGCAACCGTCTAGTGGCAACACAAGATGAAGCCAACTAAAATATCAGGTTCCTCAAATGAACTTTTAACAGACCTGTAACATTCTAGATCAACTCTTAAAAAGGGCTCAGTAACAATGTGGTCTAGCAATTTTTTGTTTTTGTTCCTATCCCTCTCTTTTCCACTCCTGTTTTTCGGCCCGCGTAACAATTGCTGGAACCGAGTGTTTGTGTAAATAGCCTTAGTATCTAATAAGAGATTTTAAGAGGTGGTGTGGTTTGGATGATTAGTGCTTTGCGGCAGCCAGAAAAGATCTACACTTTCTAAAATGGAAGCTAAGTTAGGCCCTCACAACCTCTTATGGTTCATTTATCCATAAGTGCATATCTAACACTCTAACAGTCAATCTCAAATGAGCAATGTATTCAAAACTAGTCCTGTAGCATTCTGTCTGCCAAAATGGCAGATAATGAAAACGTTTCGGCCTGTACGATACCACGTCAACACATATGACACAACCAGCTCTTTTTCAGTCGTTTTCTCTCGTTTGCACTTGAAAGTGATTTGAAAAGCTGTTGTGTGTCGTGGGTTGTTATACTGTGTGTTTTCCAAACACTGGTGACAAGCTGTTGTTCCACGACCGTTTCAATACAATGGGGGGATCAGTCATTTAAGAGTCCTTGGAGTGTAGCGCTCGACAGAGAACTCAGAACTATTGAACAGCTCGACAAAAATAAAAGCGCCATTGTATTGAAACCACTAAAGGCAAATCACTTCATAAAATCCCAGAATGTGCTCTGGAGTGCGAGCAAACGGCAGTTAAAGAAATATGTCAAACCATTCAGACACGCCACGCCATAAATAACTGTAAATCCATATACCGTTTAGGAATGAATTGATGAGTGCTTCAGAGAGAGAGCTGCATTATTAGAAATGCAGGTTGTTTTCAGGGAGTGGCCTGCTAGGTTGGATGGAGAAGGGAGAGAGAGAGATATATCCTTTTCCTTCTCTCCCTCGTTAACTGTGAGAAACCCTCTGTTTACTTTGTTATATTTGGCAACCCGTGCGGGATAGCTCTCCCTACACCCCGTGTCCCCCTGGCCATTCATGGGTGCTGGATGGAGCCACATTAAAAGGAGCTTTGTTGCAAAGCAACAGGTTCTCAGGGGGAGAAAAATGTCAATTTCATTGCGATGGCGGCCAATTCACCCTGAGTAATGATGTGTTTTATTTACGCTGTCCCCGAAAGAACACAATCTAGCCGCAGTCCATAAACCGTAATTAACCGTTTAGCCCTAAGCTCCAGGCTACAGATGGGCTGTCTCGTAAATTTACACATTCATCCATCTTCTCTAAGTCAACCTGTCCCGTGCTTCTAACTTTAATGAAGCTCTCTCTGTTTGGACATCCCGCCGTAGTTCTTACCGATCAAAACGGACCGCTCGGTTCCTTTCGACCCTACTGAACGCTGGAACCGTCAATAATATTTGAAGGGACAGATTATCCCTTGTGCCAGCAAAGACACCCAAACCAAGATCTTAGCCCAGATTAGAGGGAGTAACCAGGGCCCCCCCCCAGCTTCTCAGGGGGGAGGTGGTGGTGATTTCCTCCAAATAACTGTTACCCCCTGCGCTGCTGCCTTGGTGGCATATGCCAGCAAATGGCAAAAGCAGATAGTTTAATTGTAATTACATATGTATTTATACCCCCTCTGGCGCGGAAAGTATGGCCATGCCACCTTACTTGAGGCTAATGTGATTTGCCCACCGGTAATATACACTAATAAGGTGCTTAGGCCCAGCCATATGTTTATGCCAGACAATGCTTTCTGGGGAGGGCTTATGAGCAGCTTACAGGGGAAACTGTCTGTGTGTGTTTAAGATGAAGCAGGGGAGAGCAGATGGCCTGTGGTCCAGCGAGTCTTCAGAGCTTGTTATTTTGCACGCTGAAGCTTGGAGGTTATTCAGGGTTTGGTACTCTCATTCCATCATCCCTCTGAAAACAAACGTTTCAGGCACCCCGCTGAAAGCTTGTAATTGCATATTAGCTGATAAAATTCAACACTCGTTCTCACAACAATTCCACCACTCTGGCGGACTCTGGATCGTTTTGAATCACGAGATATGATGTTTTGGTCTCTGTGGCCCCAAGTTGTGTCATGTGAAGAGCCAGTAGGGATTCCTGGTGTTTGAATTTGTAGTATCACTTTTGCAGTGTGATTAAGTTAGGGTCAGCAGTACTTATGCTTCGTCAGTGCTTAAAGTGATTCGCTGTTGTGTCAGGTTTCTGTGTGAAATGACACTGTGCGACTACAGTTGCCTTTTTATCTCATACTGTAATGGCGACTGACAACAGACAGGGTTATCAGGAATACCATCGTCTTTGAAGTATTCCCTTGGAAAATACTGGAAAAACACGTTGAAGGAAAGGCTGTCTTTGGGACTTAGCTGGAGCATTAGCCTCACTACAGCTCACGCACTTCTCCAGGGGCAACGCTTCATGCTGGATACGAGGCGCCCGGGAGATTAAACATTGTCTTTGTTGATTGAAAAAACACATTGGTGAAACCCAAACCGTCTCTACTCATGTATAATCTCCAGGACATATTTTAATTGAATACACACACACGCACACACTTTTCACAGTTTTTTTTTATGGCTTCTGGAAAGTGTCAATAGCTTCCTGAAATCAAGAGTACAAGAACAGACCTTGATCTATTTACCTCAGTTTATACGCAAACGCCATTGTTGATTAATCTCACCGTGAGGTAAGTAACGATCATGTCAAACGGATCCCATCAGGAGAGAGAGGAGGACACGCCAGGTCACTGCAGTGTCGCACGACCTCAGATCAAACCCTAAATACGATTACACTAATGAACGTGCATCACAGCACAGGTACAGTAGTACCTGACGGCTCGCTAGCTAGTTGGCCAGGTGACAACACTTGGTAAGCTTAGATCTGACTAGGGGAGGTTTTTAACTAAATGACCTACATTTCATTTGGGTCATTTCCAGTATTTCTACTTCATAGAATACTTCAGTAGGATTCGTAAAATACTTAAACTTCAGTGAATGACTCAGAAAGTAGTTTGTCATATGTGTCTTCCTCTAAGTCAAGTCCAATCAAAATGTATTTGTATAGCCCTTTTTACACGCAAGCATGTCACAGAGGGCTTCACATACGCCCATAGAGCTGCTCCTCAACCAACCTAAACCCTCTTCCTCTAAGTGAGCAGTAGACTGTCAGACGGGTGTGTTAGCTTGGTTTTCATAAAGCCTGTTGGAGACAAGAAGGTACTGGCAGAGCCGATGGTTAAAATCACACAGAAGTTTCATACAAATTTGGAAAATGGTGTAAAACACATAACCGCTGATGAAGCAAGTACAGAAAATGTTAAACGTGTCTGGGAACAAGTTTCCGCTGATGGAAACAACCATTTTAACCGCACTGCATGGTGGGCACCGGTTCCGTCTGTGTCCCACTGTCATTTCCACCAGCCGCTCTCTCTCTCACACTGCCAATCTCTCTCGCCCTGGCAGCGTGAAGTCATCTGTCATACAGCCGCCCGCCCGATACATCCCTGCACTGCCATACCTACAGCAGGAATACTTATCTGTTGCGTCTCCCAGCGCTTGCAGCCGTGGATCACAAATAGTGGCACCATCTCCAGTTCTCCTCAGCTAAATCACCGACCTTGACACCAGGCTTGAGTAGCAGGGCCGGATTCCTGGGGAGGAGGCTAGGAGGAGACCCAGGCACGGCTGGCCAGGCGGAGAGCATGCCATTGCGATGATATAAGCCCCCTGTGTATTCAGTTATGATAACATTATGGTAGTGGTGGATTATAAACGTGTTGTCAGTTAATCTGATAAGGCAACATCCCTTGGCTATCAGTTTGTCTCTGTTATCAGTAGAGATAGCAGTGAGGAGTCTGAGACGGTGTTGTTGTTAGTGGCTACAGGACTAAAGAGTCCTGATTTTGTGAGTGTGCAGGGCGAACGCAGCATGGATCCTCATAAAGGACCAGGTTTCACTTACGCTGCTGTGAAACCTCCCGCCCCAGCCGTCACTGTTTCTAACAACTGCCTTTTACACACATTTGCATAGCTGCTAAGATATTGTGTTCCCGGACGTCTATATCTGTCAGCCCACACAATGTAACAAGATAGATCCAAACTATTTACACGTTTGACAGCAGGTCGACGAGGCAGCTGCTGGTGGTAATGGGATCCGAGTTTCCCCCAGGAGACAGGGAGACAGCCTCCTGAGTGGAGGAGCGTGGTGCTGGGAGAGCGATACACCCCGAAAGATGTGAAAAATGCCTCGTTTGAACCCCCGGGCTGTCAGCAGCAGTGGGTTCAGCCCAGGTTCAGGGTCACGGTGAGGAGGGTTTGTGCGGCTGCTGGTGTTTACGGCTGGATGCTGGGTTTCCTTAAGGCTTACCGGGGATTATCCAGGGTCACTGTGTCTGTCTCTCAGCGCCCAACCCTGCGGTGATGAAGGTGGGGTGCTTGGCATGGGGTCAGGGGTTGCGCAAGTGCGCGGGTCTTCGAGACGGGCCGGGGTCGCGGAGGTGTGCAAGGCCGTCTCTTCACTCGCACCCCTGGTAAATAGGTTGCGACATCATATCCTGCCGAAAAGTGAAACGTCAGGAATGGGGCCAAAATGTGTCCTGTGAAGAAAACGGGGGGGGAAACGTGTTGCTCCAAGCTCATTGGCTTCCGTTAGTCAGGATGAGGAACAATGCTACTGAAAGGCTCTGACAGGGCACTGAATAACAGAAAGAGCTGACCAGTTCTGGCTTCCCAGAACCGAAATTCAACACAAATATTTTTTAAGTCATTCACTTCTCAACACTGAGAAGGCCAGTCATTTTCAATCATCATTCCAAAGCATTTGGACCGTTGTGTTTCCTCGGGTAACACCTAATAAAGTTAGCTGGTACCAAGCTTGGGCAATATCCAAATTAAGCATGTTGGCCATGGTTAAGCTTAATTGTTTTGCTTGTACAATTGGGTGTGTGTTTGCTCCAGAGAGCTAATGAGTCCAGGAGACAAAGCCAATTGGCTTTGAAACCCACTTAACTGTGTAGCAGCCCAGAACATCTACGACACAACACAGCTCCAAAGCCCTCAGGAGTTGTTGTCTACGAACAAGAGCTTGACCGGGAACAGAGGCTCAGCGCTCGCTCACGTAAACTGATAGAGACACTCGACTGGCAGAGATTGATCCTTAATTAAGAGGATCACTCTTCCAGTCCAGGCATTTCTAATCTGCTTCCATGGCAACCCCGTATGATGACTCAGGCTGTCACCTCACGTTGGGCTGGCGGTGTGCGATGGAAGAGACTCTCATGTGAACGCGCTCGCTTCTGAACGCTACTGAGTACCATCGCTGACTAGACACTGTCCTTGTGTGCGATCGCCTAATCCTGAATTACATGACCAGTTGTGGACAGGATTGTTGCGTCAATAGCCTGTAGTTTTGACATCCCGAAAGGATATAGACCACTATGTTCTGGGGGAGTTTGTAAAAGAGAGAAAGAGAGAAACTGAATACGGAGAATACTGACAGAACTGGATAATTGCTTGTATCAAAGAGATGAAAACATTGTAATTGACATTATAGAATGACGAACACCTTCAAATGATTTTATGTCTATATTTGGCTATAAACATTCTTAAAAATGCACTTCTGGAGTGAAACAAATGCAATGCATGACCGAAGTCCTTGATCACAGCCAAAATACAGTTGGTGTTTTTGGCATCTTTAGGTTATGAAAAATAGATGTTTTTACGTGTATTGGTCATGTTCTCCTGGAATGCGGCGGTGTTTGTTCATTTGTAAGTGTGTTAAGTGTATTTATGCTAACATGTACACCGTAGACAGGAGCAGCTGTAACCAGGAAAAACAGGAAACCTAATATTCTAGCCAACTGTCAAATATTAGTTTAAAAGTTACTCAGGCATTTATATGTGTATTTTAAAAACAACTTTTCAAACTCCTGGGCAGCAACAGTTAGGCCATTTAGAATGCTATCTTAAGATTTAAAAAAAAACTATTAAAGTCTGGTGCTGTTCCTGAAAATCCCATTAGCTAAATGTAAGTCTTTCCAGCGAGCACTAATCCCTTTGTCATCCATACGAGCAGATGATTGTTGCTTATAGTACCTGCTGAGCTTACAGACACATGCTTTTAATTACCTTGATCTTTCAAACCAAAAGAACCCCTCTTGGCGCTGAAATGGACTTATCAGAAACTCATTCTCAGATCTGTTCTCCAGCGTTCCATTAGTGATGATGATGCTCAGCTCCCCAGAGAACAAAAGAGATTATCCACGGTCACTTTCCAGATATTTCTTATTATTTCTTATTAATATCTCACCGAAGGAGGGTCCGAGCACCTGATGTTACTGACAGCTGAATAAACAAGCGAGCAAGCTGTAGAATTTTTGGTAACTCTTTACGTTAAATGTGCCATCGAAAGGGGGCTTTGTTGAGGGAGGTGAAGGCAAGCAGATGTTTGAAACGGTGGGGTTTTCTGCGTTGCAGTTGGGTTTCATCTGCTATTGATTTAAATCTCCCCCCAGGGCTCAGAAGGCCTTGTTCCGTCACTCGCTCGGATAAAAAAAAACGGTTGGATTTTCGCTGAAAATAGCGTTTCTGTTCTCTCGAATTCCAAAGACTAACTCCCTGTGTGTTGCATATCCTAAAATAGATACCTCAGAACCAAGATTAAAATCTACAGTATCCCAAGACCTCAGGAAGGGCAAACGGCAGATTGTATTACAGAGTTATTGAACCCTTTTCAAGTGATTTGTGCTTTGTGTTGATGTGGCCAGAGATGCAGGAATAAATGCAGGGTCACTGTGGTTGAGTCCTCGCATGAATATGAATTGCTTCAACATGTATTTCACTGCAAATGATAAGCCATTGCCAATACATCATATTACAAACCCAACATTAAAAAAACATACTCAAAATGAATACAATACTACTATAAAAATAGTGAGCTGCCATTCTGTAATCTACATCCACCGACATTATGTAACGTCTGTTAAAAGATGATTTCTGTGGCCTCCCCAGGTTCTCCTCCTCTCAGCGGAACAGGCACGGTCACGGTCCTGGTGGATGACATCAACGACAACGTCCCCGTTTTCACCTCGTCCTCCTTCCACACCACGGTCCCTGAGGACGCCCCGACGGGCACGGACGTGCTGCTGGTCGGCAGCGCCGACGCCGACGTGGGCCTCAACGGCGTCATAAGGTACGGTCACGTGACACGGCGCATTCCTGGAGTAACGTTGGGTCATGTGACAGGTGTCAGGTGACCAGGTACAGTCACGTCGCACAGGGCAGTCATGTGACTAAGTACAGCCGTGCGATAAGGTACAGTCCATACGCTCGACGCCCCTTCCATCTTCCCTCCACTATGAAGCCTCTGGGGATCTCACGGGGCCTCCTAGCCTCTGAAGCTGGACGTTTGACTCATATCTGACCCCTGCCTGCCCTCCCTGGGGACCAACATCCAGGACAGAGGGGGGGGCACAGGCTCCACTTTCCCAAAACATGGTAATGAGGACGTTAATTGCGTATGGCAGAACTAGTAGCGCCCATCAGGGGTCCGCTAGGTTGGGATCCCTAATGGAGAGCAGAGCCGGTTGCCATCGGTTATTAGTTTCGATTCTCACAGCTCGTTAAATTAGGCCTTTTACTACTCTTTCTCCTCTGTGTTCCGACCCTGATCGGCCTACGGACTGTGGTGTTGTTGTTGTCACAATAGGTCTGTGTTCCGTCTGTGTTCACACTTTGTTCGGTAATTTGTCGCCGCTTTCAGGAAGGGAATGATGCCCACCACCCCCCTCCCCACCCTCCCAAAAAAAGGCCTTTTCAAAGAATGCGCTGGTGTGTACATGTCTGTGTCACTAGACATTTGTGTCCGAGCTTTACTGGAAACTTGTGAAAACCAGAGTGAAATGCGATCCTTCTCGAAAACCAGAAATGTATGTGTCTCTGATCAGAGAGAGCTCTGGGGAGTCTCTAGTGATAGTCGTCTGCAGAGGCCCTCCTCTGGGCTGGCCCCTATCGCTGGGAAGAAAAACTCTAAAGAATGGATAATGAGTATCTCAAAAGAATTTTAAGATGGATGCCTTAGAAAGTCTTTATGACTGATGATACGGATATGAGCGAAAAAGAAATGTACCACAACAAGCTTATGAAGTAATGTTACACTTGTGTGTCCATCTCATGCAACTCAAAGCCTCTTTTAAACTTGAAACAGTGCCCTCCATAGGATTATGTTGGCAACACTGACAAATGACTTCCAACCCAGGCACTGTCATGTGTGAATGGATCGTACGAAAAGATATTCTGTTGCTGGAGCTGCTATTGATTTATAATTTACCATACAAGGTTATCAATATGGCATAGATTTGATTTGTGTGTGTATGTGTAACTGTATTAATTCACATCCACCATACTGTATCTACGGTAACACACAACACAGACGTGGAATAGATTCATTTTCTACCTGTAATAATTAACTGCATTAATTCACATGCCCTACACTGTATCTATACTGTGTAATACATCGAATTATGTGTATAAATTACAGAATAACTACGTTCATCTCCTCCATGTTGCCCTGACATGTCTCCTGTCGTTTTCCCACCCAGTTACAGCCTGACGGGAGGCAGTGGCCAGTTCTCCATCAACCCTGCCACGGGCCAGATCATCACCAGCTCCTCCCTGGACCGCGAGGCCCGAGCCAGCTACCAGCTCCTGGTGGTGGCCTCTGACGGAGGCCAGCCTCTGGGGCTGTCCAGCTCGGCCACCGTGTCTGTGGTCGTGGCCGACGTCAACGACAACCCTCCTCGCTTCCACCACCACCCCTACGTCACGCACATCCCAGCCTCCACCTCGGCAGGTGCGTGGTTCAGGAGGGATTCTGTCTTGTTCTCCTCCTCTCTTCTGAGTATATACTTAAATAGATGTGTCTTATCTGTGCTGTGTAATACATACAGATGCTATATGTGGAACTGAAATCATTGCACCATTATAAAGTCAAGTTTAATTCAAGTGTTTCACTTTGTGACATGTTTTGTGTCTCGTATCTCCAGGCTCCCTGGTGTTTGCCGTGACAGTGACGGACGAGGACGCCGGGCTCCAACGCCCAGCTCCACTACTCCCTGACGGGCCGCAACGCCGATCGCTTTAAGATCGACCCCGTCCGAGGCGCCATCACTGCCAATGAGAAGCTGATGGGGAGTTCAGAGGTTACCCTCACCGTCCGGGTCAAAGACGGCGGGACCAACCCCAAAACGGACACCACCACCGTGACGGTTCGCTTTGTGACCGGGGGCGACTTCCCCGTCATTAAGATGAAGGCCGCCGCGTTCACCTTCCCCGAGAACCAACACACCAACACCGTCGTCACCACGGTGACGGGGTCGTCCACCCGGGGCGGGTCGCTGTCCTACTACATTGCCAGCGGCAACCTGGATAACTCCTTTCAGATCGATCAGCTGACCGGGGAGCTGTCAATCAAGCGTTCCCTGGACTACGAACAGATTCAGAAGTACGTCCTCTGGATCGAGGCCAGGGACCAAGGCTTCCCCCCGTACTCCGCGTACGAGAAAGTGGAGATAACCGTGACGGACGTGAACGACAACCACCCGGTGTTCGACCGCGAGCCGTTCCACGCGGAGATCCTGGAGAACCTGTCTCCTCAGCGGGTTCTCCTGGTGACGGCCGTAGATCAGGACAGCGGCCCCAGCGGACAGCTGGAGTACGCCATCGTCGACGGCAACAAGGAGAACAGCTTCAGCGTCAACCGGGCGACCGGTGAGATCCGGACGACCCGTCCCCTGGACCGGGAGAAGGTCGCTCAGTACGCCCTGAAGGTCAAAGCCACAGACCGGGGTTCCCCCCCCCAAGACCACCACTGTGAAGGTCATCATCAACGTGCTGGACGTCAACGATAACGCGCCACGGTTCTCCAAGATCTTCAGCGCCACTGTACCGGAGAACGCTCCGGTGGGGTACACCGTTGCCAGGGTTACCACCACGGACGAAGACGCGGGAGCTAACGCCGTCAGCCACTACTCGATCTCCGACGCCAGTCTCCCCTTCCAGATCAACCCCAAAACGGGAGACATCACCATCAGCAGGTCACTGAATAGAGAAGACACGGATCATTACATCGCCAAAGTCTCCGCTCATGACTCTGGCTGGACAGTTAGCACTGATGTCACGATCTTCGTGACGGATGTAAACGATAATGCCCCTCGGTTCAGTCGGCCATCTTACTACCTGGAATACCCCGAGCTCACAGAGATAGGGTCGCTGGTCACCCAAGTGTCGGCAACAGATCCGGACGAAGGCTTCAACGGCAAGATATTCTATTTCATCAGATCCCAGGCTGAATATTTCCGAATCAACTCGAGCTCCGGGAGAAATCTTCGTCAAGCAGCAGCTCAAGTATCAAAACTCAACCGGTGCCGTCAGCATTAACATCAACCGCCACAGTTTCATTGTCACTGCATCAGACCGTGGGACGAGCCCCATGATGAGCGAGACCACAGTTATCGTAAACATCGTCGACAGCAACGACAATCCACCGAAATTTGAATCCTCCGCCTACTTTACCCCTGTCACCAAAAGTGTCAAGGTGGGCACCAAACTCATTCGGGTGGTTGCTCACGACGACAAAGACTTCGGTCTGAACTCTGAAATAGAATACGTGATATCGGGAGGAAACAGCTCCAGCAAGTTCAAGCTGGATAAGCAGAGTGGATGGGTTACAGTAGCCTCCTCCCTCACCTTAGATATTAATAAAGTCTTCGGCATCGATGTTCACAGCCCGAGACAAAGGGAACCCTCCGCTGTCCGCTAAAACCACGGTGCGCGTCGCCGTGACCGAGGAGAACCACCACACACCAGAGTTCTCCCAAAGCCAAGTCACTGCCACCATTCCGGAAAGCCTCGCCGTCGGAACTGCCATCCGAACGCTGTCGGCCCGAGACAAAGACAAAGACATGAACGGTCTCATCACCTATAACATAACCTCGGGCAACGATATGGGGCAGTTTGCCGTCAACAGCAAAACGGGAGTTTTAACCCTGGCCCATACTCTGGACTTTGAGGAGAAGCAACGCCACGATCTCCGAGTGTCCGCCGCCGACGGAGGCTGGATCTCCAAGACGAGCTACGTCACCGTCACCGTCCACGTCACGGACGTCAATGACAACCCGCCCGTGTTCCACCCGGACGAGTACTTCCCAGTCGTGCAGGAGAACGTCCCGAGTGGGACCACCGTGGTCAAAATGAACGCCACCGACCGAGACTCGGGGGCCAACGCCGTCATGGCTTACGTGATCCAGTCTTCCGACAGCGACCTCTTCGTCATCGATCCGAACACGGGCGTCATCACCACCCAGGGGTTCCTGGACTACGAGGCCAAGCAGGTCTACCACCTCACGGTAAAGGCCTTCAACGTCCCGGACGAGGAACGATGCAGCTTCGCTAATGTCAACATCAAACTGAAGGGAGCCAACGAGTACGTGCCTCGCTTCGTCTCCAAGCAGTACTACTTCGAAGTCTCTGAGGCCGCTCTGAGAGGTACCGTGGTTGGAGAAGTGTTTGCCAGCGACCGTGACCAAGGAGAAGATGGGCTGGTTTACTACCTCATTTTTGGGAGGAGCAGAAAGAAGGGCTTCGGCATCAACAGGAAAACAGGCCAGATTTATGTAACGGGCCCCCTGGACCGTGAGAAGGAGGAAAAGATCTCGCTGAAAGTCCTGGCGAAGAACGCTGGGAGTATCCGTGGAGCAGATATCGACGAGGTGTTTGTGAACATCACCATCCTGGACGCTAACGATCCTCCTGTGTTTACCCAGGAGCTCTACGACGTCCAGGTCAGTGAGGGCCTCTCTGCCGGGGGTCTGGTCACCTTCGTCAGCGCGGACGACTCGGACTCGGTCCCCAGCTGGAGCAGGTTCTCCTACTCCATAGCCAGCGATTCCGCCAAAAAGATTTTCACTATCAACCCACAAACTGGACAAGTGTCCATCGCCACGGAGCTGGACAGGGAAACCACCCCCGTGTACAACCTGACTCTGCTGGCTGTGGACACAGGTTCCCCTGCTTCCACTGGCAGTGCCACTTTGATCGTGAGCTTGGAAGACATCAACGACAACGGTCCGACTCTCACGGCAGTGAACGCAGAGGTCATGGAGAACCAGCGAGCTGGAGTAACAGTCACGACTCTCGCGGCCACCGACCCAGATCTGCCACCCAACCAGGGTCCGTTCTCCTACAGCCTCCTCAACACGGGTTCGGCCACTAGCTACTTCAGTCTCAGCCACGCTGGGCTCCTGACCACCAGCAGGGAGATCGACAGAGAGCAGATCAGCGACTTCTACCTCTCGGTGGTGATCAAGGACTCTGGCATCCCCCAGATGTCTTCCACCGGGACGGTCCACGTCAAGGTGAACGATCAGAACGACAATCCCTCCGAGCCGAGATCTGTGGAGATCTACGTCCACTATTTTGGGAACGTGTTCCCCGGAGGTTCTCTGGGGGTTGTGAAGCCCCAGGACCCGGACATCGAAGACTCCTTCCACTGCTCCATGACCGCTGCTGCCCCTAGTCTGTTCAGCATCCCCACCGGTTCCTGCGACCTCACCTCCAAGGCCCGGTCAGCTGACGGAACGTTCGAGCTAACCGTCCGTAGCAGTGACGGCGTCCACGGTACCGTCAGCAACACCGTCCGCGTCCTCTTCATGGGGTTCACCAACGCCACGGTGGACAACAGCATACTCATCCGCCTCCAGACCCCAGGGGTCCAGAACTTCCTCACGAATCACTACCTCAGCTTCCTGCGAATTGCCAACTCACAGCTGGCCGGGCTTGGCACGGGGGTCCTGCTCTACGGAGCCTTCGAGATGAACAACGAGACCTTCTTGATGGCCGCAGTGAAGCGGGGCCACGGGCAGTACGTGAACCCCAGCGGAGTGGCCACCTTCTTCCAGAGCATCAAGGACGTCCTGCATCGCCAGAGCGGGGTGCGGATCGACTCGGTGGACCACGACCCCTGCACCCGCAACCCCTGCCAGAACGGGGGCTCCTGCAAGCGTCGCCTCAGCGTCGGCCCCGACATGAAGATCGAAGAGAGCGTTCCGGTCATCCTGGTCTCCAACCACCCTCTCCAGCCCTACGCCTGTCACTGCCGGCCGGGATACTCGGGGGCTCTGTGCGAGACGGACATAGACGAGTGTCTGCCGTCGCCCTGCCACAACGGCGGCACCTGCCTCAACCTGGTGGGAGGCTTCTCCTGTTCCTGTCCCGATGGCTTCACCGGGATGGCCTGTGAGAGGGACGTCAACGAGTGCCTCTCCAATCCCTGCAAGAACGGGGCGCTGTGCCAGAACTTCCCCGGTGGCTTCAACTGCCTCTGCAAATCCGGCTTTGCAGGTACTGTACACCGCCACAGGAGTAATTTCCATTTTATGAGCACGCAGAAGCACAGATGTTCATCTAGGCTCCAGTGTATACACGTTGCACATACCTCCCCCGCTTTGAATCCAAGTCAAATATTTTCTTCTGAATGATAAAGTAACTGTGGCATACAAACCTGACTGCCAAACAAGGTTCGTTTTTTAGAAACTAGTTGAGGGGGAATCGTTTTTGATGCGTATCGGCCTGTCTTGTTTACTTTAATAAGAACGACGATGCGCAACTGACCGTGGTCAGAGTCTTGGTGGAGACTCCACACACAGTTCACATACCCCCGCACGCCCCTCTCTCTCTGCTCCAGAGACGTAAGCTATGCTGACAAGCATCTTGCTTTGTCTCTGGGATCACCTATTAGGGACTGAAGTTTGTGTGTCAATCACTTTATAGTTGAATATCATGTGAACGGTGAGAAACCGACACTTTGGCTGAGTGAAGGTATTGGGAAGTAAATGATAAGTTTGTCCTGGAGAGGGACTACTCGAGATGATTGTATGAAGAATACACAAATACTACTCTTTATAAAGGCAGTGCATACGAAGAACCGTTAATGAAAACATTTGTCTGAATCATGTCTGTTTGGTCAGCTGTGGGCTGTGCCTCTGAAAGACCTTTCCAAATGGGCTCAGAGCAGACTTTTTGACTTAACCGAAGTGATTACTGTTCTTTTTTATTAAGACTATAACAAATGACCACTAACCTATGCGTTTCATCATGATCAACGACCCTTCTGGCGAATTGCACCTATTGACTTACAGTAGTTTGCCTGCCCCTGCTGTGAACTTTCCACTTCCTGTTGTTGCTGCCTGGTCAGGGCGAAATAATTCATCTCCATTAAGCTATTTGTCTTATGCTGCAGTAGTGAGGGCCTACGAAAACAGCGTACAGCAGGTCACTGTCAGTCCCCATGCATACCGTACCTTGTTTTGTCTGTGTCGATTACTGTACCGTCCATGTGTCCGAGATTTCTGCTTGTCGTCATAATCAGCATGCCTCTCACTGACCCCAGTGACCAATGAAGATGCTTCAGTTGGGAAACCTTAAGGATCATTACATCTTGTATATGTTTTCACCCATGTGTGTCGACTTCCCAAACCTCACGTGTTGTTTTACAAGGTGCGAGGGCTCCCTTTGTTTTTGTAAAGCGTGGGGTGATGAAATGTCTCCGTGAACGTGGTCGAAGGGGGAAAGCCCTTCTGCACGAGCTGCGTGTCCCCCTCACCAGTCACCCTGTCACCCTGTCACCCGATTCATTTTAATGTTGTGTTGTTTTGTGAACCCCAGGCAAAACGTGTGACTCCCTCATCAATCACTGTGAGTGTAACCCCTGTTTTAATGGCGGGTCCTGCCAGAACAGAGTGGATGGCTATTACTGTCATTGTCTGTTTGGTGAGTATTCATCAGACTGAATGTTCTAGGTGGTTGTAGATGGATGACTAGTGAATGAACTGTTGTCGATTTCTGTTTTCACAAGTGTCTCGTCTCCATGTGTTCTGTTGTTTCTCCCAATGAGGCACACACACACATTCACACAGTATTTCAATACCACAATTTACTCAGACATGTTTTGTAGATGCGTGGTGAGAAGTCACGCTCTACGTTTTTGTGCCATTTGTTTGATTCATCTCTCGTCTCTCCTCAGGGGTTTTCGGGAAACACTGTGAGCTTAACAGTTATGGCTTCGAGGACCTCTCCTATATGGAGTTTCCTAGTCTGGATCCCAACAACAACTACATCTACATCAAGTTTGCCACGCTGAAGAGCAACGCGCTCCTCATGTACACCCACGACAACCAGACCGGAGA
This sequence comes from Mallotus villosus, assembly GCA_903064625.1. Lineage (NCBI taxonomy): Eukaryota > Metazoa > Chordata > Actinopteri > Osmeriformes > Salangidae > Mallotus > Mallotus villosus. The sequence goes on along the minus strand of CAEFZP010005551.1, from coordinate 225,099 downwards.
CAAGGCGGAATTCCTGGCTCTGGAAATCTTTGAGGGCCGAATGCGTTTCTCGTTTAACTTGGGGAGTGGGACCTATAAACTAATGACCATGATAAAAGTCTCAGATGGGCAGTTCCACACGGTCATTGCGAGGAGAGCTGGAATGGTAAGTTGAGATGTTATTGTATCAGCGAAAAATTGCTTCATCACCAAGAGGTTTTTTTGTTTGTTTGTCATCCTAAGTGCTCGGAAAGTGTACTTCACGGACAAGCTTAATGGTTTTATTGGCCCATGGTTACAAAGCATTTGGGGAAATTTGAAAGCAGCCACATGTCCATAGAGAACTGTTTTATATTTTCAATAGAAGTTATGACTCCTGGGTTTTTATAGACGAAAGCTGTGTCCAAATTTGGCTTCATATTCCGTTTGCGCCATCAGATCATAATTAAACTGCCCACACACTACTCGTTCTACTTATGGCTTTCATAGTTTGTAATTATATTTGATTGCTTGTTGTGATTTACAATGCTGGCCTCCAAAATAGCTCTCTACAGTTGAAATCCTGTCCTCAGAATCAGAAGAGATTTTCCTTTGCCAGTTTTTCACTGGTTTTGGGGAGAAGAGAAAAAAAACTATGCTTCCCCTGTCAGGTTTTATAACGTAGGTCTCCTGCTGGACTTCAAATCTGTCATATCCGACCGTGCTTTGGGATTTCATAGGAAACTGGTAAAATCGTTAAATTGTCAGCTTTGAGATAGTGCAGAGTGACTGGATGGAAAGCTACACAACATGCAGTGAGAAATGCATTCTACTACCCTCGTCCTGCCCTCAGATAGCATGTGCGGGCTGAGGAACGAGCGGGGCTGGGGTTACCGGGGTAACGAGGTCAGGGCTCGCATGCGTCTTGCTCCAAGTGCCTAGTCCCTCAGGTGGTGTAAAGTGAACCTGATCACCGTTGTTTGGAGAAGGTGATATGGGTTATTTCAGTGGTCGTGTGAAGATGGCTTTTTTTCGGTTCCTGAACTCGGATTTTGAGCAGATGTCTTAACCAGACCAGAGCCACCACCACCACAGCCCCTGTTGCTAAGAGACCGGCGCAGAAAGGAAATCGAGATTCTGGGGGCGCCCCGGTAGCTCACCGGATAAGTGTGCCTATCATGTAGGCTGAGGCCTTAACGCAGCTGCCACGGTTCAAATCCGCTTTTGGACGTTTGCTGCTAGTCTTCCGCCCTCTCTGCCTTTCCTGACTTCCCTTCAAACAGTCAAATAAACCATGAACAATTCAAATAAAAAATATCTTAAAGAACCTAGATATCGTTTTCTGGAAGTTGACCATCAACACAACATGACTACCGCCACAACGTCCTCTTTTATAACCATGTACGCTGAAACATTTCTTTTGAAGTGACCACTGGTATTTATCAGGCTATCTTTGTCACATTGTTATTGTAGTGGTGTTAAGGAAACCTAGACAAAAACCCTCTCTATAAGCCTTGTTGGTCTCATTGTTCTGAACCGTGTGTGTTTTAGGACTCACATAAATGTTTAACGGGAGGCTACACCCTTAGTTTGACTCTCCTCTCTGCAGTGTTCGTTAAAGAACGTTTGTATTCTTCTCAGCGTCAAGCCAACTGGGCGCTTTGCGTCCCAGCGTTCCCTCTCCTCCGCCTTTCCTTTGCCTCTGACGCACACTTGCTTTACACAACCAACAAATCATCCACTGAGATGTTCTCATTACACTGTAGTCGTACTTTTTAGTTCACCCTGCCTGGGAGCTGAGATGTGGTTACTTTGCGATGTGGCTAGAAAATACAGACTGCTTCTTGACTCCAGACCACTGAAATACTGTGGAACTACGCACTTCTGATCCTTGATCTTCCGCTGTGCCTTCTATGTGCTGTTTCTACGTTAAATGTGAATGTCAGTTAGAACCAGAGGAGTGGCGTTCAGGCCCAGGAGGCCGTGGGGGCTCCACGGGGGAGCTGGCACTCTGAGGTGTTGAGGCGTGTCTCTGTGTTTCTCCTGCTCACAGGACGTCGACCAAACACAAACAAAGCTGACGGTCGCTTTAGTCACATTCGATTTTCATTTCTGAGATTTTTTCCTGAAACAAGTCTGTAGTCCATTGTGTGAGATATATACAGTAGTTACGTGTGTCTGGTGTGTGTGTGTGTTTGTTTTGTGCGTTATAGGGTGTGCGGTGTGTATTTGTGTGTGTAAGGGGTGTGGGTGGTGTGTATTTGTGTGTGTAGCGGTGCTATGGGAGCAGTAGCTTTGATCTGACGACTAGGCATTAATAACATGCCCATATGGCCGTGATGAAGAGCGACGCAGGCAGGAGACAAATGACTGCTTTCCCTTGTTGTTTTTCTAGCTCATAAACCATAGGCCTCTGTTCGTAATTGGTGCGTGAGTGTGAGTGTGTGCGTGTGCATGCTTTCTGTGTGAATGTATGTGTGTGCCTTCTTGTGTGTGTATGCCTGCGTGTGTGTGTGTGTGTGTATGCCTGCACGTGTGTGTGAGTGTGTGTGTGTGTGTGTTTGTATGCCTGTGTGTGTGTGTGTGTCGGTGCGTCCACCAGTGTCTTTTTAACTGTCAGACTGTCTGGTGAAGCTAAAGCAGATCTCCATGTGTCTCCTCCCTCAGGCTGCGTCTCTGACCATAGACCTGTGTGGAGAGGACCAGGATCCTGGCTACTGTGCCGTGAGCAACGTGGCCGTGCACACAGACTGGTGAGAGCCCCGCCCCGCCGCCCCCAAACTCACACAAACAGTAGAAGAAGTGAGGTGAAGTGAGGTGAAGGAGAAGTGAGGTGGAGGAGACGAAGGCACCTTGGGCAGATAGGACTTGATAAGGATTACACACAGTAGGGCTAAATGAAGACACTGTGAGCAGGCGTTGATAGTGAGGTGCTCTACACTCCAGTACTCTGTCGTCTGCCAAGTGACCGGGCACACTTTGCAGAAATTAAGTTAACATTTATTTTTAGTCATTTAGCAGACACTCTTATCCAGAGCGACTTACAGTAAGTACAGGGACATTCTCCCCGAGGCAAGTAAGGTGAAGTGCCTTGCCCAAGGACACAACGTCATTTAGCATGGTCAGGAATCGAACTGGCAACCTTCTGATTACTAGCCCGATTCCCTAACCGCTCAGCCACCTGACTCAAGTTAGATATGACAAACATGTTAAGGCACAAGCTTCAGCGCTGGACAAGTATGTCCTGGCTTCGCAGGAGCGTGAAAAGCCAAACATCCATTAAATAAATACAGGTTGCAAATATCTCAGTAGCTTACACTTTGAACCGATGAAAGATATGCCCAATTTAGGTTAAGCCATGGTCTATTATAAATCCAAGCGTACATTTAAACATACAGGGTATGAGCCAAGCACTGCAGGCTAAATGAAACACAGTGACCAGATGTTAATGGTGAAGAATGGTATATACAATACTCGGGCCGGATAAAAACGTGGTACTTTGAAGTTCCTTTTTTCTTCTTGTCATGTAGATCAGCCGTGTTTAGTCTTGGGTTTTAAGGTACATAGCTGAGAGTGACAGGGAAGCCCCTTGAGAGAGTGTGTGTGTGTGTGTGTTCATGCTCCCGTGTGTGTGTGTGTGTTCATGCTCCTGTGTGTGTGTGTTTGTGTGTTCATGCTCCCGTGTGTGTGTGTGTGTGTTCATGCTCCTGTGTGTGTGTGTTTGTGTGTTCATGCTCCCGTGTGTGTGTGTGTGTTCATGCTCCTGTGTGTGTGTGTTTGTGTGTTCATGCTCCTGTGTGTGTGTGTGTGTGTGTGTGTGTGTGTGTGTTCATGCTCCTGTGTGTGTGTGTGTGTGTTCATGCTCCCGTGTGTGTGTTTGTGTGTTCATGCTCCTGTGTGTGTGTGTGTGTGTGTGTGTGTGTTCATGCTCCTGTGTGTGTGTGTGTGTTCATGCTCCTGTGTGTGTGTGTGTGTTGTGTGTTCATGCTCCTGTGTGTGTGTGTGTGTGTTTGTGTGTTCATGCTCCCGTGTGTGTGTGTTCATGCTCCTGTGTGTGTGTGTTGTGTGTGTTCATGCTCGTGTGTGTGTGTGTGTGTGTGTGTGTGTTCATGCTCCTGTGTGTGTGTGTGTGTGTGTGTTCATGCTCCCGTGTGTGTGTGTTGTGTGTTCATGCTCCTGTGTGTGTGTGTGTGTGTGTGTTCATCCTGTGTGTGTGTGCAGGATCCTGGACGTGCAGCCCAACAGGGTATCGGTGGGGGGTGTGCGCTCCATCGAGCCCCTCCTGCACCGGAGAGGCCAGGTGGCCACGCATGACTTTGTGGGCTGCATCATGGAGCTGGCCGTCAACGGACGCCCTCTGGAGCCCAGCCAGGCGCTCGCATCACGAGGAATCCTGGACAGGTCTGGCCCACTCACTCTCTTGTCTCTGTCTCTCTCTTTCTCCCTGTCTGTCGGCCAACCCCAAACCCCCTCACCCCGACTACTCCAAACCTCACTGTCTCTCTGTCCAACCGGCCCCCCGCAATCCTTCAGTCTGCCCCTCTTCACCCTTGCCACCCTCCCCCGGTTTCTGTTCATCATCTCACTGCTCTGCAGAACTCCAGAACAAGGCCCGTTTTTATCTAAATAGATTTGGTGGGATTGCAGACTCCCAGAATGTCAGACAGATCTTTTTCTGTATTTTTCTTTGGTCCTGAAGAGTGCCAATGACAGATCTTTTAATATGCTAATTCCCGGGTTATGGTTAGGGGTCTATTATGGGTTTTGTATCGCTGGGGAATGTCGTCTTCGGGGGTCCTTTTGAGGACCACAGCTGTCTGTGTCTGTCTGTCTCTCTCTCTCTGTCTGTCTGACTGTCTTTGTCTGCCTGTCTGCCAATGTCTATCTGTATGACCATCTCTGTCTGTCTGTCTGTTTTTGTCTGCCTGTCTGTCTGTCTGCCAATGTCTATCTGTATGACCATCTCTGTCTGTCTGTCTGTCTGTCTGTCTGTCTTTGTCTGCCTGTCTGTCTGTCTGCCAATATCTATCTGTATGACCATCTCTGTCTGTCTGTGTGTGTCTGTTTATCTGTCGACTGACATCTATATATGTGTTGTGTGTGTGTCTGTGTGTGTGTGTGTGTGTGTGTGTGTGTGTGTGTGTGTGTGTGTGTGTGTGTGTGTGTGTGTGTGTGTGTGGTGTGTGTGTGTGTGTTTGTGTGTGTCTGTGTGTGTGTGTGTGTGTGTGTGTGTGTGTGTGGTGTGTGTGTGTGTGTGTGTGTGCGTGCGTGTGTGTGTGTGTGTCTGTGTGTGTGTGTGTGTAGATGTCCCAGACTGGAGGGCGCCTGCACAGTCAGTCCCTGCAGACACGGGGGCACCTGTGTGGATCACTGGTCCTGGCAGCAGTGCCAGTGTGTGGACGGATTCACCGGAAGCTTCTGTGAGAAATGTAAGAAGACGTTTTGAACTTCTACTGCTCATTTAGTCTTTATGGATGTGGGTCAATGAGTCTAGATATTATTTATGTACAATTAGTTTTGAATTTTATGGTTCGGTATAATAAGTGTGTGATGTGTATAAAATCTGTCACAGGACCTACATTTTCACACATAATTAGCATGTAATTAACCTAGTCAACAGTTTATAGAAACTAACTGAAATCCACAGAGTAAAAAAAAACATTGCAGCTCCTTCCAAATCGCCAAACCTTGCCAAATAGTGATCCGCGCAGAAACCTTGAAAACATGTTAACTAGGATTAATACCACTCTTCACATGAATATGAATGACTTCCTGACATGGATCTGCCGTGCTTGACTGTCCCTCTAACAGACGTGTCAGTAGACACGGCTCTGTCTCTGGACGGGACGGGCCGGCTGGATTACACCATGAGGCAGGGCCCCAAGCGAGACCTCCTGCTCCGCCTGGCTCTGCTGGCCCCTGCCCCGGCCCCTGCCCTGGCCTCCGCCCTGGCCTCCGCGGGGCCCAGCACTCTGGAGGTCAAGTTTCGCACCCGCAGCAAGACTGGCACCCTACTGCACGTGCAGGAGAGCAGCAACTACACCACCGTGAAGGTAGGAGACACACACACACGTACAGAGACACACACACGTACAGAGACACACACACACACGTACAGACACACACACACACATACAGACACACACACACACGTACAGAGACACACACACACGTACAGAGACACACACAGCCATAGACACGCACATACAGTCATACACACGTACATAGACACATACAAACACACTCAAACACAATACATACATACTCACACTCGCATAAACAATGCACACACACACACACACACACACACACACACACACACACACACACGGCCCCGGCTATAGGGAGGGGGGGGGGACCTGTGTGTGTGCATCACCTGCTCTGGTTCCCCCAGCTCTCTCTCTTCCTGCAGGGCTCCAGACGGAGGCTCTGACAGATCCTGGGCAGCTGCCCAGAGAAGCCTCTCACTCTGTCCCCCTCCTCTGCCTCCCCCCTCGCTCTCTCCACTCTGTCCCCCTCCTCTGCCTCCCCCCTCGCTCTCTCCACTCTGTCCCCCTCCTCTGCCTCCCCCCTCGCTCTCTCCACCAGACACACGCTGTCTCTCTGGCTCTCGCTTTTCATCTCTCTCTCTCTGTCTGTATCTCGCTCCTCATCTCTCTCTGTCTATCTCACTCCCTCTTTCTCTCTCTCCATCTCTCTCTCTTCCTCTTTACATCTCTCTCTCACGCGCTCTCTCTTCCTCTCTTCATCTCTCTCTCTCCATTTCTCTCTGTCTCTCTCTGGCTTTTTCTCCAGAGCTGAGCATAGTACCAGACCAGAACTAACCTTACAGCCTGAACAACTACACTCTGTCCTGTGTACAAATGTATAAATAATATGACGTCAAGACCATAACCCACAAATTGTTTATCCAGGTTTGGTTTACCAATGTTTTTGTCTAGTGGGATTGCACTTTCTTTTCACAATTTCCAGATTTCTTTGAATTTTCTATTCATCTGAAAGCTACTTATGTTGCTTTGAATGGGAGTAGACTGCGATTACTTTTCCATTTAAGCTAAGAGATATAAAATTACCATACCTCCTGCCCAGAAACTAATCCTTATCCATTCATTCATACTTATAATGTATGGTAGCGAGCTCCTGCTGTGGAGAGGGCTCTTTATCCAACAACCAGGGTTTTCATTTCGATCAATATGACTTCTCTCTCTCTCTCTTCTATTCACAGTATACTGTCTGTCTGTCTGTCTGTCTGGCTAACGGTAAGGTTATTCTGAATCATTTCCTCTCCTCTAACCAAGAGTCTGGTACTGTCCTCTCCTCCTCCCTCCCCAGCTGAAGAACGGGAACATCCACTATGTCTCAGACGCGGGCGTGGGGGGCAAGGTGGAGCGTGCGCTGGGAGAGGCGTCGCTGTCTGACGGCCAGTGGCACACGCTGCAGCTGCTGAGGAACGGCTCGGTCACCGCTCTCCGGCTGGACGGGGCGCGCGCCAGGCTCATCCAGCACCCCACACAGGACTTCGGGGGGCTGGACGTCCTCTCACTCTCCATCGGAGGGGTCCCGGCTGGGCCCGGACAGCAGAAAACAGCAGCAGGTGAGGGGGTCTGGACAGGCAGGTGGAGGGGGTCTGGGTCTGGGCAGGCAGGTGGAGGGGGGTCTGGGTGAGAAGGGTGGGGGTCAGGGTGGGGGGGGGGTCAGGGTGGAGTTCACGGTGGAGTTCAGGGTGGGGGTCAGGGGCGAATCTAGGTTCCCACTTTTGGGGGGGGCTAAGCCCCTACTAGTATATAAAACCTATTATTTTTCCTGTGACCCAGCAAAACTAGGGGGGGTCATGTTCCCCCAGCATAAATTTTTGAAAATATAATTTTAAATAGTGTCCTCTAGTGGGTTTTAGGAAGATAAATTAACACATTTAGATTTCGATTTTATTTTATTTGGGGGGGGCTAATGAAACTTTTGGGGGGGCTCCAAATACGCCTATAGTGGGGGTCTGTGTAGTGTTGGGGGTTTGGGTGGGGGTCAGGGTGGGGGGTCTGTGTAGTGTTGGGGGTTTGGGTGGGGGTCAGGGTGGGGGTCAGGGTGGGGGTCTGTGTAGTGTTGGGGGTTTGGGTGGGGGTCAGGGTGGGGGTCTGTGTAGTGTTGGGGGTTTGGGTGGGGGTCAGGGTGGGGGTCAGGGTGGGGGTCTGTGTAGTGTTGGGGGTTTGGGTGGGGGTCAGGGTGGGGGTCTGTGTAGTGTTGGGGGTTTGGGTGGGGGTCAGGGTGGGGGTCAGGGTGGGGGTCTGTGTAGTGTTGGGGGTTTGGGTGGGGGTCTGTGTAGTGTTGGGGGTTTGGGTGGGGGTCAGGGTAGGGGTCTGTGTAGTGTTGGGGGTTTGTGTGGAGTAATCGCCGAAACGACAACCGTGTCCACCAGATTTATGTTGTCTTCTGATGAACACTTACTAACTTGGTCCAACATTGCTGTCTGGAACTGGAGGGAACTCGATGTGCTTACATTGTCTTCCTCAGGTCTGAAGTGGGAGGATGTTGCTTTCCTATGACATCGTTTATGGAGAAAAGCTCATTTAGGTCGAATTTATCAGCCCGTCTTTGAGGATCGTTTTTGTTTTACTGCTTAGGACTTAAGTCTACAAGACTAAGCAGCATATCATATGTCCTCAACCCTGACTTCGAAATAGTTTGGCCAGGGTGAAACGAGGGCTTTCACAGGGAGGGACACAGCATTGTAAATTCAAGGCTTTTGTGGGGGGAAAAAAAAATCGATAGTTTGGACAAATATGGTAAAAACGACTTAAATGATTTGTTGGCTTCCCTCACAAAATAAGGCTCAGGGTCTATTTCAAAATAAACATATTCAGAGCACGCAGGTCCATGGCAGGCTGCCTTGCCTCAAACAATTATTATCTGGATCATCTTTGGAAAGGTCAGAGCTGGGCTAGGTACCCTAGAACTGACCTCCCGCTCAAAGTGTGTGTCGAAAGGTTGCCATCTTGTGTATCTTCAACAGGCGTAAGTCAATAAATAGAAACAAATGGATTTAATTCACTCTGGGATAAATTCAATAAACATGCATTGACGTCTTGAGAGGCGATGTTGTGTTGCAATGCAAAAGCGACGGTTTGAATTAGTCACCAAAACATTTCTTCCAGATGCATGTCTTGAAGCAATAAAATGACTAAACTGAGGATTGATTCGCTGGCAAGTCCTTATATTTTAGAAAATAAGCACATATCTGCTCTATAATTTGCAAAATGATTTATTCAACTGTTTAAAAAATGTAATTTGTCTAGGTGGTTCTGGCAACTGTATTCAAATCTTGGTGGTCGAAAGCGAACCGATTATTTTACTAAACAACATTCCTCCAGTTTTGATTATAGCTCATGGTTGTTTACCTAGAAGTCAGAAGGGACATTTTAAGAATCCACTGGAACGCTCCCAATCCACCTTCATCTAGTCCGGCATCGTCTTGTCATTCAGGGGTGTTTCCTGTTTTCTGACCTCACTTCCTCTTCTTCCCCGCAGGTTTCGACGGCTGCCTGGCCTACGTCAAGTACAACGGGGACGACCTGCCCTTCAGCGGCGAGCACAGCCTGGTCACCCTGTCCAAGACCAGCCAGTCTGTGAAGATCGGCTGCCGGGGCCCCAACCTGTGCGAGAGCAGCCCTTGCTGGGACGGCCTGATGTGTGTCAACCAGTGGTACACCTACCAGTGCGTCCCTCCCGGCGACTGTGCCTCCGGGCCCTGTCAGAACCGAGGCAGCTGTATTCCCAACCCTCACTCCGGCTTCTCCTGCGTCTGCTCCGAGCTGTACACGGGCCAGGCGTGCGAGACCCTGGTGGCCTGCCTGGGGGTGCAGTGCCCCCAGGGGAACGTCTGCAAGACGGCCACCAACGGAGGCTTTGTGTGCAGCCCCAGTCCCAGCACCGAGGAGATGCTGCTGCCCATCTGGGCCGTGCCGGCCATCGTGGGAAGCTGTGCCACGGCCCTGGCCCTGGTGGTGCTCAGCCTCATCCTGTGCAACCACTGCAAGGGCCGCAACAAGACCAAAGTGCCAAAGGAGGAGAAGAAGCCCAAGGAGAAGAAGAAGAAGAAGAAAAAGAAGAAGGGGAGCGAGAACGTGGCGTTCGACGACCCGGACAACATCCCTCCGTACGGGGACGACATGACGGTACGCAAGCAGCCGGAGGGGAACCCCAAACCGGACATCATCGAGAGGGAGAACCCTTATCTGATCTACGACGAGACGGACCTCCCCCACATCAACGAGACGGTTCCCAGCGCCCCCTGCGTGCCCTGCAGCGGCCCCGAGGCCGACATGGAGCACTACGACATCGACAACGCCAGCAGCATCGCCCCCTCGGACGCCGACATCATCCAGCACTACAAACAGTTCCGCAGCCACACCCCCAAGTTCTCCATCCAGAGGCACAGTCCGCTGGGATTCGCCCGCCAGTCACCCCTCCCCCTGGGGGCCAGCAGCTACACTTACCAGCCCCAGTACAGCCAGGCCCTGAGATCCACCCCCCTCAGCCACTCTCACTCCGCATGCCCCACCCCCAACCCCCTCTCCAGGCACAGCCCCGCCCCCTTCACCAAGCCCTCGACGTTCTACCGAAACACTCCGACGAGAGAGCTCAACCTGGGCCGCCGAGACGGCAGCCCCCTGGACCTTCACGGCGAGGCGTGCCAGTCGGGGGCCATGTTTAATTACGCCACGCGACTCGGACGCCGCAGCAAGAGCCCCCAGACCATGGCGGGGCACGGCCACACGTCCAGGCCGTCCAGCCGCCTGAAGCAGCCCGTGGAGCAGATCCCCCTGGAGACGGGCCCCCCCGTGGGGCTGTCCATCGAGGAGGTGGAGCGCCTCAACACGCCACGCCCCCGCAACCCCAGCATCTGCAGCGCCGACCACGGACGCTCCAGCTCCGAGGAAGACTGCCGCCGGCCGCTGTCCAGGGTCAGGAACCCAGCAGACGGGATCCCGGCGCCGGAGTCGTCGTCCGAGAGCGACTCCCACGACTCGTTCACCTGCTCGGAGATGGAGTACGACCGGGACAAGCCCGTGGCCTACAGCTCCCGCGTGCCCAAGCTGTCGCAGGTCAACGAGTCGGACGCGGACGACGAAGACTACGGAGGACGGCTCAAGCAGAGACGCTACTCCAGCAGGAGGGCGGAGGGGGGGGCCCAGCGCCTCCCAGACACTCCCTGGGGACCACTACACCCTGCCCCATAAACTGGGGCCGCAGGCGGTGGGCTTCAACTGGGACAACCTCTTGAACTGGGGCCCCGGCTTCGGACACTACGTGGACGTGTTCAAGGACTTGGCTCTGCTGCCGGAGAATGCGGCCGCCAAAGACATTGAGATGAACAGCGGGGATGGCTCCGTGACCATCCTCAACGAAGGAGAAGCGGAGCAATACGTATGAGACTATTTATTACAACGATGTACTATATGGAGATGTTCTCTGGGAAGGAAAGACAATGTAGATTACAAGAGAACGTTGGACTAGCGATATCTTTTAACAAGACGACCTTCAATGCAGTAAGGCAGAAAAAAAAACACATGTTATGATGAATATTTGTGTAGTTAGTCCCTTTGAAAGAGTTTGCCAGTCTTTTAAACCTCAAACTGTACAATCATGCATTCATATCTCTGAGGCCTCATTATAAGGTATCCATTAACACTGAAAGTTTAAACGAAAAGAAAAAAAAACAAGTCTGAATCCAATTTGGTGACTGCAAAAATCCATTCATTTTATCTTAATCTAACATGTCTGTTCTTTATTACCAATATTGCCTCTCCTTTGCAAAACTTCTGTCACATTCACAACCGAAAGATAAGACGAGTGATAACATTGAAACCTCTTTGCAGGATGAGAATTCCAGCGGGCCATAAAGCAATAGAAAACCCAACCTGTGTGTTTTATTTTTCGGGTGGGTTTCTCATTCTCTAAAAGGAAGCATGTGTGTTTGATCCGACTGCACCTGTAGACATCGAGATGCGGTGGAAACGAGCGCCCCGCTTTGCTCACACGGTAACACAGGTCTTCTAATGGTATGACTCAAGCAGGGTACTCCTCTAATGTCTCTCTCTCCCCTCTCTCTCTCTCTCCTCTAATGTCTCTCTCCCCTCTCTCTCTCTCTCTCCCCTCTCTCTCTCTCTCTCCTCTAATGTCTCTCTCTCCCCTCTCCATCTCTCTTTATCCCAATAAGTCTCTGTCTTCATTTCTTCCTGGGTGAGTTTCCTCCCAGCTGATTGGCTTAGCACTCTGAGAACAGGGATCGTTTGAGTCCCCTGCCTTACAGACGTCTTAAGGGTTTGTGCTTGAGGAAGACATGGCTCTTTTTTATTGGCCGGTGGCCCTTTAGGGAGGGGCTTATAATGTTGTGGTCACTAAACAGTGTTGTGGTCACTAAACAGTGTTGTGGTCACTAAACAGTGTTTTGGGAGCAGCAGAGTTTGGGGGTGTGTACATCTCTACTAGGACCAGAATCATGACCCAGCTTAACAACTAGGAATTTGTGTACAAAAACAAAATGAAATGTATTGATGGGAAATCATGTAAGTCATTTGTTTTCAGTGTTGTCCATTATTTTTCAATGTAAGGTTTCTACTTTTTGTACTGTTTATTAACTTAAATTACTCATGCTGTGTTTTTATGGATATTTTCATACAGTACGCTGAAATGTATGTTCTTACTTTCAGGGAAAGTAAGATTGAAGAGTTATTTTTTACATTTGTTACATACGTAACACCGTATTTTCCACTTTTGATAAAACTATAACATATTGTATGCTTTGTACATGTAAAAAGCCAATAACAGAATAAAAAGTATTTATTTAAAAGGCGCTTCTTTCGCTTCCCGATGACTGTGATGTGGTAAATGATCTATTAGTGGGGCGGTTTAGCCCAAATATTCAAAAGAATTGTGCATTTTGTGATACAAGCACTAAATTTGACACACATGTATATAACATGTTGCAAACATTTTTAGATATTGGGCCACTTGGAATTCTCTCTTTATGTCCGCCATATTGGCTGCCATTTGAAATCTACATTTGCGATTATCTGTGGGTCTAATGCTGCTATTGACTTGAAATAACCACTGGGGGTGTTGGCAAAGGGGCTACTATGCGTGTTTTTGCCCCAAAAAATACAAGTAACCCCACCTTTAAATAGTCACCTTGTGGCTCCAGCACAATGATCTCGGTGGTAAGATATTTTATACCCCCAAGGACCAAGGACCTTGCGCCTGTTGTGAGGGAAGTTTAAATAAAGCTTGGTCTGATTTGAACAAAACATTCTAAAAGGGCCATGAAGGACCTAAACAAAACTGAGCCACTTCCCCGTCAGCCAAGGACAACATCCACTGAACCGAGCCATGCAGGCAGCTATATACCTTTCAACAATTATTTACATCTGGCATATTGAACAGAATCTTTTTCTTTTGGGGAGGGGGTGGGGTGCTCGGTGATCCGGTATGCAGCATGCTTATCTTCTCCATCATCGGGGGGAGAGAGAGGCCCATGGAGAGAAAGCAGAGAGCCGTGGAGCGGTGAGGAGTGACGTCCAGGGTGTGAGTAGATGACCACAGGGTCCTGAAGAGCCTCTGGCTTGCAGAGAGTCATGCTGACCCCTGACCCCTGCCTCCTGCTCCGTACGGACGCAGAGATAATAATACCACTACTAATGACAGTGACAACAGGAGAGAATCTACCAGGAGAGGAGACGCGTTGGAATATCCCCTCCTGGTGCTGTGGGGTGAGCGTGGTGGGGTGTCAGGTTGATTCATCCTTTCATACCAGGCATTCATCATGTGGGATTCATCCTTTCATAACAGGCATTCATCATGTGGGATTCATCCTTTCATACCTGGCATTCATCTTGTGGGATTCATCCTTTCATACCAGGCATTCATCTTGTGGGATTCATCCTTTCATACCAGGCATTCATCATGTGGGATTCATTCTTTCATACCAGGCATTCATCATGTGGGATTCATCCTTTCATACCAGGCATTTATCATGGGGGATTCATCCTTTCATACCAGGCATTCATCTTGTGGGATTCATCCTTTCATACCAGGCATTCATCATGTGGGATTCATCCTTTCATACTAGGCATTCATCAAGTGGGATTCATCCTTTCGTAGGGGATTGAGGAGTTGAGGCGCCACCAAGTGTTCTCCAGAAACCCGGCCCTGACTCTCTGCACATGATTAAGTGTGTTGGTGTTGCAGTTCAGTGTGACCGAAGAGGTACCTACTGCGCATAGCAAGCATTACGCTTTCAACGTCAAGTTAAAATTAGAGCAAACTGTTTTCCGAGAGAGTGTTAATGAGTGAAATGCCAACAAGATGTTATTAATGGACTGTATCTCCCCATGCCAAAGACTAACGTCTTGACTGGAGGTGCGAAGGGAGCTGAAGTTGGTTTCCCATGGTGCCTAGTGCTGAACGAAGGGGTTTCCAATCCAAACGTTACATCAAATGTTATTCCCATTAAAATGCTTTGGTATCTTTTCTGTTTGATTTGAATTTCCCTTGTGTTTAACGGGAGGATGTGGTGTGGTAACTTGACTGACTTCCACAGAGTTTCTTTAAAATCTTCTCCAAGTTTGTTATGAAGATTGATTGTTCTCTAAGACCCTTTGACATGGCAAATCAAAAACAGCTCCCTGAGTTTTAATCAAGCTGCTTGTAATTAAGAGCACATTTATCTGTAATTAAAATGCCGCTACAAGACTGTCCTCAAAATTATTTTACTGGGTTTTAAAGAAAACTATTTCTAGAAGTGGTTCATCTCTGATGAATTGTAACCTCTCTTCTCTCTGGGTTTCATAAACATGTTGAATGTCTCTCAATCCTTGCCCAATCTCATAATCTAGTATGTGTGCAAATCACAACATGTAATCAACAATTTAGTAAAAACATTTATATATCAGCCACGCAGCATCTAACAATTTACATTATCAATTTACATGAGTAATCATGCAGTTCAACATCAGCTTGTTACGTTCACAAGTTACAGCACGGAAGACAAATCTCCAATCAATTCCTTAAATAATACCATGTGGGGAAAAAACCCTGAAGAGATCTAGAAATTATCACCCCTCTAGAAAAGTCCTGGAGTTCACATCTGTATCAAAGCTGCATGGTTAGCCTCCATAAGTGTTCCTTAATGCTGTGTGTACTGTAGCCAAGCGCTGTCTTTCAACAAGCATGAAAGCCCAGCAGAGCTACGCAGAGAGACACGAAGAGAGGCAGATACGTTCTCGTGTAAGATGGGCTCTCGTCACCAGAGAGAGAGGATCTGCGGCTAGCAGTATCTATGACTGGCTTTGTGGTGCTCTACAGAAGGGAAGAGGTATGGGCCTTTTTTCACCACCCTCTTGAAAACATGAATCGAAGTGTACGATGAACGCTAAGCGGTTTAACGGAGGGACGAGAGACCCCCAAGCTCCAGTACCACTGTCAGTGCTCTTCATCGTCACACGCAGATAGAACCGGAGAAGCACATCTGGATCACGTTTGCCGTGTGACACAGTGCTGGCTCAGCTATTTAGATTCTGTTTTGTTTTGTAATTCAGGGGGGGCGCAGCTGACTTAAGTACAGTGTAGCTCACTGGGCTTGGAGACCGGGGGGGGAGGGGCTTGGAGACCAGGGGGAGGAGCTTGGAGACCGGGGGGGAGGAGCTTGGAGGCAGGGGGGGAGGAGCTTGGAAACCGGGGGGAGACGGAGGGGGAGGAGCTTGGAGGCAGGGGGGGAGGAGCTTGGAGACCGGGGGGAGGAGCTTGGAGACCAGGGGGAGGAGCTTGGAGACTGGGGGGGGAGGAGCTTGGAGACCGGGGGAGGAGCTTGGAGACCAGGGGGGAGGACTGTCTCTTCAGGGTGAAGTAAGGCCACATCTGGGGCAGAGAGGTGTCTGTCGTGAGTTTCTGGAGATCTTTCTTCTTCTTTTTTTTTACTTTGGGAGTGTGGTGCAGTTATTTACTCTGCAGGAGAAGATCCAGTCCTGATGAAAAAGTAGCTAGGGTTGATAAAAGAACAGAATGAAATGGGAACATAGAATATGTATTTTTGGGGGGGGTCTTTTTGGGGGGGTCTTTTGTCAAAAACGTACAATGCATACAATCGATGAGATCACAAATGACATCCACAAGATGTAAAAAAGAAGAAAAAAAACTTACTACACATTTTACAGAGATTGTCAATAATCGTAAATTTCGATTTAGAAGAGATTAGAAGAGAATATCGTGCACAGTGCATCTCCATTTCCCGAATCACTGGTTAGATAGTATCATCAACGAACCAGTCCTGCACAGGGTCACCCATAAATCACCCTGTTCCCAGCTTCAAGACAAAAACACTGAAAATGCATTGGTCAACAACATGTAGAAGTCAGGCCAAAACCACAGCACATATCATAGGCTTAAGTACACAAACAGCAGGCAGGGCCAAGTCCCTAAGAATGCATCTTGTGAGTGGGTTTCTTATCTAAATGTTTTCTTTCTATCCGGCCACAACCCCATCATAAAAACACTGGATGCATTCTGAAATCTTCTTCACTGTGTCAACTTGGATTTAGGAGACACAGAAGAAGTGTGAAACTTTGGAAAGTCTTACATTTACATTTAGCAGACGCTCTTATCCAGAGTTATAAAGCTCTTATCCAGAGCGTCTGAGTCATAGTTACAGAAGTCTTTGATACACGTCAACACAGACTCACATTCATACTTACAACCTTAATGATATGGTCCATCTCTGACTTGCGACGTATATCTTCATCAGTTACCATATAGCCTGGACATGTCAGCTCATAATTGTGCTGGTGAGTTCTTCTCTCAGCTACAGTATTAAGCACATGAACAGCTGCCACATAATGAGCTCATTACAGTCTGTCAATACTGCCTGGCTGTTGCATTGTGTAGTGAAATAGAGGGTTTTACACATAGTGGCAGCTGTATGTAAAATTTCCAATGTTCTCTTGTCAATCTTGCCAGTTTGATAGAGTCCAGTCTGCAACCTACAGTTTTGTAACCTTGGACATTTATAGCTAGCGACATGTGTAGGAAATTGCATTGGATGAAGGTCATAATCTTAAATACCACAAGGATAATTCGTTTCCTATACATTTGAGATTGACTGGCGTGGGGTGGCTGAATGGTTGGCAAGGTCTCCTTTGATGGAGTCGTGCCACATGCCCCATAATGCAATGGGGTCAAATTCGCTTGTTACCACAAATTGCTGTGAAATTTCACCCGCAAAACAAACACAACTCCTGACAAGATGGCCGCCCTCAGTCGCAGGGGGTTCCATCTGCCAGCCAAACCTCATTTAAAGAAACCGAAACTCGACTGACGGATGTCAAACAAACCAAACACCTGTAAGAATGTCGTCGTTGATTAGCTCGCAAAAAAAGCCCCCACTTCACTCGTCTTTCACATTTTGACAGGCTCGCATCTATACGTTCAATCACGTGCGAACAATCGGCCCTCCTTTGGTATGTAGGAATGCAGGCACACTTGGCAGCTGTTTAGAGCACATTAATTTTCACAATAACATTCATTGCCTAATTGTCCCTCTTTACTCATTCGCTAAATTCAGTCAGTCCATTACTCCTCAAGACTTTCCCATGCCCTGCTATCTTTTCTCAAGTCCTAATCTTTTCACTCTGTCAGGCTCGCTCTTCGCAGACTCAATGCCCGTTTCCCTGGCCTGGGTTTCATGCTAATTGTCTTTCAATAGCCTGGTAACCTCCCACCTACATAATGCACCTTCCTTCAGCGCGATCTGGACCGGACCATTTCGGTTCATTAAAATACAAGGGGGAAGGGGGAGGGGTTTGGCCTCCAGCTACACTCATGTAAATTAAGATGCTGGAAAAGAATCTGATTGGTTTTCCTCTTTTGGAGTGTAATGATAGAGTGGTGGGATGGAGGGGGGTCCCAGTACAGCACACACTTAAAATATATGTTGAGTCTGTACTTAGTGACTTAGTAAACACCGTCTCTGTTAAGTTTTGTTTGGATGAGGAAGTTCGGGTGGTAAAGGTCACGAACGCCGTCGCCCAGGAGGTGAAGGGACTTCTGCAAGTTAGTGTCGGTGCAAGTAGGCTACGTGAGTGAAAGACACACACAGACTTGCTAATTATGTCCACGTACTGTAATCTGTAGAGTCTAAATTGGCTATTTTTCTTGAGCTCAAGACATCTCAGGCACGAATCATTAGCATCTATTCTAGTGGAGATCCTTTGATCTTCTTTCGGAGAGCGAGCGTTGGGGAAATACTAAGAAAAAAAAAGTAAACGAGAAAAAAACATCAACAATTCAAATGCGCCCAATTTTTGGACCATAAATAAAAGCCTAATTAGTGTAAATTGCTTCCACATTGTTGCTATTTTTAAATAATTTCTTCTTGCTTTTTTAAATTCTATGCGCATACACTTTAGATAATTCCTCGTTGGTCTGATGTTTTCTTGAGTCATGAGGTGATGCTTAATTTCATAGAGAAATGACTTCCTAATTAAAAATGGAGGGTAAATATTTACTTTTCTTTTTGCAGTATCCACATCTGTTTTTGTTTTTGAGCCTCGGAACATTGCAATATTTGATATTTGTTATCCCAGTTGCAAAACCATGATTAATGAAATTGTCTGATTGGTGCTCAAGTCTATAAAGATAACCTTGATAATAGTTGATTTTATCTTTGTAGAGGAAAACGTAATGCAGTAACATGTTTATATCTGAGGTCATGCATATTGAACAGCAAGGATAAACGTGAAAACAAAAGAAAACATTTCATGACTGAACAATTGTTGTTCCTGTTTGATGTTAATGTCAATCAATTTGAGAATAATTAATTAACTACGTATAGAGAAGGAAAAAGCCCTCTTTCAAACCGTTACAGGCAACTTTCCAGAGTAAAGTACGTGTGGAGGTGAAGGCTGACAGCTGGGCTTGATAAACTAGCTGCTAAACATGAGGTTAGGCGCATTCTCAACAGCACAGCAACCAAAAGGTACAACTACCCATATTTATATTTCCACCCAACATCTCTAAGAGGGATTTTCATGGCTGCGATTATTTACATTTACAAGACGCTCTTATCCAAAGAAACCTACAGTAGGTACAGGGACATTCCCCCGAGACAAGTAGGGTGAAGCGCCTTGCCCAAGGACATAACTTAATTTTTCACTGCCGGGATTCGAACCGGCAACCTTCTGATAATTAGCTCGATTCCCTAACCACTCAGCCATCTGACCCCTTATTTAATCCGAGACTCATCTGCAGTAGTCTTGTGAAACCACCCATTCTGAAAGAGGAAGCTGCTAGGACATGGGAGAGTTAGCTTTCTTCCATGTCCTGATGATTCATGGACGTGGATATTGACAATAATGTCTCATTTTGAATAGATGCCACTCCCGCTTCTCAAGCAGAACAGAGAATAGCACTTCTGTTCGTGAAGACGTTGAGTGACGCATTTTGGTTCAAACCTCAACACGAGGAGATTTTCCAACGTCCACTCGCCCCGTACTTAGAATGAGCTGAAGTTTCAGTCCTTTGACTTCAAGTCTCTTTTGTCCTCTCTTCTGGGTTAGGTTTGGTTATTATTTCACACTCCGATTCATGCAATGCCAATTTATAATCACAAGTTCCAGCATGGAAGGTTACGATAATAAGACAGGATTCTTTTCTCTAGTTTAATGTTTGCCTTGGTCATTGTTGATGTCACCAGGCCGTAAAACAATTTTCATCCAACTTGAGGGGAAAACCTCACCGGAGACCTTATTAATGCTCGTCTAGAATATACATTCTTGGTCGATTCAGAGTTGTGAATTCTCAGGATACATCTAAAAGTAGCTTGAGGATGTGAAGAACGCTTATCTTGACTCACATCCACGCAACAAGAGTATAAATGTGACATTATGATAGACTTTTGTTGTTCTCAGAAATCTATGCCAAGAACCTCAAATAGAATGTGTGTGTGTGTGTGTTGTGTTGTGTGTTTGTGTATGTGTTAAGTCTTTAATAAAGTCTGATAAAGACCCATGTTTATTAATCAAAGCAAACGAAACAATGGGTTCTCTTTCACATCTGACACCATGTAATTGTGCTGTATGGGAAAGTCATACTTCACTTCACAACCTAGACTTAACATCAGCTTCTCATCGTTGTTTGCCTCCTCCATGGTTGACCTGTTTCTGAACTTCTCCAGCCTGTCTCATCCTCACTGCCAAGGTAAGCAGCTGACTTTCCACACACACTGCTAACCTCTCCGTCGTTCAAAGCAGAGGAGAAAATGGCACTTCTAATGTGATGCTAATAACACAAAACAAGCACCTCTCCTCTCGCTTCATATCTCCCGGTTACCACGCCTACACACAGGCTGTACTGTAAATTGGACCGCACGCCCGCACAGCTTGGACGAAACTGTCCTCTTCAGTCGTTGGTCCAGGATAAAGCTCCCAGTTCTCCACCTCCAGCTGTGGACGTTCAGTCGTCCAAACTGCTAACGTGGGCAGCTTAGGAAAGATCCGTAAAACAGCATCTGAATAAAATCCGCTCTCTCCATGGTTCCATAACACAGGTTTTATGACATGAAAAAAGCATCAATCTTTTGTTAGTGCTGCAAGGGGATACTCTTTTATACAAAAAGCATGTCTAGCCATAAATCAAAAAAGTTATAACCCCCCCAATTAAAACTGTTGCCCTAAACTCTAAAACATGGAACAACACAGGAATTTTTGTAGGAAACTGTCGACGTTTCTCAAGAACCATTGTTCTCCTGTTCAGGTTAAAGTGTTGCTTATCTCAGCTAGTCAGTTAGTCATCGGAGATCATCGTGTTTGGGAAAATGTTTCTGCAATCAAGTAATGGTTACGGCTAATGTTTGTAAACAACTCACGGTAGATTAAAGAATGAGGGGAAAATGCTTGTATCTGCAAAAAAAAATAGGTCAACAGAGGAGATTATGACGGAATTCATAATAACAAAGTAAGACAGTTTACTGAGGAGTGATGTTGAGTTCACAGAGTCAGACAAGGCAGCCCAGTCAGAATATTTCCAGGTTGTTAAGTTCATTGGTGAGATTCTTGTGAAGAGGCTCCAAACTCTGCACCTGGTTCATATTCGATCTTCACAATCTGCTTTCTTTGGACGCCATCTCTTCCTCTTGAATTCAGCTCTTTGAGATATAAAATACACGCTGATACTAAACGTGTCTGATGGGAGAGACCGGGGTGAGATGCTGTAGAAAGACAGCGTTTTTGAAACATTTGGAAAAATGATTTATGACATCTGCAGTTAGAGCTCAATAGTTACGAACAAGACACACGCTCTGTGGTACTGCACAATTACTGGGATCCATTGATGCTGGTTGGACCCAGTATATGAACAAGCAAGACTTGGAGTCAGACGTTCCAGTGACCTCACATTGGTCTAAAAATGCATTCCCAGTAGTAAGACATCTCCGAATGGTGTTTAAAGTTTGTTTTTGGGGGGTCCCTTGTTCAACGCATGCGGATGATGTTTCCATCCTTGTACCCAGGAGGATGGAAGGGAACATGAGTCTTCAATCGGAACACACTTCGGATATCTGAGAAAGTAATAGGCGCAATAAACTGACTTCCTGCGATTACAGAAGTTCGACCAGACATCTACACCGAGACCTCGACCTCGGGGATGCAATCACGTCAGCGTCGTCCGATGATTTGGGGATTTTTTGGCGGACGTCTGAGTCGGGCTGCGGTGATCACCTGGCGGGGTCCTGATGGTTTTCCCAACTCGCCGTTTTGGCGTTCCGGACGCCGCTCTCTGACAGGGGTCATCAAGCTGAACATGTGGGCAATGTCCATATCCTGTATCAACAATCTGTTCATGCTGCTGATGAGGTGCTGCGGCGAGGTACTTCCTGCCGAGGAGACAGCTGGGGAGGTAACGGGAGCCGCTATAGGCGGGAGTGGGAGTATTCCCTGAACATTTGACCCGGCCAGGAAAATCTCATGGGTCCTTGGATAGGGATACCAAAATCACAGTCCCAGGGCATTGTTAGACAATGTGGAAACAAGGGTAACAACATAGATTCTGAGTTCCTGTGCAATCGTTTTTTTTTAGGTCAACAAAGGCTTTATGTACAGTACTGTAGGGTTCTGGGAAAATCAGAACTTGGTCGGGGTAAGAATATTGGCCCTTTTGTTTCGCTCTCTCTTTCTCCCTCTCTCTTTCTGATTCTCTGCTAATCTAGTTAGTGGTAAGAGGCAGGCACTCCACAAGTGTTTGAAAGTGTGTGCGTGTGTGAGAGAGGGGGAGACAGAGTGAGAGAGAAAGAGAGAGAGAGAGAGGGGGTAAACTTCCACGAGGCACGCATGCGCCTTGCGTGAGCGAGGAAGTGTAGAGTGTGTGTGGTGGTGTGCCTGTAGGTTCAGTCTGATGAAAATGGGGCAGGGCTTTCAAGAGAAGCCAAGAGGCCTGGGGTTTCCTGGCGCACAATGGCAGGAAACACTGCCACACTATAAATGGAAGCCCACAGACTAGCTAAAACCCAAGTCAGCAAGGTCGTGGCCACTATTCCGGAGGATTTATTAGTTTCTCCTCCTCTTACAACAGTTCCATTGTGGCGATGAAAAGAGATAAAAGGAGGAGAGAAGAATTCCGGGAATGTCCCGCATGCTCACCCGGTAACCGTGCGGTACGTCCTCACGCTCAACACCGGGGACGTTTATTCGGTCTCACCCTTGAGGGTTTAATAACGGGACCTGTTGGTCTTATGAACCTGCATGCGGAAAAACGGCTAAACGTTTCGACGCCCTCTTTTATCCAAAGGCTTTGAAATTGCCATTAAAATGCTTGTGAATAACTTCTAAATAAAGCCTGAAGCTGGTTGTTTACAAAACAAGCCAAATTTAATTCACCGAGTCCTGTAGGGAGATGATCTTCCTGCCCTGCCTGCCTGTCTGCCTGCTGCCCTGCCTGCCTGTTTTTCTGTCTGTCTGTCTGTCTGTCTGTCTGTCTGTCTGTCTGTCTGTCTGTCTGTCTGTCTGTCTGTCTGTCTGTCTGTCTGTCTGTCTGTCTGTCTGTCTGTCTGACTGAACGGGTCAGTGTCTCTGTTTTACAGTTTAAAGTTTGACACTGCTGCGAAACCCATCACATCCCTCACCACATAGCAGCCTCTCCTGTCTGCTCTGCCTGGCATCGTCCCAGGAGTCCCTGCAAACCTTCACAACCTCCCCAAATGTCAAGGACAACCTAGCGAGAGGAGCAGGATGGAGTAGAGGAACGGGGGGCATTCGTCATACAAGCTACCGGAGCGAACCTTGCTGGAGAGGAAGCAGACTCGACCTGAATGTCCTCAGCAGAATCTCACAGCATGTCCCTTTTCAAAATAATCATAACACAGGTACATTTATACAGGCGTTTGGCAACAACATGTTGACAATATTAATGTACACTCTTCCTAGCGTAAATCACAGTTATGTTGTTAATTTCACGCATTTCCGAATACATTTCCGCCACTTAAGTGTTTAAATCTCAGAGAGACGCGTTTCGCGGTGGCCAGCGTCGGAAACACCTGGACAGTGTTACCTGAGTAAACGCAGAGTTTGAGTTCATCCTCAAAAACAAAATGGCCGACCAGCCGGGTGGCCTAAGGCCTGTAGCTCCAGCACCAGTGGGCATTGTGCCCTCAAGAGGGCGTGTCTGGAACAGGGGGTTAGCTGACAAGTGATTGTGTTGGCTGGTGCTGCGATAAGTCCCGTCACACATTGTTTAATCGTAACCAAGGACACAGAGTGCACAGGAAAGCCTGATAACATTCAGTAACGGCTGATTAATAACAACAAATCAGTGTGAAGGGTTAAATGTATTGACTAACACTATCACACTCCTTCTGGCAGACCTCCTCGTCGTGCAGAGAACCAGGATGCGAAGAGCAACACAAAGGATTCGATTTCATCGAAAAAACAGTCCGTTCTTCTCCAGGAGGAAGACATATTTCTCTTATCCCTCATCTGTGAAATGCATCTTTCACTAAATCCATGCCTAGTCACTGCAGTAGTTACATGTCTTTGTTAAGACAACCATCAACTGCACCTTTACAACATCCGTTTACCCTTCCCACCCCTTCTCCATATTGTGCCTTCTTACACATTACGTAAAACACTGCTTGACCCCTAATACTATTTAATTACATAGCTATTATTATGTACCTATGATTTTACTATAGGTCTCGCCTGTGTTGTTACATGGAAGTTGATGTAACTTCATAAGTGTTTTCCAAAAAATCTGTATCTGATCGAAAAGAAATCTGCAATTTGCAGAGCCAGTAAAACAGTCCCAGGTCAGGTTAGCACGTTTGCTCTCTGTGTGGCGACATTAAAGTGACCCACCGCCCTCTCTCTCTGCTCTCTCACATCCAGAGGTGGTTGATGAGATCTTTACCACTGTGGTCGATACCTTAACAAGAAACCGAGCCGTGAGGATTCTTGGACGGGGTGTGGAATGATAATCATTCCGAACACTCCGTCTGTTCTGAGTAAACATTAGCTTAGCTGGGATATTTCGAGAGGGGTGCACCTGTTTGCATGTCACCGCCTAATTCGTAACTTTTTTTCATGTCTTACCGAGCTGCGCAAGGAACCGATTTGAGACTTAAACAAGAACATATGGATAAACAGTTATGTCGAAAAGATTTCTATAGATATACCGTAACTTTTTACATCACGCTGAATTGATTCCATGCCTCCTCCACCACCTCACGTGTGATGTTTGCCGTCCGATCGCTTTGAAAACATCGTCTGAGGAGCTACACAAAAGACAATTTCTGCTCTACTTACTTAATTACTGTGCATTTACTATTTATTATTTAAGTTAATTGTGTATCCCATGATTCATTAGAGTAGGTGGGAACACCGATTGTTTCATAGACATAGTAAACCTCTGGCTTCCATCTCCTTGTAAGGTGTTCAGAACATCAAAAGCTTCCAGCGTTTTCCCACCATGTGCAATTACTCGAACGTCATTTGGCACTCAGTACAGCCCGTCCTACCCGAACAGGCTTTTATAAAAGTTAGTTAGTTTTACTGCAGTCTGGATATATTTGTGTCTTTCATCAAAGAACAACGTTTTTTGCTATGTGCACATTCTGTTCCTCATTGGCGGTAGCTCACTTCTGCTCGGAATTTTCCACTTTCTCAAAATGGTCACCTAATCATCTGGAAAAATAATATGACACACACTCAAACACACACACACACACACACTCAAACACACACACACACAAACACACACGCACACGCACACACACACACACACACACACACACACACAGGTAGTGGTGTTAATTTGGACATCCTGTGCCATAATTACCCTTATGATAGCACATAAACACTTCAATTTGCAACTCCAGGCCTGACATTAGAGCCCTTGACTACAATTTAAGCACTTTGCGGGACTAAAACAAACTCATTACTTCAATTTCCTTTCGAGCCCTGCTACATAACAAAGACAGCACAGCGAGATCCTTTATTTGACTATTTCCTTGCTTGATAACGTTCTGTTACGTGTTAATTATTGTGATAATACACTGGCGCTTATTTTCACACATGACTGAACTCGTCATGGCGATGCTTTTCACTTCCCTCAGTCCTTCAGTCCCTTCATGGAGGAGGACAACAAAGAGCCGTCCTTCATGAATGACTTTGAACTCGCCTCAAAACAAGTCTGAGATGCTGGTTCTCACACACGATGGCCCGGGGAGGCACAGCCAGAGAAGCTGGGAGACGAGGCTGGCGAGGCTGAGAGGCGAGGCTGGCGAGGCTGAGAGGCGAGGCTGGCGAGGCTGGAGAGGCGAGGGTGGGGAGGCGAGGCTGGAAGGCGAGGCTGGGAGGCGAGGTGGGCAAGGCTGGAGAGGCTGGGAAGGTGAGGCATTCGAGGCTGGCAGGCGAGGCTGGGAGGTGAGGCTGGGAGGCGAGGTGGGCAAGGCTGGAGAGGCTGGGAAGGTGAGGCATTCGAGGCTGGCAGGCGAGGCTGGGAGGTGAGGCTGGGAGGCGAGGTGGGCAAGGCTGGAGAGGCTGGGAAGGTGAGGCATTCGAGGCGAGGCTGGCAAGGCTGAGAGGCGAGGCTGGCAAGGCTGAGAGATGAGGCTGGAGGATAGGCTGGCAAGGCTTGGACAAAGGGCTGGCCAAGAACGGGAGCCTCCAGGAGGCGAGAGCTAATTAGCTCAGATGTCCAGGGTCAACAACCCCTCCCTCTGCTGAGGGGAGAGAGAGAGAGAGAGAGAGGAGAGAGAGGGAGAGAGAGAGAGGGAGAGAGGGAGAGGGAGAAAGAGAGAGGAGAAAGAGAGAGAAAGAGAGAGAGAGAGGGAGCGAGCGAGAGGGAGAGAGAGAGAGAGAAAGAGAGAGAGGGGAGAGAGGGGAGAAAGAGAGAGATAGAGAGAGAGAGGAGAGAGTTTGTGCATGGAAACAAATACCCTGGGGGATGGTCCGATTCAAACACTCGATTAAGCAACATGCACATTTGTATACAGTTATTTAATTTAAAAAAAATATATATATGAACTTTTTTTGGGTGAAATCTTTCTACTGCCTAGCCCTCTGGCAGCTTTTGGCAGAGTAGAGTAGAGTTCGATGATTAGAGTTAGAGTTCCAGGAAAACTTTCCAGGATGAGGTCTTGGTTGCTGGGTCTTAGAGGGGAGGGGTCGCTTCCGCAAACCTGACCTCCCAGGTCTCACCGTGTCAAACCAAGCAGAAGATCTGGTGCTGGCCAGGACAGCTTCTGCAGCACAACTCTGAAGTTGATTCTGATTGAACTGATCAAAGAGGAACGCCGTCTTAATAGGTACTTCAAATACAAGAATAATGAACATCAAAGGCTTCCCACTAATCACATTGTATTATTCAATTCAAAGATCAAGATTGTCAAAAGCCTAAGGATAACAGTTTGACAACACATCATCAGACTTGAACCTGTGGAGACACAGGTGTAATGGCTTTCTTAGAGACAGAGTTACACAAATTAGTAAAGGCTTACCATTTATCTGCAACAAAATCTGTTATTTTAATCAACATTTAGACGAATGCCAACTCTTAATTCCGTCACTCGGGGATACCGATTTTACAGTATATAAAACTCTGCTGTACAGTTATAGGCGCTTGGCAACAACTTGGTTCTCCAATTTGTTTTGGTTCATTGAGTAGGTTGCTCTTTGTTCCTTTAATTGTCATTCCAGGGAACATTTTCCAGCATGTTGAAGATTGGTTCATGATGGCAAGAACCCTGGAAAAGGAGGGGAGATATGATGGTGAGGAGGGATGCAGGCAGATCCTTTAAGATGTGGAGGACATTCCAGACTGCTCTATTATTAGACTACGTCTTGGTCTGGGTTTAACCTACAGTATACACTGACCCATTCAATATTACATTTGACGTTCAATTAATTTAGCAGGCGCCATATTGGTGACAAATGGCGCCCATAGAATGGTGCACATAGAATGTACAGCAGAATTCTAAGAATTCGAGGTGCATTGTTACTACTGTATTTCGGTGGGCAAAGTCAAGAAACTGTCTGAACTGACCAGACACAGTGCAAAGTAACCACATCTCAGCTACCAGGCAAAGTAACCACATCTCAGCTACCAGGCAAAGTAACCACATCCCAGCTACCAGGCAAAGTAACCACATCTCAGCTACCAGGCAAAGTAACCACATCCCAGCTACCAGGCAAAGTAACCACATCTCAGCTACCAGGCAAAGTAACCACATCCCAGCTACCAGGCAAAGTAACCACATCTCAGCTACCAGGCAAAGTAACCACATCTCAGCTACCAGGCAAAGTAACCACATCCCAGCTACAGCAAAGTAACCACATCTCAGCTACCAGGCAAAGTAACCACATCCCAGCTACCAGGCAAAGTAACCACATCTCAGCTACCAGGCAAAGTAACCACATCTCAGCTACCAGGCAAAGTAACCACATCTCAGCTACCAGGCAAAGTAACCACATCTCAGCTACCAGGCAAAGTAACCACATCTCAGCTACCAGGCAAAGTAACCACATCTCAGCTACCAGGCAAAGTAACCACTGGTTCACAAAATAAGAAGCAATGTCATGAGAAGATAACAATCAGCCACGATAAAGTAATTTTATCAATGAATCTAATCAAAAGCAGATGGTTTGATACAAAATGATATGAAAGGGATGCTTCAAACATGGGACCTCTTATCTGCAGTCACATGATCTATCCCCAGGGCCCCATGGCCAGTGACGACAAAGATGGCCATGTACTATCGTTGTACTGTGGCAGTGTAGATCAACATGATCTGACCTTGGGATTAGAGACAGCATGAGTGAGTGTGAATACTTGTGGTCACCTTGTGTATACTAGAACAACACTTAACGGAGCCTGCTGTTACTCGACATGACTTGGGTGAAGACAAAAAAGTCCTCAATTGTCTGTGAGCGAAAAGCCAAAACAAGAATGCACGCTACAATGGGGTTGAAAAAAAGGGTTTGTTATGGTACTGTCCCCACAGACCCCCACACACCAAGCCTGGTGCTCAATCTCCGGGCAAGCTTGTCATACCCGTCAAAACGTGATGGCCGCCAAGGCAGAGGTTAGGGTTAGGACCAGGTTGTGTGACATAAACAAAGAATTATTGAAATTTAGCTGTTTTAAATGCTGTCACGGTGATCAATCATACACTGTAAATCTGCTGGAGTTTTCACACACGGAAGTTTCAGCAGTGGAGACAGGCAGTCTGGACATTCTACTGCGTGCCATTGACAACTTTGAGTTTTTCCTCGTCGTAATCTGAGGGCTTATGCTGTTTTTGTCCTTGTATTCCTTGCTAAAGTGTGGGCATCTGTGAAGCCCTTCGTGTCGTGCGTTTATAAAAAGAGTTTCAAATTAATGAAGTTTGATTGGATTTGACAAACCGACAGGATTAATAAGCAGCCACTGCAGTGCATTATACTCAAAGCAACTATTACACATTTCTGTTTACAGAAATGCACTACATTTCCTCGGAATGTGCTGTTTTTCATATCCACAAACATTCTTATTGTCTCTTTGATGTCCCTGGAAGCTTCACAGATAATAACTCTTGCTTCCCAATTATCAAACGCCCCTTGAACCTTTCGTTGCTCTGAATTACATTTTGAGTTTGACAACATCCAGTTTTTAAAGTAGAAGGCAGAAGGACTTTGATAATAACTTAAATATTCATTGATCTGGGTTAGGTCTCCAGTGGTTTTCCATGCAGTAAATGATACTGCAAGTGGTCTTTGATGGTAGGGTTATTCTCGCCATGAGGTTCCACTGAAAACAATCAAATAGGTTGAAATGTGATAGCAAGCTGGACAAACAAATAGATATTTTTTTTTAACTATGATGAAAGTATTTCCCTTTAGAGAAGTGCAAGGGGGAGCGAGATCATTGCAAAGAGCATCTTGGTGCCAAACTGACTGTATCTCGTTTACGATCGTGCATGAAAGCTGAGACCAAAGTCAAGTAGTCAGTTATTCTGATGTGTACCTCTTTTCTGTGTTGCGAAAAAAGAGATGTCTTGTTTCCAAAGTTGAGCTTTTAAACATATATGAAACACAATTCAATATAAAACCGAGAGACAATGACCTGTTCTGAGTGTAAAACTGCATTTCCCTAAACCCTGAGTGTTTCAGTCATCAGGCCCTTATCCAGGGCCATTAGCATAAGGTCATTATATTCCAGCTCTGTAGCTGCTGAGATGAATATCTCTACTCCTTCAGGAACATATTTAGCATGTTCTTCATTTATCTGTTACAATTAAAATCACCCTGAACCAAATCTGATTATAACACTGGCTCCTTTGAAGTTCGTGAAAATAAGGATTCAATTAAAGCACAAAAGTTCGTTCATTTCCGCGTTCCTGGAGAAACGGAGTGGTTAGCCTCGGATACGTCATCGGGTGTTCCGGTAGTGATTACCCACGGTAACGACACCAACCCCGGGCGCTCGCAAACCCCTTCCAGCCTGTTAACGTAACCTGCCAACTCCACTCTCCTGCCACCTGTTCATGTGAGAACCAAAGCAGTTCCCCTGGCCGTCATCTGTAGGATGTTAACGATGACAGGTGGAATCCAGCGTTGATGAACAGACCGTCTCGGACGGTTTGAATGACGGAATAATGAGCTAGTTTAGCTGCTTGACCTCAAAACAAAGTAGGGATGACCGTAAAATAGGAAGTCGATCCTGTCATCGGCTTAGAGGTAGGGATCGTTTATGATATCCAACGTAGATGGTATCAGTGTTTCAAGGTGTGTTGGATGGGGTACAGAGAGTTCCGTTGAAGAGATAGATGGTCTAAAGGCATTCAGAATTAAAACAAGGTGAACATGGATCTAGAAAAGAATATTACATCCTGTTTTGGCAACGCAGATAGATGACTAGACAGACACACAGACAGACAGACGTTATGTTCTCTAAACTGTTTGTACAAAATAAAATAAAATTGCTACTACAATATGGTTCCTAATCAGTGGCCGATATAACTCATAATCTCATAACCTTTGATCTTTATTCTGGCTTGACCAGGCAAGGACGTCCAGCCTGTCCACACACCGGAATAAGAATGATGTCACCTTGATGAGAGGGGATTTATCTTTAATACCGACAAAGGGATTATGTGAAAAAGCATCGCTGGTACAAACCCACTTCCTTCCCCCTCGTGCCATCTGAACTGTTTCCAATCCGCTGGAAGGCTGTGGCCTGTTGTGACAGAAGCCCCCCCGCTGGTCCTGCCTCTGATCTGGGCCCTCACATCTAACTCCAACGGACATGTCAACTTGGGCAAAAGTAAAAAAAACTGGACTACTGGCTCTATGAACTGTATTGTGAAAGCTCTTTCTCTTTCTTGTAATTGCTCTTGAGATTGACAGAGGAGGAGGCTTATGTCTGGAGTCTGAATCGTTCATGCACACACGCTCTGTGGTTCGGTTTGACACCTTCCCAAATCCCAAACCATAACACCAGAGGAAGACCCGGTACAGAAGGTTACTGGATCAGTTCCGGTGTATATTCCTGTTTTTACAACAGAAGACAAAGCAACGTTTAAATTGTCGTCATTAGCAGGTTGCGAGTGACATTTGACATTTCATTCCTTCGGTGCGTGTAGAACGTACAGCTGATGCTCATGGTTTAGAAGTGCTTGGTTGAAGCCAAATCTTGGACAGAGCACCATTTCCTCTGAGATATTTTACAGGAGTACTACAATATGATTGCTAACATGCCAGATGAGTATCTTGCTTGTTTTTCTCTCTCAGTTTAACTGTAGCCATAACTTAAGGCTGACCTTATTGTATGCTCTCCCTGTAAACAATTACACATTGTAACACAAATACACATTGTCAGGCATTTACCAAGCATCATAGGAAACGCTTCGCTACAATCCTTAGTCTGCACACGAAACAGATGTAGTCGAACTAAACTCCGCAGAAACCGAGTCGACAGCTTCAAACCCTTCAGGGCCTATTTTTCCGTGTCTTTACACATTTTTATATCAAATTAAAACGTTGCTCAACGATCTTCCTGCGGGGTTCTTTCTCATGATTGTATGTTTTCTTCTCTTCGCAGGAATCCGATGACATCTTAATCTTGCCGTGCATGAAGCAGTTGCTTAAACACGGATGGTCCTGCCCCCTGCCCCACATGTCTTCATGTAGTAGTCTCACATGGACAGTAGTCTCACATGGACAGTAGTCTGGACAGTAGTCTGGACAGTAGTCTGACATGGACAGTAGTCTCACATCGACAGTAGTCTCACATCGACAGTAGTCTCACATGGACAGTAGTCTCACATGGACAGTAGTCTCACATGGACAGCGGTCTCACACTGGGAACTGAGGAGGATGATAGGAGCCATGCAGGCCTGCTTACTGTCTTCTCTGGAGGTTGACTGGGCCTTGTGTCTTTTCGGAGCAGCCATTTTGGATTGAGACGTGTTGGTGGAGATGAGCAACATGGTGTCAAACCAAAACGCTCGTATCAAATGCTTTTGAATTTTGGAAACGTGTTCCATGAAGGTATATATACTGTATATAGTGTCACTAAACAGGCTTTTGAAATATTTTGTAACTCTTTCAAAAACAAACAAGGTTGCCTGCCAAACAAGGTTATCTTGTGCGTCATATGAATCCAGTCATGTCACATATATACCTAATAATACAAATGAATTTATTTAATTTAAATGAGCCGCACAGGGTATTTGAACCGTCAACTCTTGGACTACAGTCAAATGCCCTACCATTGAGCCACCCCCTTCCCTGCTATCCCCTCTCCCTCTCCCTCTCCCCTCTCCCCCACTAAAGCACGCAGACCCACTCCACGTTAAGCAGTTTATACAAGCAACTGCCAGTGTGAAATCAGAGAATCAGTTCTCTGTGCTGTGTTGAAGCCCTGCTCTGGGCCCAGGAAAGCAGGGGTCATTCATCAGTCTAGTCTCCACACTGCTGGGAGAGCTCTCCGGCGGATAACCGGACGCTGGGACTTAATCCACACAGGTGTCCCGGCACTGTCCCAGCTGGCTCTGTCATGCACGTCCGCCACATTAGGAGAGATACAGCAGAGGTTCTTAGGCCCAATTAAAGGCCATTCATAACCTGATGATCAAGCTTGTTGTTACCCATTCGTTACCTGATCGAGCTTGTTATTACACATTCGTTACCTGATCGAGTTTGTTATTATACAATCCTTACATGATGAAGCTTGTTGTTACACATTCGTTACCTGATCAAGTTTGTTTTTATACAATCATTACATGATCAAGCTTGTTATTTTACATTGCTCTGTTTGGATGTCGCTTATTTGATTACATGGCAATACCCAGGCTAAGAACAATGTTGTTAAAGCCATTTTCTTTACAGCGTGTTTTCTAATTCAAACACAGCAAGGCTGTGGAAGTTCATGCGCGTCACTCCCACCCTGTTCTATATACACAGTTTAATGCTGAAATATCATGTGGCATACAAAAGCAAGCACACAGTTTCAACGTGACGGTGTTTTACTTCAAAGCAAAGATTAATAACTTTGAGTAACAGCGGCCTCTCCATTAGGCCGCGCTCCAGCGAGATCGCACAGAGGAAATCTAGTTCTGATCTTCCCCAGCAACACCCGGTCTGCCGAGTGTCCTCCTGTGTTTCACCATGACAGAACACAGTAGTCTTCTATCCACGCTCAGCCGGCTCTGCACACCGAGACACGCACCGTTAACATGTCAGCGGTCTTGTTTTATACCACTGTGGGGACGAGGCGAACGAAAAGAATCACACTCGCGTGCGTATAGGCGCTGCGATGACCGCTGGCCCCCGCCAGCTTAAATCACACGTCCCGTGTTTGCTTGTGGTTCCTCTAAATATCTGAGATTTTAGGGAACATCTCGAAATAGCGGAATGATTTGGTCTGGAGGGTTCATGGTGTGAGCCATCAGAGCGGGGAGCCAGGGAGGGTCTGGGGGGGGAGAGACGAGTCTTCACATGTGGGTCGACAGCAGCAAATCCTTCATCGAGTGCAGATTTCCTCAATGGTCAATGCTAATGTTCTGTAGTTGATGTAGTCTGTGAAAGAAATATTTAACATTGGCATGTGCTAATTATCTAACCGTTTGCACAAAGCTGTTAGAATGTTCACTTCTGGTTAGATGTTCACAGCAGTTCAATGGCTCTGCACTAGTACTGTGCGCAATTACAACAAAGTTTAATCTAATTGCAATGACCATTGTTATCTTCGTACTATTATGATTTTACCTTCATTTTTAAATGGTATGAAGTAATATTAGATTGAGAAGACAACTCAGAAACACATACTGAAACACATACTGAAACACATACTGTATAAGCTAGAGGTTGATTCAACTGAGCAGGTCTCAACAGTGGTCTGGACACCTCATCATATCATAGGAAGATGCGTGCACACTAACAGGACAAACCGTCTGCTGTTGTCAGATGAAATATTGACGGCAGCAGGGATTCATCCCAACCTTTTAGCCAAAACGTTGATTTCACAAAGAGGCAGAAAGAACCATCCATTCCATATGACGCCATGGAACCATCCATTCCAAGTCGAGCACGAAGGGGTTAAGTACTCAGGTACAATGGGAACTGCAGTTAATGGAAGGGATTTGTTTTATGATGAAAGGAACACAGGGAAAAGCACTTGTCTCTCATTAACACGGCACCTTCCATGCCCCCCTCCCCCCCCCACCCCCTGGGCCTCCACCTGCCTACCTGCGGGCCAGACACCTGGCACAGGGCTGCCCTCTCCTCGACCGCGGGGCAGCGTGGCACCAGGTGTTTCCCTCCACACAGAGATAATCGCACTCTCTCTTTATTGCCTCCCCTGCTGACACACAACAATGTGTTTTTGGACACCATTTCCAGAAGCTAAGCTAGCCAGGCTAGGATTTCACACATGTTCCATTGTTAGGTACCCTGAGTGTGTTATCCAGGAGGGATATAGCCTGGTCCGACCTCAGGAAATCCCTGGCGAGCGTGCACACACAACTCCCATTCAACAGCGGCTATACGAGGGGCTTTATTTTTGTTGAAAATAAAAGAGGTGCCCACACAGGCACACAGACAGAGAGTGTGTGTCCTGGTTGGCGTCGCACGAAGGCGTGCGTTCGGCGAATAATGAGTTTGAGGGTTCAGCGCCGGTTTGATTTGAGGAAAAGCCATCACTCTCGCCTCGTGGAGAATGTTTGGCTTCTAATTTCGCCCCAGCCGACGAGATGACCTGATCAAGACTGTGATTCACTGAGGGGCTCTGGAGGCCCACCGCACAGGGATCAAGCATGGCGGCAGGCGCTAGGCGTAAGTCCCCCAGTGTTGTTCTAGCATCCCTGAGTGAGCAGCAACAGTAGAATCAAGAGGCCTGTGAGAGCACTGAGGACAGAACCTTAAATAACAGCATTCAGAACAGGAGTCCCACTTTATTTTCTCATTGGAATATTTTTGTTTTTTTTTAAATAGAAAGAGAAAAGAAAGAAGAAGAAGAAGAAAAGGAAAAACAGAAAACATTCCCTGGCACCGTGCGCTCTCCTGTAGTGAGCATCCAGGCTGATGGGAAGCACAGACCTAGTTTCCGTGCGTTTTTAGAGAGCCATTTCCTCTGGTCTCTGTGACCTCCCCTCACCCCTCCCTCTGTTAGTGGGGAGACGGGACGGCCAGCGGTGCAGGAGGAAGCCAACTGCCTCCATACTGCCTCCATACTGCCTCCATACTGCCCTCATCCCAGAGCCAACTGCCTCCATACTGCCCTCATCCCAGGGCCAACTGCGTCCATACTGCCCTCATCCCAGGGCCAACTGCCTCCATACTGCCCTCATCCCAGGGCCAACTGCCTCCATACTGCCCTCATCCCAGGGCCAACTGCCTCCATACTGCCCTCATCCCAGGGCCAACTGCTCCATACTGCCCTCATCCCAGGGCCAACTGCCTCCATACTGCCCTCATCCCAGGGCCAACTGCCTCCATACTGCCCTCATCCCAGGGCCAACTGCCTCCATACTGCCCTCATCCCAGGGCCAACTGCCTCCATACTGCCCTCATCCCAGGGCCAACTGCCTCCATACTGCCCTCATCCCAGGGCCAACTGCTTCCATACTGCCTCCATCCCTATGCCAGGCCTTTGTCATCCTAATTGTAGCTGCCTCCAGACTCAGACCTCACCCTAACACCAGCTACCTCTACTCTCCTCATCAAATTACATTTGAAGAAGATACCAAGAAAGTCCAAGGCTTTCTCTGGATTCACTAATGAGAGTGGTTACACTGCCGGCCACAGTTAACAACATATCCAGGTTAGAGCTGGAGTAAACAGGAAGTAAACAGGAAGTGGGATACTCACTCTTGTTTGTGTTCACACTAGGTCTTCCTCGTTTCGTTGTGGTACAAGAAGTTTCAGTTGAGGGAATAATATTGCTCATCTCTCTACAGAATACAGCAAACTCCTAGTCTGGAGTCTGCAACACAGGATATGGAGTCCATAACTCATAAAAGTGGTTAAAAACAACAAGAAAAAATGCCAATTGTCCTCTTACACGATGACACAACGGGTGAATGATTCCACATGTCTTCTCTCTATGACTGGAACGCCACGAAAGGAAGGGGATTGGTGAAAATCCCAGCAGACAAACGATTAGTACAGAAACATCCTTAGTTCATATGTTGAGGATGTTATGGTCCTCTACGCTCTCTCCAGCACACTGGAAAATCCCTTAATCATTTAGCACATCCTCAGATGCCGTTCCAAAGGATGCAGAAGGGGTATAAAACTCTTTATGGACGACGGATAAAGACTGAAATGCTGAACATGTGCTACATATTAATGACAAGCATGTGGAATGTCAGAAAGATGACAGTATTCAAGCCTCTGGTGCAAACGAATCAAAGACACGTGCATGGCACCGGGTTAGCCCAACTAGTTCATCTAAACACACAAGCCTGGTATTTGGCACCAGACATGAAAAACCTCCACGGTTTGTTAGAAAGTAGTCACTCAACACCAGACAGCTGCTTACTGATTCGGTTCTAAACAGACAGTGCCTTGGTTTAACCGCTGTTACGCCAGACTCAAGTTTCTCGTTTGGTCATTTGCCGTGAGCCTGATTGATTGCGGTCCCAATCAGAGAGAATGAAGTCAGAGAAACGCATGTGAAAAACACATTGGACTCCTCCTTTTGAGGGACAACCTTCTGTTTCGAATCCTTTTTATTTGATGGGGAATAGAAATGTATGGACTACTTTCTGTGGGTGTGCACTTGCTGTGAGTCGCCCTCTGCTCTCGCTCAGTTGGAAGTTTTATCTCTGTGGATGTCAGGAAAGCTTTGTAAATGAGAAATAATCTGTACATTTAGAAGTACAGTAGTATTCTTTTACCGTCAAATCCGCAGTTTACGTTATAAAATGATAGAGACCATCTGGGATCACTAGAGTAAGGTACGATCACAACACAGCTACGTCAGAGGTAAGAGTGTCCATGTAATGGGGGGAGGTTGCCATAAATAGTCTTTACTGCCGTCGGGATCAGTGCATTTGATCCCTCTGCAAATGTAAACATACGCAGATAAAAGTCTTGCAGCACCTGTTTCACAGAATGATGGATTGACTAGTACTGTATGTACTTATATATCCAAGTTGTCTAAAACGTTTTTTTATTAAAAGTTTTCAATTTTCATCACTGTTTCAAATGCCTTGTGGCTGAGATGGTATCAGGAGGGATCCAGGGCCGAGAAACAGAATATTCTGGACGAAGACATGCCAGCTGGACCAATCTCGTCCTGGATCAAGACTCGTACACCAAAGCAAAACAGACTAATTTCTCAAAGCAAGCAACCGCATCTTATCGAAAACATCACTTGGATCTCGACGATTGCCTTGAATTAAACCCCTATCTGTTTCCTATTACTGTTCAATTGAAGCTGATGGTCTTTGTTGGTAAGGCTGTTACACTATCAAAGGATTCACAAGAGACACTGAAGTCTGCTGTAGGCATAGACTGCAGATACAGACACTATCTGATTCTCAAGCATGTTTTACGACACTTTAGGAAACTCTTGGACACATTTCTGAACGCTAGACAGGATTAAAACCAATTCCAAGCCAAAGTTCACAACGCTCAAGCTGAATCGTTCTAAACATTTACAAAATTCTCAGCCGCAAAACGATGAATCTAACGCCTAGTACTCCGTTCCCCTGGTCGTGATGAAACCACAGTGCAGTCAGACCAGCAGCTGTTGACTACCTGCTCAGCGCTCTGAGGAGGAACAGACATTTGGACGCCCTACAGCCTTCCTCCATCCACACATGCTAGCAGACCTGTCCCAGGTGCTGAGTTTCACTCCTCCTCGTGTCCCACATCCTCTCACTCTGCGGATCTCTCTCTCTCTCTCTCTCTCTCTCTCGGCTCTGGCTGGTCCTAATCTTACAAATCTCCTCTTGACGAGGCACCTTGCCGAAACAGAGACAAAAAAAAAGAAGTTATCACACGTGTGAAGTAAGGCTGGATTCCTCCTCGGCCAGCTCGTTTTATTAAACGTCCCCTCAAAAGTGTGATCCAGTGCAAGAAAAACCTTACAGCTACCACATGCCATGGACAAAGTCCAAGGCAAACACTCCCACTGGTGTGTACACCAAGACAGATGACTATAGGACTGGCTAGCACAATGTAGCCCTATTCACTATTTATTTTCATAGTTCAAAGCACTGGCAGCGACCCACTTGGTGTCTGCAGTCCTGCCCAATACACTTCTGATTGCAGCAGTGAACGTTCACAGCCCACAAAGGCATATACCATGTCTGCTGCCAGCTACTAACACTGCCCCCACCCCTCCAGAGAAGAGTGGGGCTGTGAGGTTGAGGCGGCCTGTGTGTTTGGGGGGGAGGGGGGGGCGGGGGGGGTGGAGTGAAAAGGGATTCCATTGCAACCACACTTTGCTGTGGGCAGAACGACTGCTTTGTGCATTTTGCTGTGATCACAGAAGCCACATGAAAGGGCTAGGTCTGTTCTTCACCAAAGCGGTGATAAGTAATGTCTCGCAGGCTACCAGTCAAACGTAGTATTTTCTATCAGTGGCTTAGAAGTTTTATTCCCCGACAGTGTCCTAGGCCCTCCACACACTGCTCAGAGCCAAGTGATATACTGGCTACTGTACGGAATCAAAGGGGTGGCTGGGTGCTTTTGAAACACTGGACTAAGTCGACAGTCGTCTAATATTTCTTGGTACATATTTAACTGTCTGGGAATTCATTTTTCTCCTGATCCAGAGATTCCTTTATTTTGGGATGGATACCAGTGGAAAAGAAGTTCAATTAATAGGTTGGAAATCTTAAAGAAGGATGACTTATGACGTCAGCATGAAAGGGAAGGGTAGAAATGTAGATAGATAGACCCACATTTGTTTCAGTTTTTTACTTGTATCTGTGCCAGATTTGACATTTGGTTGTCTGTAAACAGATTGTTTAGCTATAATGGCAACAATGTTTTACAGCCAATAATCTGGAGATTTGGTGATGAAAAGCTTTGGTCTGACAACCCTATCCATCTCTGCCTGTTTGTTTGGGAAGAATCTCATCTGCCAAAACAGACATCCTAGACATCTCTAGGATTACACAGTCATGAGTGAGACACAGAGTAATCCCGTTTTGTAACAACATTGAGAGAAACAGAAGGTTTGTTTTCCTTTTGTCCTGCAAAACTCTGATACATTTCGTTCACAAAACGACTTAATGGCAGGATACCATATAAATGTATCGGTAAACAACAGCAGAAAACACACAAGATTGATTCCAATTAAGTTTTAACTAACTGACAAGTCGCACCAACTCATAAAGGGTTGTCTGAGCGACAGATGTGTAGGAAAGCGTGTAATTTAGCGTAAAGCCACCAGCCCACCCACTGCAAGAAATATGGCGTCCAGAACTAGAACATGTTCTCACTTTTCCTTAACAAAGCACATCTCTGTTGTCCCTGCGGTCCCAGTCAGAGGTTGACGGGGAGCAGATCCTACACATGACATCACTCAGATTGTTTGGAGTAGTCAATCTGAAGTTCGTAAGTTCAGACGAGGGTTTAGTACCGATCATGTTGATCTGCTTTGAGGTGCTTGCCGGTGAGACTCACTGACGTTGTTTTCAGACAAACGGGGTTTCGGCCTGTGAAAAAGGTTTGGCGGCAGTCATATCCATATCCATGGCCATAACCCTCATATAGGACTTTCACAGAAGTTGTGAAAGTAAACTCAGCTATGCTAACATTACAGTCATAAAGTAACCTCCCAAATGTACAGTCTCAACCTAGACTCTGCTTCAAGCTCCCAGATATGGTGACCCTCCCAAAATCGTGAAATAAAATGTGATGATAAAAATTTGGCAGCATGCATCCCACTGAAGGCAAGAGGATCAGAATTGAAAAAAGCAACCATCCCTTGCGAAGGTTACGATGTGGATGTTGTTGAATTTATCTACGTGTAGACTCCTGGCTTGCTGACATAAGTA
Source organism: Mallotus villosus (assembly GCA_903064625.1). Lineage (NCBI taxonomy): Eukaryota > Metazoa > Chordata > Actinopteri > Osmeriformes > Salangidae > Mallotus > Mallotus villosus. The sequence continues at coordinate 185,120 of CAEFZP010005551.1, read as the reverse complement.
TCAGGAGAGAAGGATTAGTTTGGTGCAATTTATCACTCCCACGATTGGGTCTATATTTACTGGGCCACTGTGTAACACAGGCAGGGGGCCAGAGGATGAGGTCAACACAACACCAAGCGCAGACCGTTACAGACGGTGCAGTGACGGAGGATTGGACCTGTCACGACCGTGGCAGAACATCAAAACGTCCCTCGGTTGGGTTATTAACTAACCGGGTTCGGCACGGTGACGGTGTGGTGACGCTGTGCGTGAGCTGGTCCATTATTCGGGTCATTCATTGTCCGTGGTGTGAGTCACTCCTTCTGCGATGTCATGCTCTAGCTGGCTAGCCGTCATTTAGTCTCATTTCCTGTGTGTGATTTGTGTGCATGTATGTGTGTGGGATCATGTGTGTGTGTGTTATCATGTGTGTGAGGGGGATCATGTCTGTGTATGTGTGATAATGTGTGTGTGTGGGATCATGTGTGTGTGGGATCATGTCTCTGTGTGTGTGTGTGATCCTATCTGTGTGTGCGTGATAATGTGTGTGTGTGGGATCATGTGTGTGTGTGGGATCATGTGTGTGTGTGTGTGTGTGTGGGATCATATCTGTGTGTGTGTGATCATGTGTGTGTGTGGGATCATGTCTCTGTGTGTGTGTGTGTGGGATCATATCTGAGTGTGTGTGATAATGTGTGTGTGTGTGGGATCATGTCTGTGAGTGAGAGAATGCATGATATGGGTGGTAACACCTCTGAGAGCTCCAACACCTGAGCCTATCAGCTCCCACGCACACTCCCCCAACACAGCATGGCGGTTCCTCTTCCTGTCCCAGTGCTTTGTGGGTACATCTGGAGAACCCGTATAATTAGTGCTTCACACGGTCAGCAGTGTGGAAACACAGACTTTTCCAGAGGCCCCTTGTCAGAAGTGCTGACAAGCGCTGCTCCAGCTGAATTCAAATGAATTATTATTGGTGCTGGTGATCTCTGTCACAAGTCCCCTCACTGGGGTCTGCTGCATGTAAATGAAGACGATCAGGAAGATGGTGAAAGCGTTCAGATTTGGGTTGTAGTTCAGAGGGACTACGTTTACAGAACAGTGGTGCCTTAGTGTGACTGCGATTACATAAACGTGTATACGTTAACAATCAACACATCCATTTATGAAATGTACGTAGACACCAGTGCTGGGACCGTGTTTTCGTCGAACCAACAAAAACATACAGCTAGTGAAATTTGATTTACTGTATTTAATGTATTCATTCAGCAGCTGCTTGAGGGATTTGAACCCGTGACCTCCTGACCTCCAGACAAACGCTTCACCGCTGAGCTACCTATCCCCCCCGTCCTGCCGTCCCAACACTGCGCGTGTGCGTCCACGAGGCCGGGCCCAACCAACAGCCTCATGGGAATAAAACGTTCTTTAATGAATGAAATGACACGTTGAAATCCTGCGTAAATACAACTCTACCCTTTCATCACTTCGCAATAAGCGTATAGCGACCAAAAAAAGGAAAAGGGTTTGTCAATGCTTTATGGAAGTAGAGGATTTCACGTAATAGCCAATTCAACTCCGCTTGGTCTTCGAGCGGAGCTCTCGTAAACGACTTCTGCTCTAACCAAGAACACGTGAGGATATCCGAAGGTTCTCTCTTATTTTCCTGTTTCTCTTCCTCCTAGTCTATTTCTTTTCCAAAGGGGATGACTGGTAAAGGGAGTAATCTGTTCCAGCTGCACCCCCCTCTTATCTTTGCATGAGGTGAAGTTTCCACCGTCAGGCAGGGCTGCCCCACAGACACAAAACCCCACACCCGCAGCCAGGGAGGGAAGGGAGGGAGACAAATTCTTCGGGTGGAGATTCAGACTTCAGGAGAGGTCCACCACATTAAAGTATCATTTATCAAACGTCTTATATCAAACACGTAGACTGAGCATCTGACGTTTCTGGTCATAGGGATTTCTAATTCGATCTAGTCTGCTGTGTGGATTCCCCTGAAGAGGGATTTGAAAACGCAAGGGACATGGCTACCACATGCCACAGTGGAAGGGCTGTGATCGAATTATTCAAGACATTATGCAGCACCATGATATCAGTCTATGGGATAGCAAACCAGAAGATTTTTGGAGAAGTTAGACCTCCCAAGACTGTAGTTACCCAGTGGATGAAAGCTACAGCTAGCCTGCATGATGAAGGTAATCACTGTTGACCACCAGGACAACCCCAAATACTGCAAGCATGAACGTAGAATGGAATAGAATGGAATGTAATAGGAAGTAATAGAATATTATATAATATAACAGATGGATTCTTCCAAGGGGAAACATTGTCGAATATTTATAAGCCCTTGTTACTGGAAGCTCATTCCTAGCTGAACGTATAGACACAGTGTCATCTGTCATCGTCTGAGTACCTACAAAATATCTGATCAGGATGAATAAGGAATGACAGGAAAGTGCAGACAGATCCACAAAAATTTTACTTCTTTTTCTCCCAATTTGCGGCCCAGCAGCATACTGTTACAGCAGGCTGAGGTGTGTGTATAATAGCCATGAATCACTCTCATTTTTGTACCATGATGTGACCACAGGGGGAAACTCTTTCCGTGCAACAGTGCCACAGTTTTCGAGCACAACCATGCCCCTCAAGACACAAACACAGAACAGAGCCCCAGGGTTGCTCCACACCCCCTTAAACAATTAAGAGAAAGCCATGATGAGAGCAACTTGTCCGAACAGATGCTAGTTACAGTAATGACAAGCAGGCTATTGAAACAAGCTTTGCCAACATGCCAACACTCTCTCTCTGAGAAGCTCTCAAGAGCTGTGCTCTCTACAGCAGCAGGACCAGAGCAGAGAGGAGAGACCAGGGCAGGCTTCACAGAGGAGACACCAGGGCAGAGCTGGGAGACAAGAGGAGAGACCAGACCAGGGTTTACAGAGGAGAGACCAGGTTTTGGAAAGGAGATACCAGGAAGGAGCTGGGAGAGAAGAAGAGAGACCAGGGCAGGCTTTACAGAGGAGACACCAGGCCAGAGCTGGGAGACAGGAGGAGAGACAAGACCAGGGTTTACAGAGGAGAGACAAGGGCAGGCTTTACAGAAGAGACACCAGGCCAGAACTGGGAGAGAAGAAGAGAGACCAGGGCAGGCTTCACAGAGGAGACACCAGGGCAGAGCTGGGAGACAAGAGGAGAGACCAGACCAGGGTTTACAGAAGAGACACCAGGCCAGAGCTGGGAGAGAAGAGACCAGGGAGCACAAGGGCCAGAGCTGGGAGAGGAGAAGAGAGACAAGGGCAGGGCGCAGGAGCCCCCCTCTGCTCCAGATGTTCTCTGAGGCAACGAGGAGAAGCCCTGGGGGGGCGTCTTGCACCGTTTGAGATGCTGAGATGTGGGCTTGTGAGGAGCACAGCTGATGATCTCCCCACAGGCTGCGGTTCGGCTGGCCAGGACTACAGTCAGGGATTCAAGGCATGACAGAATCAGCCAGGAATTTAGAAGGATGGCCACGGCTCAGTTCTGGTGACTTTGGCAAACTGAATCCTAAGTCTTGTCTGAACCTGACCACAGTAATAAATGTTAGAACTGTGGACTTGATTATCTGGGGTACAGCACTTGGTATGTTTTTACGGTATGTCTGCTAAATGAAACCCTGACCTGACCTCAAATCTGACCTAAAACCTAACCCTACTCTGACCTCAAACCTAACCCTACTCTGACCTCAAACCTAACCCAAACCTAACCCCAACTCCTTTCCTGTAAAGCTTTTGCAATTTTAACACCTATATCGCCTAAATTGCCGTTCCGTACACATTGCCGTTCCATAAACAGAGAAACACAAATGATCATGCAGAACATGACAGCATGAGGTCATACTAGTGTTATACAGTCTGGCCTCTCTCCATGAACCCAGATAATCACTACAAAATACTACGAAATCCCTGCACCAAATCTCTCCTGCTCGTACTACATTTAAAAGATATATTTCTTCCGGAGGTAATATGCTCATCTGGTTCTGGGCCTAGTAGTCAACCAAATGTTTCCAATCATGCTTTGTTTATTTGTTAATTTTATTCGCTCCCAGGACCATGTTGTGATCTCGGGGGCACTCTTCCTGATTTAAGTAAGTCTGTGCAGGCTTTGATGTCAGTGTGCCAGAGAGGCCATATGATAGCTGTTTCCTTTAACTACGCAACATGTAAACACACCGTAACTCAGGATCCCATCAGTACAGGACGCGTCTCATCCCCCAAGCCAAGCCCTTCACCCAGCGCGACCTCACCCACCCTTTACCCAGCGGGACCTCACCCACCCTTTACCCAGCGGGACCTCACCCACCCTTCACCCAGCGGGACCTCACCCACCCTTCACCCAGCCCAACCTCACCCACCCTTCACCCAGAGCGACCTCACCCACCCTTCACCCAGCGGGACCTCACCCACCCTTCACCCAGAGCGACCTCACCCACCCTTCACCCAGAGCGACCTCACCCACCCTTCACCCAGCGAGACCTCACCCACCCTTCACCCAGTGTGACCTCACCCACCCTTCACCCAGCGGGACCTCACCCACCCTTCACCCAGCGCGACCTCACCCAAGCCTTCACCCAGCAGGACCTCACCCACCCTTCACCCACGGGAGAAAACTCACTCTGCAGGAACGCCAGATCTCTGACATCAAGCGTTTTCAACAGACGATCTGAGAAACGAAAGCTACATGACACACGTGATCCAATTTTGCGGCTTGGTGCTGGACTGTCAGGATTACATGTAAAGGGGACTTTCGTTTGTTGTGCGTAATGCTTATCTCTAGTATGATATTATGAGGTCACTGACCTTAACTGTGAAGCTCTTGAATTAGGTAAAGATGTCTCTGTCTAAGTTGTAATCCTCAGTCCCTGATCACTGGAAAGGGATGGAGACATGCTGATGAAATGAGGATTATGATAGGTTTGGAGACTTGATGGGATTAAATAGTGGTCATAGTTGATGATTATAAGCTCACCAAATCACAATGCTAATTTACCCCAGATGTGTGGTGGAGGCCAGCCTACTCTATCTGTCATCATTCTCTAACAATCATCCATAATTACCTCCTCTTCCATACTTCCATACAAAATATCAGATTGACATAATTTACGATATTAGGAATCAAATTCCCTAATAAGGAAATATTTGGAAGGAACATGCTTTTAAAATGATCAGGTGTACTGTGCATCTGAAACCAAATTTGAGCAAGAACCAATTGTTTACGAGTTTTGTTTCAAAGCGGTGTTCCAGGATATATTTTCGTTTAGAACTTTCATGGAGAGAATGGGTAGTGCTTTGCTTATATCCATTTCTTTCTCATGCAAAATATTGTTCGTTTTGGATTGGTTTCTTGGACTGATCGAGGTGTTCAGTGAACTGAACTGAAACAGATTTCCCAGATATGTGTCCACATCGGTGTACTTTCTTCTTGCTTTGTAATTTAAAAGTAAAACATAGGAGCTCTCAGTTGAAAAGAATGTATCCAACACATGGAAAATCTCCATAAACCTAGCCAGCTTATTGTGGTGAACTGAATCACTTTCAGTAAACAAGTTATGATGAGTCCTTTGGCACATAATTGCTAGAGCCGAATTGTGTTGCCAGAAGAGACATGTTGTGTGTGTTTGAATTGCGTGAAATGCAGTGCTTGTGATAAATTACCTCAGATGCAAACTCAAGAATTAAAGTACAGAATCCAAGTACCCTTAAAGGCATAAGAGCCCAGTTGTGCATGTAACCACATGACTAATGAGTGGAGAAATGGCAAAGTTCACTCATATTTACAAAAAAACAAACAAACCTTGGAACTGGTTCGTAGGTTTTCTGTCATGGCTACAAAGGAGTTATTTGTCAACTTCAGGGATGTTAAGGTCGTCGCACGCAAAAATGCCTTGCAGATGTTTCAGATCTGCACTTCATATCTGTCAACTCCGCAGGCCTACTGTACATGTTTATTACAGGCCTGCTCTGTTCCCCAGGACTCTATGACACACTGTGCATGATCGCTTGATCACAGAGAAGTTTTCGAGTGGGATCTTCCCAGAAACAAAAAGTACCTCATAATATAAACATTGGGTTCTTGTTGTTTTGTTCAGAACCTCTTCTTCTAGCCACTCTTTCACTGGGTCTGTTTTCGCTGAGCGCTAGGATACCTCTGGCAGGCTTTCACCAGGAACCACCCATAACAGTGCACCCAGGAGCTCAGCTCATCGCACAACACATCTGTTAGGACCACATTTATTTTCAGAAAGGAGCAAAAAATGTACACATATCCTCCTTGTTGTCATCTGCATCGCAGAGCCTTTGGCAGAGCTTTGCTGGGATTGGCTGTCGAAGCGAGGGATACGTTTGGAAGGGCACTGATTGGACCACGGGTATCGAGCTGGCCGAGTCACACCCAGAGGAGGAACAGAAAGGCCTGTGTGGTTTGTAGCTACTTGATATTGTTTCCAGATTCCTTTCTACTCGGCTTGTGGGGGCGAGTCTTTGAACTTTGACCCTTACAGGATGGACTCAGGGTAGTGAAGATGTGGAGAGTGGATTGAGAGGCGTACGGGGAATCTGACGACCTCCGCAGACATGCTGCCCGTGTTCCCTCCGAGAACAAGTCTGGATGACATGGAAGTGTGAATAATCAGCTCGAGCCCCCCCCTTGCTTTTGTAAGTGGTCTGGCATCTGAAGCCGCTTGGCTGTGATACCATCACATTCCACCATCACAGACGTATCTGAGCAGATCTGTGGAGTCTAACCTTTCCAGTTTATTTTGTATCGTATTGATATGTATACTGTAATCATATATCATATATTGTATGTATTAAAATACATGCTACCGATGTGTTCCAGGTTGGTATTGATCCAGCCAGTGATGCTGAATAGAACTGTGCTGGCTGGATTGAATCTGACCTGATTATTGGCAGCAGTTTTTCACATATCCACAGAGGGATGTTTGATTAGATGAAAGAATCTCAAGATTGACACCAAATTCTATTCCAGCGGCATATGCTCCCCAGAATTGGAAATGAACTGCGTTGCATCCATGTTTTAAACCAGAAGCCAAAATCCTCTTCTGGGTTTAATATTTGGAGCTCTGAACTCAAGGGCTTTTCTTCAAGGTTTTGGGAAAGTTCTCCAGTGGCTTTGAAGAGCACAGTTATCAAAAAACACCTCGACCATCTGCAGCTCAAAGATACCCGACACTCTGCATATCCACGGTCACCTCAGGACTCCAATTTAACGACGATGACTTCGAGCTCTCTCTTTTCGATCACCTTGCAAGCATTCAATATGGATTTACACCTGCCAGTTTTAATATGAAGAAGAAAGAAATCCACTCTTTTCAAGTCTGAAATGGAAATTCTGAAGTCCATTTCCTGATTCGGTTCCAATATCCTACTGTCAAATATGCAAATTGACCACAAGCGTTTTGTAGATCATGTGGTGGATCTATGGTGGATTTAAAAAACTCACTGCAGGGATTTAGGTTTGCGTATGGCCAATCATTTATGTCTCTGTAGTTATCTGCATTTGAAATGAGTTTAAGATTAAATCTTTTTCCACGGTCTGCTCCTCTTCCTACAGACCGGGAGAAATCATTACAGCACCTGGAACCACCCGCCAGTTAAATGTTGAATTGTGGGGAACAAGCTAGTGTTCATTGTTTTATACTCTACCTGTAAAAACATAGAAATACCCTAATTATGCTTCCCGAAAACACATTTTGTGGATATTGGCTGCTCTCCCTGGATACACATCTTTCTGTTTGTTCGGAAATGTTTTTTGAGCGCATGTGGATAAGTTCATCACTGTGCTGAGACAATTGTTGTACGTGAAAAACCAAGCCAGCGTACGTCAAGTCGACCTCCCAAATGATTTGACAGGAAGCTGGAGCTAGTGGTTGTGTGGTAGAAAACAAGCGTATGTGCGTCCAGACTCCTAGAAACCTCACACAATGCAAGTCCAAGGCCCTCCAACTGTCTTAGCAATCACAGCGCAGAGGACACATGGTAGATCACTCCTTGAACTACCCCTGAAGACTGTCATGAAAATAGCTTTAGAAACATCCAGCGACACTTCAGAACCTGACTGTCCCCCTCTCCATGGCTTCCTTCAGTGTCAGGCTCAAACCGAAGCACTTCCTCCGCTTAACCTTGTAACACAACACAACTGGTTTTAAAGGTGGGCCAAAGTCAACTGCAATGGCAAGGCCAGGAAAATATTTATCCTTAATGGAGGATTAGGTTACTGTGAACTGGTACTGAGTGGGATTTAGCAGCCGAGTTAGATCCTGAAGGAGGCTGGGAGGCTGGAGGACAGAATGTTTTACTGGTCTCTCTCATGAGGAAAAGCAATCTCCCGAAACCGACTTCAGAATGAGACTGGTCTTTGCATTAACTCTGAAGACTGGACTCGTATATTATAAGGCAAAGTCCAGGGTGTCGGCTTTGGTGCGAAACATAAAATATAAGGTTGTAGATTTGACACTTCGATTTCACCTGCCAGTTTAGGGGGCGCTGTGATGGAAAATCCGTGTGAGTGTTGTTCCTGCTATAGTGGTACAGGTGCTGATGTGTGAGGGACAGATGGTAGCAAGGCAGGGCTGCATGGGTAAGAGGTCAGACACATTGTTTATACAGAAAACCATGTGGGGTTGGTGTACGATTTTACGTTTATCCAGTTATAACAAATAACAAGATGTAGACATGAAACTACACGTGGACACATTAATAAGGGATGGCCACTCTGTTTTTTTTTCCGGGTGGGGGGGAGGGGGAGGGTTTACGGCTTGTGTGGAAAAAAAAGAGTGAGTTTTGACTTCTTTGGAGACAGACGACCAGTGTTTATGTTCAGACTAGACGAAGGCCTCCACGCACGGGGCCGCCGTGGAGACCAACCTTCCCCTGACCCAGAGAGAGCAGCCCTCCTCTGAGACGTGGGGACTCTCTCACCCGGACCAACCGGAGGCTCTGCTACGGGGGAAAAGGCAACAATGCCACACAAGTTGAAAGGAGTGAAAACCGCCCCTTGTGCGAAGTAACCTGAAAATATTATGGTTTCGTTCATAAAGCTTTCACTCTTTCTGACAGACGAAGCCCATTAAACAAGGAAGCGTTGTCTCTCTTTATAATAAGTCATAACCCCCGGGTGAAAAATGTGCTTCCACCGACGAGCTGATAAGTGATATGAACTGTGGTGTTTGTTTAGTACGTTCTATGCTCCATGCACATATTCTGGTCATGGGTCTTCTGCATGGTTAGGCTATCTGACGGGTAAGCTGGCGAGATGATGAACGCAACGAAAGATGCGTCCACACACCAGACCATGTTAAATCAATATGGATGTAGATATTTTGTCCAAACTAAGACTTCAACTCCGTGAGAGTTTTTACAAACACATTCGGTTGTCTTTTCTGAATTTTTCGCTATGGCAACTGAGACGTTCAAAGGTATGCGTGAGTGGGTGAGCAATGTATATTTAAAGTATTCGATATGTAAGACTGACGACAATTTGAGATTTAAATCCCTCCTTCTTAATTTAAACTTAATTTCAAAGTATTTCTTTTGCCCCGTTTCTGTGATTGAAAGCAGCTGTTGGAATATTTGTTCCATATGTTAGGTGTTTTGTGTAAATATTGTATTGCGGGATACCTACTTTATATTCCAGTTGCTACATATGGAATAACCGCAAACGTGATACACAGGAAATATGGTAACCTGATGGACCTCTCTGATGCATTTGTGATCAGAACTGCATGTTCTGTCATGAAATACATCCTTTAAGGCAAATTTGCTGTGTTAGCATACAGTATCTAGATTGGAAATTTAGCAAGGAATGCTTAGACTGGGATATTGGAAACTTTACTTCATGTGTTTTTCTGCCAATTGGACCATACAATAGCGTAACAGTATTAAGATATTTGTATGCAGTTTCATAATTCAAATAATAATGTCATAATTCTAAATCTAATCTGATCAGTAATCATTCTCACATTGTTTAGCAAACGTAATATCCAATCAGTACAGACAATCAGTATAAAATTAGACCGGTAAGACCATTTAGTAGAAGCCATTTCTAGTGCAGAGTATATTTAGTGTTGAATCGACAAGAACCGAAGACCAGGAGAAATGTACACAGACACACTGCGATCGTAAAACTGTAGCAGTACGTGAAGGTGTAAAGAGGACAGTACAGTAAGAGTGTGAAATCAATGACGCTTGTCTACTCCCTCCATCCCACGGAGGGGGCAGTCGAGGCTGTGCTCCAGCCCAGCCAGAGAGCCCTCCTCTGGGGATACAACGCCAGCCCAGAGACTCCGGTTCATCATCTGCCATCACAGATGGACAGTCGACCACACAAGAGGAGGCCTAAAGGTCCGACATGATGTTTCACTTGCCTGACGCCCCCTACCCTCTTCCTTCCAACTGTATATTTTTGGAAATAATGAATAGTAATAATGAATTAAATGAATTTATAAGAATGATTTAGTCAATACAATCAAGTGTTTTTTCACGTCTAGTCTTGAATGATTTGAATAACAGTTTATTTGGACTCGCAGAGAGAGCTGGCATGGACAAGAAGTACTCCAGAATGGACTTGCAGAACTGTAGTGTGCGCAACCATAGTGCTAGCGTGTACTAGCATAGTGCTAGCATGTACAAGCAGAGTGCTAGCGTGTACAAGCAGAGTGCTAGCGTGTACTAGCAGAGTGCTAGTATTGACTAGCAAAGATGCTTCGTGGTTATCAGGGACCGCAGGGACTCTAGCAGAGTCATTATTCTTCATATTTTCATTCCTCTTTTATTTCATAGGGCAGTGAGGTACAGTATACAGGGAAAGATATGTTCCTGACTCTGGCAGTGTAGAGTACACCCAGGTGGACCCTTACAACAGGAAGTCATATAAGCGAGCGGAACTGATTTCCCCTTACGAACTTTCCCATGCAATGCGGTTTCATGTCTTAACATCAGGTCGCTTCCATTAAGCCGTAAAAGTTAACGGTAGAGTTTACACACATAAGGGAGGTCTGGATGGAATATTCTGTGTTGGCTGTGAGAACGCGAGCTCTGCTTACATCCCAGCCGGCCTATTGGCTCATCTGCTGAACAGAAGAGCCTTTATCCCACAATGCATCACCGATACACTGATTTAAAAACACTTGCAATCCTGCTGGTGTTTTTTTGTAAATACAGACCGTTCCTTGACTATGACCACCAAAAACGCTGTTGGAACTCTGCACTTCTGATCCTTGATTTTCTGCTGTACTTTCTGTTTGCCCTACTTGTTTCTCTGGATAAAATTAATCAAATGTGTGATGTCATGAAGGACAACATTCTACTCACCTGCTGGAGGGCATATCCTAGTTTTATTCCTCGTGTTCTATCATGCGGTGCATGCGGTTGCAGAGTGAGAGGCTGCAGGATCAGACCCCCTTGTGCCGTGCGTCTTGGCTAAAAAAACGTGCTAAATGAACAGATTATATTGCGTTTGTAAGTCGAACATCACAACGCTGCTCTCCTCGCGTTCCGTCTTCATGTGTTTGTGAGTCGAAGTTCATCATCCACTTCTCCCAGGGTCTCTGGAGCGAAGCCTGCCACAGATAAAAGTCATCTTTACAACGGTTCCTGTTTGAAGCACAACAGCTAAATCAAGACTGTCTATTTAGCATCGTTTGTTTAATTGAAAGATGTGCTTTCCCTGAAATCATAAAGACCAATTTATGAAAGGAATTAAGTCTTTGTGTGAGAGCTGGGGGGGGATCAGCTCAGAGGCAGATTTCCGCATATTACGCGACGGGAGACGTCTTTAATGATAAACAGGGGGAGAGGATGAACACAAACACTGAGAGTCTCTGCTGGGACAGTGAGTCACACGTAACAAAACAGTAATAATCTACGGATTTCACGCATGTATAAATAGGAAAGGCAGGGGCGGAGCGCATCAGAACTGTTCACCCAGAGAGAGGGCAGAGTGACATTGATTTGACCTGATCTTTGACCTCTGACCTCCACTTTCCCAGCGTCGCATGGTTTCCAGAGGAAAGTTCATGGTCACGATAATCCCCTCTGTGTGTGCGTTTGTGAGCTAGGAACCAGGTCCAAGCTTGTGTGTACGAGTGTATGTTTGTGTGTGTGTGTAACTTATATGTGTGGAGGGAGATAGGTGGGTCTTATTCCCCTGAATGTAAGCCATATATCTTATTTCATTGAACAGCGGCACTGGAACCCCGACATACAACCTGGATTCCAAGCTCTCTGTGACATAATCAAGTGACCAGTGGTGTAATCTGTAACCCCTCTTTACACACACACACCCCACCTCCCACTCACTTAATTTATTACCAAATGATATCATCAAACATTACCCGTTAAACATGAGGTCACCAGAATGTGAGGGGGACAGAGGAGGAGAGGAACTCTGGGACACCAGATGGAGTGATTACACACGCAGGGGAGCGAAGCACACACGCACCCTTACAACCTCGGAATGGTAACACATTCACCTGTCTGCTATTGGCCTCTTTAATGGTGTTAGCATGTTAGCATGGCTAGCAGGAGTTGTGGCATAGGCAGAGATGGGAAGTATTTGTAAAAAAGTATTTGTTACTGTACGTAAGTAGATTTATCTGGTATCAGTACTTTACTTCACGGTAGCTAGCTAGCTAGGCTCAGCCTGTGTATAGGTAACACAGGTTGTCCAGAGCTCAGATAACTATATGAACATGGTTAGCCACATGTTTAACAGCTGATTGGGGTAAAAGTTCAGTTGGGGAAGAGGAAACAAGCTTGTGTGGACATTGATCATCATCTTTACTGTTCACCAAGAGTATGATTAGATAAAGCTTCATTTGACTTTTTTTCTTTCTTACATATAAATTATGCCCCCTAGAGAGTTTGATTTACTAGTAACTTTAAGTGGGCTTGCTATCTGACAAGTTTGAAATGATAAATATTCAAACACTTAAAATACAAGATTGCACTGGACTGGCAAACTAGATAAATTATTGGGTCTATGAAGTAATTACTATCAGGGCAGTAAAATACAACTCTACTGAAGATTACCAAGGCATTTAGATGGATCTTCACATGTTTTCATTTACAGAAGTAAATCAAGATTTAGGGAGAGTAAAAAAATGAGTTGCTGACAACTTCAGAAACGGCAGCACACTGGAGTGTCACACCAGTGGGTTTAGGCAAACCCGGGTTAGGGTTAGCCCGGGTTTAGGGTCAGGGTTAAGGTTAACCCCGCCCTTTCTTAATCTCAAAACCTCTTGACAGGCCCACGAAAAAAAGTTAATCTCAACCACTGGTTCCTTCCATGTGAGATTTGGCCAGCGATTGGTGCAAAATAATTTGACATCACACATTTCTTCCTCCAAAACCACCATTACATACACTTCAACCCAGTCAGATCTGCACGACACAGCAACTTTACCCATGAGCATAACTGTGATTTTCGTGGGAGAAAATACATACCTCTTGGAACCGACAACAAAGCAAGTGGAGAGATTTATTAGTACCAGATATCAGATCCAGCCAATCACCACTGCAGACACATACCTCAGATCCAGCCAATCAACATTGCAGACACAGACTGAGATATCAGAATTGTGTTAGGTTTTGTCCCTCCATCTTGACCTGGAAGCTGAGCAGCATCACTTTGAGAGAGGGAAACACTAAGTGGGAAAGAAAGTTATTTAAAAACTGTCTTGCGACGTGCAGCTGTTTTAGATAAACAGTTGCTGTAACTTAGATCAGATAACCCCAAGGGTTAGTTCATTATGAATTCCCATATGATCACCTATGAGACACATCTACCGTTCACTAGGTGTTGTACCTCAACGTAAAACCTAAACCTCATCGTGTTGGTTTTCCATGTAGATTTCCTCCTTCACGTTGCGATTCAACCGTTTTAATGTTCATACAATACCTTACCTTGTAATATGTGCCTGGTCAACCTAAGGTTTTATAGAGAGGGTCTGGTTGGGTTTGAAAGATTCAAACCAGAAAGTGAGTAGAAATTAGCAAATGAAGGAACCACATTTATTTTTTTAAGTCATTATGTAACCCCAAACCAACATGGAAACTTGGTCTGTGTAATTATGATGAATCTCCTTCCTTCTCACTTCTCTCTCTCTCTCTCTCTCTCTGCTCTTCAGCTCACCGACGCATTACTGTGGTCTGCACTACACCACGTCCTCTCAAGGTAGTAGACCTACCTCATTCACAAATCTGAACAGAGTTTCCTGCTTCCATGTTCCCTGATCTCTGAGAGGTCACGTCTCACGTGAGCGACAGTCTCTGATGCGGAGGAGTGAAAGAGCCTCCCCAGCACACTCGGCTCCTCTGTGACAACAAATCAAATCAAATGTTTTTGTACAGCCCTTTTTTACAAGCAATGTCACAGAGGGCCCATGCAACTGGACAAGAAAAAAACTCACAGGAAAATCTATGGAGAAACACTCTACCGTCTCATCACAACATTTAACATTTAAATTGTAGTCATTTAGCGGATACTTACTTTCATCCAAAGCAACGTTCAAATAGTACAGAATATTGGATCAGATGTGTATAGCCTACTTCTACCATTAGTTTGGTCACAGCCAAGGAACGGTCTGTATCTACCAGCCAGATAACCGGATCTCCGTGACCCAGGCACGGCGAACAAAAAGAATGCTTAAGACCAACAAAAGCATTTTAGCTACTTTAGATACAAACCCCCTGTAATCTGCTCGCGACGGCACAGATTTCCGAAAACAGGAATAAATACTGTAATACCCACGATGTTGTGCGGCGCCTCGTTGCTCTGTGTGAGCTCGGAGATAAAGGGGAAGAAGGCATTCTGGAACTGTGTGCGGAAGACAACATGGACAGCCGTTGGGACGTTATCAAACAGACATCTCCCTGGTGACGTTTGCATTATCAATGACACGGCCATGGAATATTTACTATCAACTGAAAACAACCCAGGAGCAATAAATAGAGAGGAAACAATGTCATACAAAGGCCTGCAGATTGACTGACAGTTGGGTTTGATCCTATAATGCGTATCTGTGTAGCACATCTTGTAGAAGGTTCCTTTTAATGGAGTTTAGGTACAAATCATGTGAAACGTCAGCTTTAAAGAGCTGACCTTGTCATGATACCCGATCCCCAGTCCTCTATCTGGTGGGTATTTTGACAATAGTTGAAGTGTGTAAAAGCCTTGAAGTCGACACTGCTGGCCCAGACAGCTGAAGGCGCTAACTCCAGGGATGACTGGACAGGTGTGAGGACAGAAACACCCATGAAACACTGCTTTTGTGCCATGTATCATTCCGGTAATTGATCTGAAATGGTTTCAACAGGTGTTGTTGGCATTCCTGTAGAGAAGGCTAGGCCGACCACACTGCTTGGTGGAGAGGTTGCTTCAAGATCACGGGTGGGCAACAACTTGTTCTTTCTCAGTTTTATTTGAGAACACACATTTACAAACAGTGACATAAACACTCAAACAGCTATTAAATAGTGCCACATGGACAATCCCAATGAAGTGTGTCTGTTAGTGCCAGCACTAGTCAGAGCGACACACACACACGCGCGGTACTACGGCATAACTCTCATTCCACCAACGAGAAACATACACTGCCACTCTAAACGTGATTGTGATTTAGTGGTGTGCAATTAAATGTGCTAAAGAGGTCAGGTCTGTATTCCGATCCTGAATCAAAGCAGTGTCTGATGGATGAGCTGCTCAACAGTTGATCCAGTCTCCGCTCCATGTGGCGCTGGCTTCAAATGTTCAGCGTGAGCTGCGGGTGTTGACCTGTTGCCCCGAGGGGTCGAAGGTCAACTACGGCATGAAAAACGTCCAGACCTCGTGGGAACTGGGCCTTCTCATCTTACCTGTCCTCTGAAAGGACAGGCTACAGGAGGACGACTTTCTTAGGGTCGCACTTCAGCGTGATAGTGTTTTCGTCTCCGTGACAACCGACTAGGGTGGCAGTTGGAAACGGAATGTCAGCCAGGGTGCTGTTCATACCTCAGACAGCTCAGCGTACCAGGGGAGTTAGATAAGCTACTGTATGTACTGTTTATGTGTTTAGAGACCTAGGGGTGTTTTGAGACAACATCCACATGCTGTTGTACAGGGAGTTAGGGAGGAACGGAGGGGCCTTGAACATCAACAACAATGTCTAAGATCTTATTTGAAATGGAAATATAAAAGGCAGCCAAGGCCTGGGTTCTGGCGATCCAATCTGAGTCGCAGACAAAGGAAAAGAACATCTTTTAAAGCGTGTTTTATTGAAAGCTATAAAAAGTGGTCGAGATGAATTGTGCCTCAGGGGAGTCAGCTGAGTTTGTGGATATAAATCCCCGGGACCTCCCCCTGAGGTAAACAAATAGGTGTGATTCCTTCTCTGCTCCGCGAAGGCAAAAAGCTCTAAAACTTTATCTTGTTTTCCCTGTGTTTCGGGTTTCTGTCTCAGCCAAGTTCATTTTCTCTCTGCTTCTCCACTTCCCCTGACCATCCATGAGTGTTAGCTGGATCCCCGCTAGATTTATACTACTCCAGTCTCCCCCTCGAAAGTCTTTGCCATATTTCTTGTCCATAGTTTAGGAAAATGACCTCAAATTCCAATGGCACTGATTCAACAGGGAGTGTGGATGAAGTAGAGTCCTAGCTCCCAGCCTTCGAGGGCTCTGCCAGGCAGGAACATTCAGGAGGCAACCGGTGTGATGGAAGCCAGACGTGACGTCTTGCCTTATCACTCCTGGGTGTTTCCACACAAAACATCACTTCAATGTGTAGAAGATAGAAGTAGAGGCCTGTTCCTGAGTTGTTGTTTTTTTCCTCAGTTCTTTCCTTCCTCTGGCTGGATTCCTGGACTTCTCCTTTGTCCTCTAGAGGAAGTGTATACCCAACATGCAGAGAAAGGAGTGAAATGTTGACGTCCAGAACGAGTTTACACAGGTATCAAATCGGACGTGTTTATTCGGGATTCGTAAAAACGGCTGCTTTCTCTTCTTCTCAACAAAATGATCACTAAACTCACAGTTTCGAATTCTTGTCTTTTCACTCTCTCTGTGAAATCTATTTTCAGTTTTTCAAATGGGGGTTAAACTGGATTAGATTGGTGTACACTGCTGCCATCTAGTGTTGAAAGAGTGCAATGTTGGCAAAGGGCCTAGGAATGAGTACCCTTGAGCTATCAACAGCCATCCCCACGATCATGACCAGTCTCCCCAGACAGATTTAGTTGAAATGTGATAGGCTGCACCAGTCACAAGTGTACACTGGTGTGTGTCAACATTCATTCAAACGGTAAGTCTCCAATATGTCTCTCATTTGTTGAATCTAGTCGTACTGTAGCATCCCTGAGGTTGACCAATTTGTAGTTTTAGCACAGTTGACAGTCTACATTTTTGGTCCTGTTTCGCAACATTTCCACGTTGGTGGGAGACCACAGAAATGTCAATAATTGGGCTCTTCGTAGCATCTGCTTCACTACACATTCAGGACTTTTGTTTTTCGGTAAATACACAGTAAAAGAAGTATTCTCTGTAAGCCTGTGTAAAATATTGACGTTTATTTGCCCTTGACCATAATTTTAAAGTATATTGTTGAATGAATTAAGTCGTTACGTGGCCTACCATTACGTGTTTTTGTTTCCATCCCATAATGAGAACAAGATCTGAAAATGGTTTGAAGCTTTCTACATGTCTATTAAGAAAGCGTGCAGTGTCACTGGGTCTGTTCATCTTTGTCATTTCTACCAAATGTCTTCATCTAATCTGCTTTCCTACTTCTCTTCCAAAGGTCTGTGTGTGTCATTTGTACAGACACACCAAGTTATTACGTTGAGTTATTAAAAGTAAGTGAATTTCAATCTCAATTAATTCCACCTTTAAGTACAAGAAACTAAAATATATACGTCCTGTATGACAGATACATAAACCGTAGTCCAGTGTCTAAAAATATCATTAAAACAACAGCGAATGTGTTTTATCTGGGGTGTGAGCTAGCAGGAGAGGACAAGACTTCACAGACTTCTTGAAAGACGCCATCAGCATCACTTTAACAGAACCAAGACTTCCTTCATTCATTCCTTCAACAGGGGCCAAGAAAATGCCTCGCTCACAGCCTTACCTTGAAAACCCAGACGAGGGCAATTCCCATATCTGCAATTTGCGAATCAGCTTATCCTAAATCATTCAATTTGATATTACCTCACACAGCATCTACTTTTATATAATTGCACACCTAAAGTACAAATAAATGGTGCGTGTCCTGGTGGAGGAACAGCTAGCACAGCCATTAGACCATACGCGTCTCCTCCCATACGTTTATGGATACCCCCGTAGCATAAGCAGACCTGTTAAACATTTTAAAGGACTTTTAAATCACTTAAGCCAGACATAAATCTTTACGTTGCCCTCTTAGCCCATGGCAGGTTGGCAGGGATTTAGAAAAAAGGAGGGCCACATCTTTTCCAAACTGGAACTGACCTTCTACTGAATGTGGAAAAACCAGAAAGAAAACAGTTTTGTACGGCGGGAGTTTGAGGAAGCTGCATGGAAACAGTATTTTTGTGTCGAGGCGGCGATGTCTAGGTCTATTCATACAGGACTGTATGTATAGTATAAGCACCGTGTGAAGGGTGATGTAAATGCCATAATCGCCTGTCTTCTTTTACATTTATGGGTGTTTTTCCTTGGCTGTGAAGGTCGACTCCAGGGCCCATGGAGATGAGGCTGGATGTGGAGACGAGGCCTTGGCTCGGCTGTGAGGGTCGACTCCAGGGACAAGAGGATGTGGCCCCCCTCCAGACCTCGGCTTGGCCGCGCTGCAGCACCCAGAGTCCCAGATAAGGGTGCTCCAGGGACGGAAGACAGCCCCTTGCTCCTGCTTCCTCGGAGCCCATAAGAGTATGTGGTCTGAGGCTTGGAGCTCCACGGTCAGACCTGACATCCAGGCGCTGTGCTGGGCCGGGCCGGGGGGTTGAGACTGGGGTTGTAAGATTGCTTTATTGCGCTCTCCCTGGGTCTCATACTGTGGTGGGTAACTGTGTTTTTATTTGCCTGAGCTTAGTTGGAATTCGACCCTCACAGTGGTACTGCAGTATGCTGTTGTGGGCACTCGCATGGACAAGAGAGAGGCTCTCGGGATCCTCTTAAGTGGTTAAAATAGTGACCTTCAGACGTATTCTGAGCTCATGGTTAAACATGTGTTTCTGGTCTGGTGTTGCGTCACCTCGACACGACGATTCACAACCTGGAGTGACGTTCGGTTGACACGCAGAAGGGTTGTAACCGTATCTCAGGCGAGGAAACAGTATTCTCATTCTGAACGGCTCTGCCCTTCAGCGCCGCGGGATTCCGCAGCATTCCGCAGCCTTTCTTAACGACGTGACCGGCCAGCAGTCAGACAACGGTCAGACCGAGACGAGCTCCTGATCCAGCCGTCTGCTCCTCGCGAGCGCCGTCCCGGGCCAAGACACACACCGAGCGGTCACAAAGCCTCCCCAGTACTCTCTGGCACTGGTCCCCAGCCAAGCTCGAGACCCTCGGGCTCACACATTTTTTTTATACGACTCGCCAACTGCCATGCCGTGAGCATCGGAACGTGGACGAGGACAAGCAATTAAGGCGCCGACGGGCCCCCGGGGGGTACCTGAGCACAGGGAGAATACGCGGGAGGAGGGTCAGAGGTGAAGGTTACACAAGGGTGGCATTTTAAGGTAGAGGGAATAGCAGCAGTGGAGGAATAACAAGGGTTCTGCTGGAAGGAGTGGAGAGCATTTAAAAACGAAACGATGGAAATTTGAGTAAATATTAGGACGTTTTCAAATGGTGTGAACCGTTGCCAGCGTATATTGTTATTGAGCCAGGTAATTACTGCCCTGTGCCGGCTACCCACGAATTCATGGCTCACCATAAACAGCCCAACAGTTCAACTAGTGCATTGTGCCTGCATATCCCTCCTGTGAGAGTCTAGAGAATGTGCACGGCTCCAGGTGCCCTTCCTCACAGTCATCACTGCTTTGTTTTATTTGGCTACTAGTAGCTAATTGTGATTAGTAAAGGATCACCTTGAGACAGTCGGCCTTCAATCCTTGGCTTGCTGAACTAAAGCCATTTTTGGATGGATGAAAGAACACATTTTATGATATCAGGTAGGTAAACACATGATATGGGTGGTCAACTTTGAGCTGCACGATACTGTACACGTACCGTGCTCTGACAAGGACATGCAACATGCTCTGACTGACACCATGTGTGTACACACGTGACGGGCATATAACGGACGTGGTCTTGCAAGCTCTGTCAGAGGCATACTGGCCAATGCTCGCTCCCACCAGGGAGTCGAACCTGCCACCTCTCGACTTCAAAGCGCAACCACTACAAACTACGCCAAAGAAAAGCTAGCTGTTCTTTGACGCGGGTGGCCCATTACATACCTGAGGATTACACACACGTGGATGACATTTAAATGTACTGCGGTCCCCAGCTGAGCACATCTTTGAATCACTCCCACATATTTGTCATACAGTATACTTTAGTATCTTAAGTCTTAACCTTTTATTAAATCACAAAGAAGTCAAACGTATCTCACACATGGCCTACAGATAACACCAATCATTACAGTTATCATAGCCCTGTACATCCCAGGCATACAGAGTAAACAGGGTGATCGTGATGCCTCTCAGGAAATTGTAACTCAAAATGATGTCGATGTTTCTGACCTGTTCCACCCACTGGCTCTGTGGCCCTTGGAAGGGTTAGTGTTAGAAGGCCTGGAAGAGACATCTTCCACGGCTCACAACCTCCTCAACACTGCACTCCACTGCCAGGCTATTGTTTCAGGTTACAACAACAGGCTGCAGCTCAATACCCGGAAGGAGAGCCAGGTCTGGAAAGCGGTCTGCAGTCTTTCAGCAGAGGAAATGATATTTAGCACCAAGTTGTAAGTCATGACTCAATACACAAGTCATACGAGCACCAGGAATGTTTTCCTCGGCGGTCAAAGTCAGGAGGCAACCGTTTGGCTATGCTAACATGAAGGTCAAATAAGCAGGTTTCTGTTGGATGTCTGTTTGGATGGTGGGAGTTTAGACTGTCCTCACAGTCCAGCTCTCGCAGATACCCTGTAACCTATCCATCTATTCTTCATCTCAAGGTTAATGTTTTCCATTCGGGCACACATACACACTACACTAAATGCTGGTACAGTCGTTTTGGACAGCAATCCATAATTCACGCGAAACAATGATTTAACCCGTGAACAGTTTCTTATCTTGGTGATACAAACTTGGACTTGCTTGGAGCCAGATCATTAGATTTTATTTGCCTTTAGTTTAAGGTAACCTTCAACATTTCTTGCTCCTTCCATTGTCTTCTGGGTGGCTTGGCTGCTCAGGCAATCAGGGTGTTTCCAAGGCAGCAGAAAAGGGGAGTGGCCACACCAAATGAGACATTGACGAGAGAGGAACCCCGGTTGTGAGTATTCGCTCAATGTCCTCTGCCAGCTTGTTAATTGACCTTTCATCACGTTCAGGGAGGCAGTGATTACCCAGCATGCAATCTGGCAGTGTAAACCATCGCCAGGCCTATCAGCACCTCGAGATCCAGCCACTGCCCTGTTCCCGGAAGAGCAGCCATTTTTGTTATGGCTACAGCCACTGATTGAAAGTGTGTGATCATTCCAAGTTCACGCTGTTTATGTGCTTCTGCTTCAGTGTTCCCATATTTAGGCTAAGGTTGGCCCCACTCTTTATTTGTACTATATCCTACCACAGTAGTGTTGCAGAAATAACAGATCTTTACCCCAAAAAACAGTGTGAAAATGGGACGACTTTTATCACAGTTAGTCGGTAGCCTAATAAACAGTCTTTAGACGTTTCTACGACAAAATGGTGTTTCGGGACTGCTCACCAAATGTGTTGGTCTCCTCCCACGTGGTGTTGCAGTGCAGCCCTGATGACTAGAATAGGCCTGAGATACCTCTGCTTGAAAACTTTGCAACACTTTTAAACGAGCCTTCAAAAGAATGTGATGATTACTGAATTATGTTGCCCTTTGAGGTTTTATTCATTTAATATCTTATACATGGAAGGTTGTTACCACTGAAGCTGTTCAATGGGTATCTTGGTGCGATATGATGTTTCACCTCAATTTCTCCACTTAAATTTAACTTTGAGTGCATATAGAGTTTCACCCATATCTGACATTAAGTAGCACCACTTAGAAGTATGTGGCTAAAATATCCTTTCATTGAGTGCTGTATAATGCTTACTAATTGAGGCATAGTGTATTTTCTTTAAGAAAGGGAATCCGTGAAAGTTATAAGATACAAAGTGCTAAAAACCCAAAAGACATTTACGAGTATGACGAGTATGAACATGATATAGTATATTGTGATATCGTCCAACTGAGGACATTTTGAGGTAATCATATCTAGCATGCACACTGTCAAAATGTCTTCCAAGTGTTCTAAATCCTGTGGTGTGTGTGTCAGTGTGTGTGTGTGTGTGTGTCAGTGTGTGTGGCTTTCTGAAAATGAGCTGTGAAATGAAGGACAAATGACTTTCTTACATGGTGAAGTGTCTGATACTGGGTAACTTTACTTTGGTTGACGTCCCACGTGAACTAAAACCCATCCTTCACAGTCTGTCTCACATCATAAATCCATCAGTTATGTGGTATAGATTTGAGCATAGAATAATATCTTGAAGGATAATTTGCCAAGTGGTTTCCACTGTAGCAGACACGCTAATTAAGAGGGGCTGATCTGTCAACAAGACAGGGAGCTTAACCATTCCGACTTCAGATGATTGTTATCTCTTCGTCACGCAAGCGCAGAGTTCAGCCAATCATCACCCTGTTTATTTGTTCTCACTGAAAAACATTTACAGGAAGTCACTTTTGCGGTTTGAACAAGACAGGAAGAGGTGTCCACAAAAGGGTTTGTGTAAAATGTGGGTCAAGAATGTTTAAACTGTTTTGAGAACCTTTTAGTGAGGGGAGAGGAGAGCAGTGAGCCATCTGTAACTAAGGGCCCAGTAGTTTAAGGTGATGAACCCAGGTGTACTTCCAACTAACTGAACAGATTTCTTTAGAAAAAGTGAGAGGAGTATTATTGATAGACGCGCATGTAAAATCAAAGGAGTGAAGCTGCCTTCCGCTGAGAAGCAAGCTCCATCCAGCTTGATCCTGTCCCTTCGTGTGCATGGACAGAGCTGCTGTGGGTTCGGTCTGGTGCGCACCCAACTGGATCAATCCTGCATCTGAGCCTTTTGCTTTCACAAGGAACAGGACTGGAAATATACCTGCTAAACCATGAACTCTCCGTGTTTCATTTAGCCTCTGGGATCCCAGAGCCGTGCGGCGTTTTCCCCAGTCAGCAGATTCTTTACCCCAGCACACAATGTGTAAAGTGGTGTTGTAGACGCTAGTTAAAACGTCTGGGGTACCTACCGGTTTTTCGACCATGTCAGCCGGAAGCACATGGACTCAGGGTAGCCATCTGTGTTTGCGTTTGACTGGTGTCTAATCGAGCCCAGGTGCATTCTGGGCCCTGCCGTTGGGGCAGAACCTCTGCACTCGTCAGGTGCAGAGGCTAAATCCAGCCTTATGAAGTGTCAAACGTCCTTGTACAGTACAGTCATCCTAAGTAAATAACCAGTGAACCATAAACACACCAGACCAAGCTGTAGAAACAGGGATGCTTGCTCCACAGCTGGCGTAGAAAGTTCAGCCTTGCTGAAGCCGTGTTGCGATGGCGCCTGCTCTCCGTGTTTACGCCCGCTCCGAAGATACGCTTGCTGTTGAATATTGTGTGTTCTCCCTCCTTCACTGTCAGAGCAAGACGTGGGGTTAACATTCGATCCCATCCTGGTGACTAAACTCCACACTCCACATGAGGCCATGTAAACAGCAGCCTTTATAAGATATCCCCCGGTCAACAAATATGCTGACTGCCTAACCAAACTGTACAAATTTAACTTAACGACAGCCTTGTAATCACCGCCATGTTGTTAGTCACTGGTCAGACCTCTGTGTGTGAGGGAGAAGAGTACGGAACGTTCCATGACTTTCCGTCTGACTCATGACATCAAAACGATGCATTGGTGTTCTATTGTTGGTCGTGGTTTGAGTCGAAGTTTCCAGGAGAAATCTATAAAGCTCGATCTGATCTGCTGCAGACTAAATGACCACGCTGCGCCCCCTAGAAGCACGGCCTGCTGTCCCATGAGGATGACGGTGGCGGTGCTGGTTGACGGGTCTCAAGGAGAACCTGATCTAGTCAAAATGCTGCCACATCTCCTCGTTCCTTCCCTCCGACCGAAGGTGAGCTGAGAGAAGAAAGTGAACGACCTCAGACGAGGATGGCATCGCTCGACGTTTTCAGTTGCATTACAGTCAGTTACATCTACATTTAGTCATTTAGCAGACGCTCTTATCCAGAGTGACTTACAGTAAAGTACAGGGACATTCCCCCCCGAGGCAAGTAGGGTGAAGTGCCTTGGCCAAGGACACAACATAATTTTGCACTGCCGGGAATCGAACCAAGCAACCTTCTGATTATTAGTCCGATTCCCTAACCGCTCAGCCATATGACCCGCAGTTATCCTCGTCTCCCGCCATGTATTGTCTGAGAGGAGGTCTAGTAGAGCTCTGTTTTTTTACGAGGACTTCTTTACAGTGTGTCTTGTTTGACAGGATCTCAGCTAGTCGTCCAACCCTCAGCCCACCCTCAGCCCTGGTGGGTTCCACCAAGTAATCAAATCATGACATGACATATTTTACAAAAACAACAGTGAGGGATATGTCAAGACAATGTTAAACATTACAAAACTGAAACTGAATTCTTACAGTTTTGGCAGACGCTTTAATAAGATTACTCATGGTAAGCTCGATTTTCGGGTGAATTCGACTTTTGCCAGTATGACATCACATCCTTCGGCAATGAGTCCCAATAACCATATCATTCATACACAATTAACATCCAGCCTCTGTGAACCGGCAGTGATAAAACCAGAACTCTCTGTAATTATATCTCTACAATATGTGCAAATATGAAGTCACTTGGATGGATTGAAATTGAGGTTGTTCACCGTGAAAGAATTAATCAACAGTCGGTTCTGGCGCCTGGGTGTTCTTATCATTAAAAAACAAATCATATGAATTAATGAAGGCTTGAATAGTGGAAAGTAACATGTTTTGGTGTTATCTGTGCCTTTCAATGAACTGAAAAATTCAACTTTTGGACTGAACTCGACACGAGGCTAATAAGATTGGCAGTTGCTTTTAGTCTGGACGATGGCAATGAATAATGTATCTCAAGTCTTGATTTGTATACGGTTCACGTGTTACAGATCCTCACTATAACATCACCACAACTGTAATACCATGAACTGTATCTTGCATCCTGCAGATAAAACACCACTTTGAGGATAAACACCAATAGGACGATCGGGTTTATTAAAACATCTTCGTTTTAACGTCTTTTTTGAAAATATTTTCAAGCATACAGTACAGCACTTAATTTTATAGCACAGCCCAGTCTAGTAAAAGTAGTTCTTGCCAGCTGGCCTGTGGTTTTACAGGACTGTCTCAGTGCTGCACCACTTAAAATGCTTTCTTTTGATTTAACTGCCTAGAACTTAAAGAAAATAGCATTGACTGTACCTCTTGGGTCAAATGTATTAACACCAGAGAGTGTAGATTCAAGCATATGCAAAACTATTTTCCAAACAAAAACTTTTTTTTGTGCTGGCAAGAGCCCTGTGAATTACACTATGTGTCTTTGAGATAACAGGACAGACAATTGTTATGGTGACGAGTGGATTCCTGCCATACTGATGAATGAAACACCTTCCTTTGTCCTTTGTAGTGTTGATCTGCTGTATTACATTGGTAGCTTTTCTGGTGCTTCGTTCTGATGGACATTTTCACATCCTAATTCTTACAGTTGACATAAAACTCTGAGAGGATTATGCCAATAATTTGATTTGGACTAAATCAGCAGGCTTTCTAAATCTGTATTCAAGAGCATTATTAATAGAGGATAAAACAGCTTTTCACCTGCTGCCAGTAAAATATCAAATACTGTATGAAAAATTCCTTATAAACCCTAAAGAAGCTTAATCCAAGTTAAACAAAGTGCACATTGAGGAGTTTCATAGCCAATAACCAGCCCTAGAAGTGGACTAATCTTTCATCAGGAGAAATCCACATTATAGCACTTACACTGTTTTGGTAGCAATTGAGCCACATTAAATCAACTTGATTCAGTCATCAAAACGGTACGATTTACAGCGTGCTTTTCCTCCCTCCATGGACTCTACAAGGGTATAGTATCCACAGACGTTCCATCAGAGTTCACAGTAAAACATTGTCTGTAAAACCTGCAGATTTAGTTGTCATGGTCACAGGTTAAAGCTCAAACTAAGACCTTTCCCTACGGCCTCCGTGTAGAAATAGGGTTTGACTTGCTGACAGATACAATTAGATGGCTGTTTTAAAACTGGGCAACATTTCCTCAGTTTTCAACAATCCTCCACCCACCTAGTGATTTTATAATGTTAAATTCATTGTCTGGGTTCGACAGCAGAAATCCACGGGTGTCTGTCTTTAACTGTGGCTGTGTGCCGAACAAGTTGCTAATAACAACAAATAATACAATACATTTAGAGGAAGGCATGTTCTGATAGACTAGATTACTTTACAAACACAACATTGTACTCCAAAACACGCAGACACACAGATTAGGCCTACTCAAACACACACACAAACACACACTCAAACAAAGGCACGATACTCCCGAAGTCAACAACACAGGCTGCCAAACTTCCACAGTTCTAGCCGTGATCCTGGAAAACGGTAACAAAGTGTTTGTTCTGTTGCGGAAAACAAACATTTAATAAGAACAGGTTTCGTCCTGATGGAGAAGCCCTAATCATGCCCGTTCTCTGGCCAGTTATATTTGTTTTATTGATGAAGCGAGGTTAACGCACATCTGGAGCAACAGGCAGGCTGGTTCTGCTTGAAAACAGTAGTGACTGCACTGAGCAAAACCCACTCCACCATCCAGCTGAATGAAAAAATGAGGAGAAGGGAGGAGGCAACGCAACTGCAATGATTAGCATGGAACACATCTGTATTCTTTTTAATAACAGGGTTCGTAATAATCGCCCAGTGCATTGTTTAAAGCCACAGCAGTGTGCCAAGCTCGGTGTCTGTCCAACTTCTTAATAAGCCACACTTAGGCTGCACACTTGAATGGAAATAACCCTATTAAATGCCTTGTTCATGCGCGTTTCAGGTTGGTGCGTTGGTGGCCGCCGAGTTAGATAATAAGCTGAAGCTAATAAGGCTATAACTTACATCAGCTCTAGCCATTAGCTAATTAATAGCTTTTCTGTTATTGATCAGACACCATGGAAACAAACAGATGGCATGGATCAGTCCAAGTTTAGGCCTACTGGTGGTGGTGGGGCCTGATCATTAGCAAGTAGAGATTATGTTCATTATTAAAGGATTCCTCTGGTTTTTCTGTGAATAATCTTCTTTACTGTAATGCCAGCAAGATACATTTCCCGAGGCGATCAATAGGCTGTCTGCAATAAGGTTATTTCATCTTACACATTCACAACATCTACACGTTCATATAGCCTAGATGTTTAATAATAAAGTCAGTAATGAAGGAGCGAAAGTTTTCCGTGCCATTAATACATGTAAATTGCAAAAAGTCGGATAAGAAAATACTACGAGAAAACACTAGGGATATGGTGAATGTGCTTGTTCTATTTATTATCTTCAGTTACTACTTCGCCTGGGAGACTAGCGCGTGCCTAATTAGTGTAAATAAATTCATCCATGTGATTATTTGAGTCCTTAGCCAAACATCCAGTTTCCTCTGCAAGGCTTCCTATATTTACAAAGGTGTGAAAATTTATTTTTCATTACGGTCATTTGTGAATGTGGGACGCCCTGTCTGGGGTCAAGCACAATAAGTTGGAAGGAATCTGAAATTCGAGTGGCTATGGTCGTTTTTTTCATTCAACACATGACCATGTGAAGTAAATTTGCTTAACCCCTGTGAAACTTGGGCTAAATTCAGCCATGCTTAGATATGCTGTGTTCAGGTGGGCGTGTGTGTGCTTGTGTGTGTATCCACATGTGTGTCCATGTGTGAGTGTGCTAGTGTGTGGTTGCGTGTGCACGCTTATGCCCATGCGTTCGTTGTGTGTGTGTGTGTGTGGCGTGCGTGCTTTACACGCTCATGCCTCCAAGCGTCTGCCATAACGTCTCTATAGCCTTCATTCAAGACACGAACCCAGAGAAGGCCAAGAAGTGAATTCAATTACTGCAGTATGCACTCGGGTTTAATCGAAAAAGCAGAGCTCATCCGACCCCCTCTGGATGTTCCTCCGGTGCTGGTGTGTTTCTGGGGCCCTGGGAGCACTGTGTGCTGTTTCTCTTCTCCGCGATCGTCTGAAACAGAGACACCTCTGTGGTAGACTAACAGCCCCACTGTACAGGCCTGGCCATGGCCAGTGGTTATTTGCAGCACCAGACACTTAGTTTCACGTTGGTTGTTCGGTGTCACTGATGAGCATGTGGGGGATCGCTCTGAGAGGACCGAGAGAGAGAGAGAGGTCATGTTTACGTTGCTATGCGTTTCGGTCGAGGCGAGACCTTTCAATGTAGCTCATGCTGTGCCGACGCGTCATTAGCTACTGGCAAGAGTAAAAACGATGAATTTTATATTGTAAACTCAGTAGGGGGCTGGAGGGTTGTCAAAGACAGAGGAAAATATTGCCCAGCTCCTAAAATAGCTATCTAATTGTATCTGTCAGCAGAGTTTTATCCAGCAAGTCCAACACCATTTAATTTTTTTTTCTTCATGCAAACTGCAGGGAAGGATGTCAGTATGAGGTCGAAGCAGCGATCATGACAAGGAAAGCTTTTTACACTGACACATGGAACTAACGTGACCCCAAATCTTTAAATGCAGAATTGAAATGCGGTTCTTATAAGTTCAATCGATCTGTGTTGGTGTGAAACATCCAGGAGTTTGGGGTAGTGCAGGTGTGGTCAGTGTCTGTCAGGTCTTGTAGCTCCATCGCATGCCTGGAACCAGATCAAACAGGTTAGCAGCAGCCAATTTTACAGTCGTAAATTATATGCCTGCTTAGAAAAATAGAGAAAAAAGTCGAGGAGTAAGGGGAGATTTGCCAGGCGAATCTCTTTACAAAGTCTGGTTAGACCGTCCCAAGACATTTTCTGAAGACATAACACATTACTGTAGAAGAAACACTTTCAAAAGAAACGTGTCTATCATCTACACTAGACAATACCATGTTATGTATGGCTCAACTTTCGAGACAATGAAAGACTTAAGTGGATTGATGAACCTAATGAAAAGTCATGAGGTGTATATTTCATAGATTGGTCAAAGCAAAAATCTTGAATTGAATAACAAAATCCTTTTGGTGGTTTTGCTGATTTATTTGATAACGGAAAATATGTCTGTTCTCCATAAAAGACTCTATCCCATAGGGAACAGTAATATACAACCTCACATTTGAGAAAAAACAGGCAGATAACGTGTTCATTGAACAGACGCTTTCATCCAAAGCAATGTACAGGAAAGGTCTTGAACCCTGAACCTTTTGATCTATGGTCTAATGTTCTAACCACTGAGCAACACCCAAACCCTGAAGGCAGCAGAACATCAGAGCAGATCAACAAGTCAGTTTGGATGTTGTCAGAGGGGACACAACTCTGAGTCCGAAATTCGTGTCCGAAATGTGTGGACGTTATGTCAAACGCGCTTACACACTGCCTCCGAAACTTTCAAAAAGTTCGGATCGGGTTCGATTTTCTGCGTTTTTCGCATCCACATTTTGATTGTTTTTTGGCAATTCAGAGCCACAGAATTTTGAGGGGTTCGATTAAAAAAAAATGCAAAAAAAACGTCATACTCAGTGTGCAAGGGCCTTTAGATGTTGTTTGTGTCAGAGGGGACACACTCTGGGTAAGATGGATGTTGGGATGTTTTACACCTTTGCCATTTCTCCCCCTTCAACTTTTTTATTTTGTCAGAGTAGGGTTAGGTTTGAAGAGAGGTCTCAGCTCAAGGTGAGCTGGAGTTGCACTGGCACAAGTCTTTTTAATAGGCTGGTCAATATCCCCATTGTTCACCTTACAGGTATCGCTTTTTCTTTTTCTTTTCTGACGTTTCACCTTCACAAGGCTTCTTCAGAGAAGGACTGAGTTGGGTGAGGTGGACAGGAAGTTTAAATGGGGTTGGAGAGGAGGGGGTTTGTCCACTTCCTGAGGCTCCTGATTGGCCGAATTGGCCATGCCCCTCTCACCCTCCTGTGTTCAATTAGGCTTGATTAGGCCCAACACTTCCCTCAGTTAGCACGATTAGCACGTATTTGGCTTTGTAAAAATCGTGTAGCTGCTCAACTCCTATCTAACAACCCCTAGGTTTAGATAAAAGGTGGGGAATAAAATATTAAAATCAGCAAATAAAACAAAGACTAGGCTCTGGCTGGGTTAGGTTTGAAGAGAGGTCTCAGCTCAAGGTGAGCTGGAGTTGCACTGGCACTAGTCTTTTTTATGTAATGGGCTGATCAATATCCCCATAGGACTGAGTTGGGTGAGGTGGACAGGAAGTTTAAATGGGGTTGGATAGGAGGGTGCTTGTCCACTTCCTGTGGCTCCTGAGATAAAAGGTGGGGAATACAATATTAAAATGAGCAAATATTTGCTAACCCTAACCCAACTAAGTGCATGTCTCTCTCAAACATGAGATTGAAACCGTAGACCACATATCCTTACAACCGATCACAAACGACTTTGATCAGTTTCATCAGATTTTCATGAAGGTCGTCTTTGCAAACAGATCAGATTCCTGGTCATAGCAGATGTGTGAGACGTGTGTTCCAGAAGGACGGGGATGGAGACTTGAGCCGTCTGATATAGGCAGAACATTAATTGCCTGGACGCATACTTTGACGTGTATCTGTTTTAACACATCGAACACACATCTGGTGCCTGTTTACACAGAGGAAACTGCTGTCAGTTAGCTTGCATCCTTATCATCTCATAAACTGATTACATGTTTGGACTTAAGAAATGACTCCACTTACCCAAAACACTAACAACTACTGACACCTCACTTCCCATACACCCACACATAAACACGTACGCACACAAACACACACACACACACACAATTGGCCGTCACCATGGAGAGGAGGTTGACTCTGAAACACGGATGCTTGCCAATCAACATTCCTACTTCCCGGTTAAGTCCATAATACAAACTGGTGAACGTGCAAACAAGTAAAGAGTTAAAGAGAAAGAGTTGAGGGGGGAAATGAAGAGCCATCCTGGACCATCTGGAGGAGGGCTGTTCCTGTATGGGCTTTCTCCAGCCCCCTGGGACGAGGCTCGAAACCCCCCCTGGCACTGTCCTTCACTTAACCATCCCCTTCAGCCAAGACCCCATGTCCACTCGTATACACACACACACACAGACCTCCACAGTCCCAGAATGCTTTCTGCCTGCCTCTGGAGGGTTGTTGCGTTTGGTAGTTTGAACCGTGGCGACCGTGCGAGCCTGGTTTGACATGTTGCTCTCGTGGGAAAGGGGAAGCAAACTAAGACGGTGCGTGGGTACGTACCCATTTGTCAGACTTCACTCAGAAATCGGAGTCTTAATCAATCGCTGGGATTGTGTTGGCAGGAACCATCCCACCTGTTTACATTCCGTCGTCGAAGCATTGGATGTGAATGCGGATCGAGGGAGTTGTGTAGCAGAAGCGGTTGGCTGAGCAACGCGTTGCGATGACAGGTTCAGTGGATCTGCCGGAGGGAGAGTCTAACACCAGTGTGACGACGATGAACACGTCCTAGTTTAGGTTGTCACGTCAATGACACGATAATCTCAGACGTTCAAATTGTGTCTGACAGGGAACTTCCGAGGCCCAGATGTGTCGGCTGAGGCCCAGCCAGACGTTGGCCTCTCTGCCAGACAACCGAGCCGATCATTCGGAAACCCTGGCAACAGCGCGTCTTTTCATTTTCGACTAGACGGTTTTTCAAACTCCTCCTAATCTATCATCAATCCGGGCTTGCGCCGAAGGGAACGAAACGACTGCACACACACATTTGGATCCTGACGGGAAGCATGGAAAACACAAACTGAGTTGATGGAGGGCTGTTGATGTGTCTAGCCCTCATTGAAACGTTACTGTCCGTGAGATTTGAGAATTCCAGCTGGGGGTCAAGGGGGGCGTGAGGCCAGGCAGGGTGGAGGTCGGCTGGGGTGATCTCTAGAGACCACTTGCTTGGCTCTGGAGGCCCAACCTCTGAATCTGGATCCTACTGAGGCTGCAGACTGCTCCTCCCCCCAACCCCTTCAGTCCCTTTCACCTTCTGCCTCCAAGTCATGGCCTCCTTCACTATCTCCCTCCACCTTTTTCCTCTCTCCTTTTCTCCATGTCTCTCTCTCTCTCCCTCTCTCCATGTCTCTCTTTTTTCTATCTTTCCCTCCCTCTCTCTTTCTCGCTCTGAGCAGTGTGTCTGCTCTTCCAGGCCTGACTCGTGTGATTTGAGTGCAGGACATGTGGTTGAAATCTGAGGCCCGCCCTGCTGCCAAGCCACAGGCTCAGTAACGGAGCGCTGGAGGAGGAGAATGAACCATTGTTCTGGAGGGAGGGAGGGAGGGAGGGAGGGAGGGAGGGAGGGAGGGAGGGAGGGAGGGAGGGAGGGAGGGAGGGAGGGAGGGAGGGAGGGAGGGAGGGAGGGGGAGGAGAAAGATGGAGAGAGGGAGCTCTCGGCGAGTCATAAAAAAAAAGAAGCAGAAAGTCAACTCTCACTGAGCAGAACAGTGGGGTCAGAGAGGAGCCTGTAATCTCCCTAAATCCTGCTCTGGCTGCTGCGTAGCAGAACCTGCTTAGGAGTGTATTTGTGAGTGGGGATGCTGCATTCCATAGAAGCGAAAGTCTTGGGTTTCTACATCTGTAGAAAGTACCTGTTCTCCTTTACAAAACACACAAGTATATTTAGGCATTGATATATACATATCTTAGTTCCCTGAGGCAAAATTATGTAATGGAGGGTATGAGAGGAGAGAAACACAAGCTGTGAGCACGATACCTAAAAATAGTGCTTGGTCACTAATGTCCACACACAAATCCTTCCTACATTTTAACCTTTGGATGCAACAAACCCATGAAACAGCTCTGGTGGCATTGAGCATAAAAAGGAATCTAGTTTATTTCACGGAAACCCAGTAAAGTTGAGCAGTGTCACAGCGAATCACTGCAGCTGCCATGTTTTTACAATGTTTGGTGCCGTTGTGTTTTCGCACAATATTTCCATGAAATGATTTCCCCACATAGCTTGCTCATCAAAACAGCCCTACAGATTATCAGACTCCACAACTTGGAATCACTGGCCACATTGTAAAACTGAGCGTATTTAGTTAAAATGTTAATGCCAATCTTTGGAGTAACAAGCCACTGAGGGAACCCCTTTGCTGTATGCTTCAACTTTAACAACATGCCGTTAAAGCAAAAATGAATTTCTCCTAGACAGGAGGTTGAGAGTCGCCTGTTGTGGGTGACGACGAACCACCATGAAGTTAATATTCGGAGCTTAATCACATCACCAAACAAATGTGTTTAATGTTCTACCTTGGTGTGTAAAAGTGCAAGAGCAGTCGCCTGGTCTGAAACCAGCGCCAGATCACTGAGATCGTTTGGCTTCTTCTCCTCTTACTGGCCTACTGGAACCAACTGGACTAGAACTTACAGTTGTAACATGTTGATCGTATACAGCAGAAAAATGTCGAACATATACATTTCATTTGTACACGTACAACTGGATGATTGATTGGTTGATTGACTGACTGATTGTTGTATCGTCTGGCTGGAGGACAACCAAAGGGTCCACTAGGTAAGTTAAGTTTCTTTAATACAACACTTTAATAGAACACAATTTTTATAAAGCCAAATACGTGCTAATCGTGCTAACTAAGGGAAGTGTTGGGCCTAATCAAGCCTAATTGAACACAGCAGGGTGGGAGGGGCATGGGCAATTCAGCCAATCAGGAGCCACAACACTTTCACAGAGCCAGGTCAGATAATGCTTCACCAAGTAAAATAGTTAAAAACACTAAAAACAGTAAAAGAACCTAAGAAACAATCAATAAAAACATAAGCAAGAAGGATTCGGGTCCCGGTAGCTATGACTACGACCTCCGGCAGCTCCTTCCCATGATCCTCTGGTTCGAGGCGGACGAGCCAACACGTGTGACGGATTACGACCGCGGCAGATAATCAATAAAAGTGTAGCGGGCGTTCAGTGTGATGGATGCCCGTGCTGTGGCCGCGCTCCCAGGGCCCCAGAAACACCACCAGGTCAGACGCTGGGTGATCCATTGCAGTCGCACTCGAGAGGTGTCAACGCAGCCAGTATAGATCACAGTCCGACGGCTGTGCGACCGGCTTCCTCCTCGTGATCTCAGCCTCGAGGGTTCGGTGTAGCTCAGTGGTTAGAGCATTAGACAGCAGACCAAGAGGATACCGTGTTCAAATCCCCCTTTTCCTTTTGATAAATGAATTTGCTATTTTACATTATATTAATTTGAGGTAAACCTTGAGCAGTCTCTCATTGGTTTGGGATGCCTGGTGTCTCACAATGGAACACTTTGATTGACTGATTGATTGATTTACGGAAAGGTTTTGGTTTCAGTTGACCAAAATGTGGTATTAGTCCCACATGAGTAGAACAACACTTTAAGGTCACAGGAGGATACTGAGTGTGGTTGTGGAACCAGATGTGGCACTTCTCCATTTTCTGGCACTAAAACGATGTGCTTTTGGACTCAAGTTTCAGCGTCTACAATGTGAACACATTAGCAACCAGCATCACATTGGGTTCAGTTAAACAAAACAATTGTTTGCGTCCAGCTGTAGTCCAACATTCTATGGAATTCAACTGAAACCTACCCAATGACTCTTAGCTTATAAAGCGTTTTCTATTTTAATGCCCAAATTAGTTGTCGTCCTGTAAACAAATAAACGCAGATTTAAATAAAAATGTAGCAATATTGGCCCAAACCAAGCAAGTAGTGGATAGACACCTGAAGATTCTTCTTAGAAGTACATAAATAGGAACAAATACATAGGAACAATGATCAATAATATCTGATTTGCCATCAGGCTGGTTTAGGCCATCATTCTGACAGATAGTCCTGGCAGTGTTTACAAGACTGGAGCCTAAAGACAATATTTTCGTTCTGTGTTTATTTTAAAGCTTGGGAAAATAGTAATGCCTCTTCCAGCCCCTTTAATTATGGCGTCTGTTGGCTCTCAAACGGCTTGGTTTGGTGAGTAGTTAGTCTGTCTGATTATGGCAGATTACAGTTAAACATGGAGGTATAAATCAGATCTGGGTCTAAACTCCAGTCTGGCTGGAGGAGCGGACTGGAGAGGCTGAGAAGATTCAGCGCGTCCGGACAGCAGGAGGGACTGTAGAGGGGTAAAATATGGTCGAAAGAACCAAAACGAATTCCCCTATGGTTTAAAGGAAGATGGGAAACTGAAGTGTATTAGCATGAACCAAATAATGCCAATACAAATATATATGATAGTTATTTGACTTAATGGGTTAAATCAGAGCAAGAATGGTCAAAGTACGGTCAAAAGGAGTACACATTTAATAACATTGCAAATGAATGAAATCAATTACAAGGCAAACATGTTACAAATGAAGGCTTTAAATCTTACCTACTCTACCGTGATCATTGTAAATCAGAGAGAAAAGCAAGAGTGAGCAAAGAGTAGGACAGTAGTACAAGGGAGAACTGAGGAGAAGATCTCAGGAGATGAAGAATCCAACGGACAATGCATTACAATTCCCTTTATACACAAGAACAACCAATCAGACGACATCTTGAATGGGGTGTGAGGGCCATCAAGTTGAGACCGTCCAGCAACTCCAAACTTTAGCATGTGAGAGGTGGGGGCAGGTTTGACACCCAGCCTTACAATCCTTCCTCTTGGACACAAAAGCACAGGCAGAAGCTGCAGTGTTCAATGTGTGATAACCTGCACCCATAAGGACAAAAGAACTTGATTGCAGACAGGTCAGCATTGAGATTCTAATGGCCATGGCTGTTTGCTCAGAGGATCACTTTTGGATCATGGCTATTGCTCAGAGGACCTTTGTATTGGCATGTAGACGTGCCCTTGGTTAGCATATTCCTGCTACTTAAGTTCTTGTCCTGTTACAGCAGAACACAATTGGAGCACAGCACTTGGTTAACAATGAAAATTGTAAAGTTTGGAGTGGCGTTTGGAGTGGTCTGGGGTCTGAGAGAGTCGGATCGGATACAAATGGAAATTAGTGATAGTGTCCAAAAACTCAAATGGAAGAAATAGGTGAACAACAGTCCTCCCTTTTGATAGATGAGAAGTACACAATCATCTAACATAGATGTGCAATTAAAACAAAACAGTGTCCTTGGGTCCAAAAGAAAGAAAACAAATTAAACTGTAATAAAATACAAGTTATACCATCTACATTTACAGGTCCGGAACCATTGTGAGTTTAACTAAAAACCTAGAACATTTACCACCACTCAAACACACAAAGGTACATCCTCCCTCATCCACACAAACCAACATGGAACCCATGGATGGACAAACCATATGCACTGTGCATATAGTACAAGAACAGGAGCAGCAACAACTTAACTGTCCACAACAAATCTTTGAACTACAACAAAGACTAAACACATGTAATACAGTAGGAATGTAGCAATATCACAATTTGGACCTGAATTAAGTAAATGGAAAAGGTAGAATTGGAAGTCTCAAGTCAAAGGTATTGTTGCCCGATGTATCCCCAGCATTTTTTGCTGCATGTAAAATAGAGGAGGCCTGCCCTTCCCCAGATCCCAACATTTTGACTCAGTGTGACCACTTCGTAGACAAGCACGACACAATCTAACTTTGTTGTTAGCATAAAACAAGCGTGTGGGCGGAATAGGCATACTTTTGCCAAGATCCCAACATCGCATTTCGGTGTGTCCTTGTCTTTTACAGAAGTTACAATGTCTAGTAGGCATAGTGGGCTGCTGGGGCTTGGGATTTACCTTTGTCGCCATTTTTATTACAGAAATGCGTGGCGGATCAGGGGCACGATAGTTCTTTGTAGAACGCGGCTTGGGAATTTGCTCACCAATTCCACTGTCTGTATCTGAAAACTCAGTAGAACCGCTTTTGTTAGCGGTGGGTTGCCGTGAGGCACAAAAAGGTGTCGCTGCTTTGAGGACAGAGTTGAGAAGACATTTGCCAATTAGATGTACAGTAATCTTCAACATTTGTTTCTTTTCTGCTTTCTTTTTATGGACTCCTACTGTTCGCCAATGTTCAATTATTTCAGCTAGCGTACAATCAGTTTTAAGACCGTTCTTGTCTTTCTTGCTCAATTCAGATAACGTTCGGTTAACGCTAACGGTTTCCCATAGGTTAAGTAAATTGTTAACTTCAGTTGCCCATTCCATTTTTGTTCATTTAATGCAGGAGCTAATATCAGAAACTAGTAATAGGTTTCTACCAACAGAACCAGGCGGAATATAATTAATGTAAGCTACATTTTTAAATGCTTACTCACCGCACCATGGTTTGCAACGCCGGTTTACCAAACTGTAACTGAATTGCTCGAAACATATCACGTAGCCGAGGGTCACCAAACTGTAGGGGGGTAAAATATGGTCGAAAGAACCAAAACGAATTCCCCTATGGTTTAAAGGAAGATGGGAAACTGAAGTGTATTAGCATGAACCAAATAATGCCAATACAAATATATATGATAGTTATTTGACTTAATGGGTTAAATCAGAGCAAGAATGGTCAAAGTACGGTCAAAAGGAGTACACATTTAATAACATTGCAAATGAATGAAATCAATTACAAGGCAAACATGTTACAAATGAAGGCTTTAAATCTTACCTACTCTACCGTGATCATTGTAAATCAGAGAGAAAAGCAAGAGTGAGCAAAGAGTAGGACAGTAGTACAAGGGAGAACTGAGGAGAAGATCTCAGGAGATGAAGAATCCAACGGACAATGCATTACAATTCCCTTTATACACAAGAACAACCAATCAGACGACATCTTGAATGGGGTGTGAGGGCCATCAAGTTGAGACCGTCCAGCAACTCCAAACTTTAGCATGTGAGAGGTGGGGGCAGGTTTGACACCCAGCCTTACAGTATGTTCTCAATATAATGTTCTTGTTCTGCTCTGAGGTTTCCTGAAACTTCAGATTCATTAAATATATATACGGAGATGGACAGATACAATTGGTACATGCAGTTTATTGGGCCCCAAACATAATTATATTCATGCACTGTAGAATATAAGGCTTTATAAAAACAAAAACAAAATGTTTATTCTAGTTCTTATCTTTGATAATGTCCTTTAGCATAGTTGTATGTGTTTCACCTCACAGCTCTGTTAAAGCAGGTCATTCAGGATTCATTCATTCTTTCTAACAAACGCTTAAGGAGCTTGACTGGCACAAGCGTAAAGCACGGAAAACAGACGGACGGTGTTTCCACTTTTAAAAGGTCCTCCTCCATCATCGCATTAAAACTACATTCAGAGCTCACAACCGTTTAAAACCTTTAACGGAAGAATAAAGACAGACACGTTTCAATACCTCAAATTATGGAGTGAGTGACATGTGGAGGTTTATCGTCTCGTGGTGAAATGTATAACACACTACAACTGGACCTGTGGAAACAGATTTAAAACCCCCTCTATAGGCAAGTAGTAGAATAAAAGATAAATAAAATAAAACAGAAAACATCGCACAGAAACAGCATAAGGTCTGAAAGGAAGTCGAAACTATTTCCAGAATGTTCTGCATGATGTCGGACCTATGGAATCCCAAGCTAGGACTACACCCTCTGGAGAGGAAAGCGGTTTTGGACCCACAAAAAGGGATTGTGGGTACACGTGGAGTCCCTCTCATTGTGTCTGGCAAAACACAGCTTCAGGTCACGCCACGCCACACCACATCCCTTGCCAAAGCATCCATCTTGACTCTGTGACCTCAGAGTGAGTTCATCTCTTGTTCTGCTCAGAGAGGGAATGTGTTTTACTGGAATACCGTGTCCGCCGTTGGGTGAATGTACTGGAGAAGCTCCATGGCGATGGGTGGACCAGACCAGGCCGAACTAGCTGATGT
The DNA here is from genome assembly GCA_903064625.1 of Mallotus villosus. Taxonomy (NCBI): domain Eukaryota; kingdom Metazoa; phylum Chordata; class Actinopteri; order Osmeriformes; family Salangidae; genus Mallotus; species Mallotus villosus. The sequence goes on along the minus strand of CAEFZP010005551.1, from coordinate 145,848 downwards.
GGTTGTTTGAGAGAGTCTGTGGAAGAGTCTGACGTTACATTGACATTTTCATCATGTTTTTTCATGTGTGTATGTCAGTAGATTGCTGGTGTCGATCTAATCATCACCCATAATACCCCGAACCTTCATGTACAGTGAAACTACAATGTTGTTACTATAGCAACTGTTACGTGGTTACTTTGTACTTGTTACCTTCATGTCAAATATACCTGTAATATTGTTCCTATGGATATTGCTATGTTATTAAATGATCATTAACATCATTTTAATAAGTGGACCCATAATGTTGTTGTGAGTGAGGTACCATCATCACATTTGTCCGGCGCGTAGAAAGATTAGGTGCTGCCTGTTTAGTGCTCTCACGTTATGAGTGACATGTCCTTCCCCATTCTCTGCCAGTTCATATACTTTAATGGAGCTGGAGTTTTAATGCCGACTCAGGAAATCTTGCAAAATGTCACCAGATATTTCCTGCCAGTGTTTCATTTTCAGTTGTAAAGTTTAGGTGCTGCCTGTTTAGTTTCCAGCGCTGATTCCTTCAGCTCAAACATCTGACTAAATATTATCACAGGGTTAATACCAAAATTATACATTTGAATCACTAGTACTGTTTGTCAATTTCAGCAGAGAAAGCAGAGGATAACACAGGAGATATCCAGACTGTAAACGGCAGGGCCGGTCCTAGGATTTTAGGGGATCCTAAACAAGTGTAAGGGGCCCTTGGATTGGCAAAAGTTCCGGGGGCCACAAATGTTTAGTTTGTTTATTGGGTCCGGCCAGCCCTGGTTGTATTAAAGAAACTTGACTTACTTGCTGGACCCTTTGGCTGTCCTCCAGACCAGACGAAACAACAATCAGTCAGTCAGTCAGTCAAAATGCATTCTGCTTCTCCTCCTTATATTAATGAGCCCTGAGAGTCTTTCCACCTGTGAGGAAAATACCTGAAGAGAGAATACTCCCTCTCATGTGGCCATGAACAATAAAACATATTTTAATGAGCACCACTGCTATTTATTACATTGATTTATTAGTTTTTTATGATTATTTATTAGCTATTAATTCAGGATTTTACGGAACACACAAAATCAAATGACTGCAGCATTCATACAGGTGAATTCTGAACATTCCTAAATACCACCAATATGAAACATGACCTGCAGGGTTAAACAGCTCCAATGCTTTTATGCTTTGTGCATTACACAAACAAAACTTTGTGTAACAGTTTCTCCAACACCCAGGCCCTGCCTCGCAGGATTTATGAACAGGATATTAGCTCTCAGGGCTAGCCTGGTGCCAAGGAATGCCTGCATTAGCAAACCTCAACAGAGCTTAACATGTAACAGCCTGGCATGTTACATTCTCACCTACAGGAAAGTAGGCTACAACAACAACAATGTCTAATCCCACAATGCATCAGTCATACCAGCACTAGTAGATAAAGAATCAGTGAGTCAGGTACCCTCTTCATATATACCCATTGTTACACCTTACCCCCCTTAAAGCCTTCACGTCAGAGAAACTGACACTAAACAGAGATTTCATGCTGTACTTTAGAGTCAAACTCAACTTTATTGTCCCTCTTCTTCCCACCCCAAGGTGAGGGCTGGCAGGTGATGAACTGTTGTTGATAGAGAGAGTAGAGAGACGAGGAGGAGCGGGTGCTTGGGAGATATATCATCAGTTCCGTGGTTCTCATGCTTGTCTTGAACACTCGCAGTATATCCACAAGTGGGGTGACATCAGCATTGCACATCCTCTCCCCCAGATCATTAGATCACTTCTGTTTATTTAGCAGACTGATTTTATCCAATGCAATGAAGGAGGGATTCGAACCTGGATCCTTGCGATCTGCAGACAAACGCTCTAACCACTGAACTACATCCAGTGTAACTGAGCCACTAATCTAAGTTGTGTGTTTTTGGACGCCTCAAATCTAATGGTGACAGGTCCATACTGTACGACGTGGACATAAAGTTGTTATCAAACAGACCCCCCCCCTCCCCCCTCCCCGCCCTCCACGCTCCACATGAGAGATGAACATAGATCAGCGTTAGAGAACTTGACTGTAGACCAAGAGGTCGCAGGTTCAAATTCCCCCCCAGTACGTCACTTTGGATAAAAGCGTGTGCTTTGAGTATGTTCTTATGAACACAGTACGTACTGAGCACAGAGAGCTGACCCGCTTGAACCCAGGAGATGAAGCAGTGCGCTGGGGTAGAAGTGCTCGCTTTCTCCCTCTCTGCCTCTTCAACCTTCACAAGCAGAGGAATGCTCACACCGGTGGCTGGGTGCCAAAGCTTTTACTCATACTCGGGAGAAGAACAAACATTCTTCTAGAAAGAGCAGAGGGTTTACGGAGAGAGAGAGGAGAGAGGCCAGGGTTCCTTGGCAGAACATCCTCGGATCTCGTCTAACAGGTACTCTACGTTCACGTCGGAGCCCATGGACATTACAATTTAACCATAGCAACGGGCACTGGTAAATTAGAAATAAATTAAAAATAAGAAACGTTCCTAATAACTGTGCGGTAAACTTTACACTGGGGGTGAGGGAGGGTTCTGGTGATCACAGAGTCATCTGTACAAACACGCCTCTGGCTTACCACAGTTGCCGGGGACAACAAAGAAAGGGTTTCTGGGTAAGATCTGGCCGAGGTTTGGTGAGGGGCGTGAGTGTTGACAGTTACGCTGATAGATCTGATGGGCAGCAGATGTGTTCCCCTGCATCGTATACATGCTGTGAGGGAAGGGGGTATGCGTGTGCGAGGCGTTGCTTTGCACAGCGAAACCGCGAATGACGGCCGTTGTCAATGACGTAGTAAACGAGTTCACTTCCTGTCAACGGACAAGATCCAGGACAGTTTGATTCAATCTCAAATCACCCGTCAATACATGTTAAGGTGGAAGGGAAGGATGCGTCAGTGAATACAGTACTGTCTGCCCTCTCTCCATCATGTGCCATTATCCCTCCATGCATGTCCTATCTGCTGACACACATTCATTCCAAGGTCGCTGACCCCCACAACAAATTCAATTTATTTGTGTTTATCTAGAACCTTTTTTTTTCGCTCCCCCTTTCCTCGCTCAGTGACCCTGCTCGCAGCTTTCATGGCGTCCTATAAGCCTGTTCTTCACCCCTGGTGATGTGCAGACAAGGCCACTGTGCTTTGACAGGATGGATCTATATCAGATTTTTCATTTTGGGGAAATCTTTCAAGATATGACTCAATAGTTTACTGAGTTTTGAGTTTACAAATCTAGATATGAAGAAATAACCAAATTTTTAAGGATTATTAATATTAAACATTGAATAAATGTTTGGCTTTGTTCCTTGTGCACCCAGAACTGTTCCGTATACCAGATCCACATAAGGTCAAAGGCATCCCGGTTAATATGATGGGTGAGGATGGGGGCAATTATGTTTCACCTTTGGAATGAGGGTCTGCTAATGAAATGTAAAGCTATTATCAAGTGACTGGAACTCAGAAATATTCCCAAAGAGTCCTGAAGAGACAGCTGGAAGCTATTGGAGAGCTTGGGGTTAGGAAAAAACGACAACCTCAATGTGCTCTCTGTGTATAATTGTTTTATTCAGAAATAGCCTTGAAATGAGTGTGAGAGAACCAGTGAGAACGACTAGGGGGTCAACTAAAGTAATTACAGGGCAGTTGTTTTTACTGGCAAGAATGACGGGCCTCAAAGTCAGCACTTAGGAGCCCATTGTAATATTGCCCTTCAAGGAAATCACATACTCTGTTGGCACCTTTCAAAAACGAGAGACCCCGGGTGAAATACTTTCTCGTCGAAGAACCCCACGATTTCGTTCTACACTACGGTCGCTAATCTAATTACGTGTGTAGAAATGTAACACCGACGGGGATCCTTGTTGCTAAGACACGAGCAGCCCCGTACGAAGACACACTTACCCGCTACTGTTAGCGCTCCGAGGGCCTCTGCGCCCCCTTCCGGTGCCCCTGCCTGCCCCCCCCCTGCCCCCCCCCCGTCCTCAGAACCTCCTGAAAGATGAGCCCACCTCCCAGAGCGCGGGCAGCTGAGCTGTAGCCATGAGCTGTCAGGGAGCGTTAGGGCTGAGCTCTCTATACCTGACACACACGTTCCTGAGGGGGAGCCCTCGACTTACACCCCAGACGGACGAAAGATCAGGCCCACACACACGCGCGCACCACACACACACACACATGCATATGTACACACACGCGTACATACACACATAATTACGCACACATATACCCACACATACACACACACACACATAAGCATTTCAAAAACAGACCATGCATTCACTCCGCAACCCTCAGGGTAAAATTACAACTCCTGTGGGAACCATGAGAACTACCCTCCATATTCATTAAATATCATTCTAATTACACGCTGTACGTGTCGAGCGAAACGAACACAGAAAAATAAGTATGACTGTCGTCGTAAATTACTTTTTAAAGTATTGCAGGACGGCCAACATGCTATTACTCTGTACAGGTGATTCCTCACGGTTACGGGGTCGTTCCTCAGGGTTACGGGGTCGTTCCTGAAGGTTACGGGGTCGAAACCTTGAAAATAACAGGAGCTCCATCTGCCATGACATTCTACTATTAGAATAGAGACGTTTTATTTTTATTTTTTCTTGCACACTTTTCCAAACATTCAGTAACAGGATTTCTGTCTGCAAACCCCGTGGAATTTGGAAATACAGGACATCACCATCCAAGGCGTGCAATTGTCTGAACGAAGGTTTGTTTTGGACGGGGTCCACATCACCTCATGTTGGGGATTATGGAAAGCCACCCAGAAAGCAGTATCCAAAAGGAATTTTTTAATAAATTTGTCAAGAGACCCTCAAAACATTCACTCAAAGAAGCACGGTGATAAAAGCCTAGAGTATGAGGTTCACTATTGTTCTTAATATTTTCTTATGTCCTCGAATATTTTCTTAAGGACTTGGGAATCCTCTGTATCTATATCAAAGTCAATTGGTGAAATATTTTGAAAATGTACAGTTCAAGAAACGAATAGAGTAAGAAAAGATGAGTTATAAGGTCAGAATGAGGTATTTTCTCAGAGACAATCCCCTTTTTCTATTGTTTTGTAATAAGACACCATCAGGAGGACAACTGGCAAAACTAAAGGACAATCTCCTCAGGGTTATAAAACGAAACGCAGTCCAACACACGCACAAGGGAGGTCTGACTCTTCATTCTTTTTTTGTTGACTTTAAATAAACTGATACCGCTCCTCCAAGATTTCAAGGCTCTGAAAATTGTTTGTGCATGTGCTTATCCCAGATCTAATCATGGAGCACTTGAACGCGGAGAGGAGGTCATGCTAATCTGCTTCAGATGAGTATTGCAATTTGTATGTGCTGCTGCGGGAGTATGGGTGGACTGACGTCGACAGACCTCCTAGGTTCTGCTAAACCTGCTTCTCATCCAGGCCTTCTCTCCTCTGGTAGTCCTAGAAACAACAGCGTTACTTGATCTCTCTTCTCTCGATGACTCCATCTTTGTCACACCCTTTCTTCATCTCTGTCTCTTTTACTCTCTGTCTCACTTTCTCTCTCACCCACTCTTCATCCATCTCTCTCTCTCTCTCTCTCTATCCTCTCTCTCCTCCTTCCTCTCTAACTCTCTCTTCACCCCCCTCTCTCCTGCAGCAGGAGAAGCGAGGAGGTCAGTAGCGAGTGTGTGTGTGGCCTCCGGAGCTCACGTCTTCATCCCTCTGCATACCTGCCAGCTTGCGAGCAGGTACTTCCCTAAACCTGCCCCTAACATCTACCCTCTGTGAAAACAGACCAGGAGGGAAGAGCAGAGGCGCTGTAATACAGCAGGGAGGGGGGGGAGGGGGAAGGAGGGGGAGAGGGGGGGGAGGGGGAAGGGGGAGGTTGGGGGGGGAAGGAGGGGGATGGGGGGTATGGGGGGGAGGTTGGGGAGGAGGAGAAATGCTTTGTGGGTGGGAAGAGAAACAAGCTTTTCAATGTGTTGTGTTGCAGTTTGCTGCAGAGATCTTCATTTGATCCACATGCGAGTTGGACGTAAACATTGTGCGCGGCTGAGAAGCGGGCGGGTATCCCTGCTGCGCTCCACTAAAACCTCAACGCATGACGGATGGCTGAAACAAAAACTCACGGCGGCCATGGATTCTCCTCACGGAACTCTGTACATGTCTGAGGAGAGGAGAAGTTGTGAGGTACACGTGAGAGAGGCCAGCCATAAAGGGATTTCAAACGCTGAAAACACCACGCTCCTTGTTACCTGTCCTCGCAATATGAAATCAGATTCTTCATGAACTTTCTGTTCCCCAGAAACACATCTGTTCTCTTCATCCCTCTTCTGGCTTCCAGTGTAGCGCTGTCCAATAACACGTCTCACAGCCCAGGGCGCCACAAACACAGCGCTGGAGAGTGGAAGTGAGACAGCACAACACCAACTGTGTGCGAGAATGTAACAACAACAACATCAAAGTTCATCTATAAATACCCGTCCAACTATCTATTCCCATAAAAAAATCTGACTTGTGCACTGGCATACAATAAGCAACAATGTAGATAATTATTGATGAGCTCACGTTGATATATTAAGTCGTATGGTGCACCTGGGGATAGTGGAAGTTTAGGTAAAATACAAATCTGAGACATGGGTTTAAAAGCAATGCGAAAAGAGCATGTTTTTATTTTTCCCACTAATTACTGCGAGGGACGAACTCCATCTTTGAATTCCAAAAGCAACAGGAAGAACTGATTTGGTTTCAAAGGATGTTGTTGGTGGAAGTTTGCGGTCATAACAGCAATCTGAAATAACCGATTTTGATCATAAAATAAATGTGAAAATAGTTCACTGAACCACATTTCACATATCGTTACGGTGACATGAACTTTCTATATTTTGTTATGGCAAGATTATATAGTCATGCATGAAAATCGAATAGTTTAGGTCAGGGGGAGAATGGATATACACAAATTCAAACTAAACAAATTGTTCATCACTATACTCGGAAGCAAACACATGTGCCTCCTGCTGCTGTCGCCTTGTACACCACAAACTCTTATAACACTATAAACTCTTAAAACACCATCTCCCCCCACCGCTCCCTCTCTCTCCCCCAACCTCCCTCTCCCCCTCTTTCCATCCACAACAGTCAATCTGCATTTTACAATCTCGTTGTCTAACCCTAATCGTAACCCTAATCTCTTCATAACTTTCATGTTCTGTACACATCATCACTTTTCACTATAGGGGTGAACTGTGGTTCGAAACAAACAGACTCTGTCTGTAGTTCCTTCAGGAGTGAGCTGTGGTTCAAAACAAACAGCCTCTGTCTAGTTCCCTAAGGAGTGAGCTGTATATCCAGACTCCTCAAGATAAAGTACACCCTCATCCTCCGTTCAGGTCGAACTAAATGATCCCAACAAGAGCCAGATAAAACATCACTTTACTCTGCTAGATGACATGAGAGGCTAGCAGAAAGCAGTTAGGATTAGGATTTCATAGGGGGAGAGAAAATGCTAAATTTAAAATGAAATGAAAGTCTTCATTGTAGACCAAAGTGCACGTCCCGTATTTTCCAGCCACTGTGATCTTTGAAAGTCAACGTTTATTTCCTCACATGACCAGCATTTCCATAAGGAGCTCCACATCCCATGGTTCAATGTTAGAGCAAACATTTATTTCAAATCTTGCTGTGTTTACAAACAAGCTGTAATAGAGGGTAATGACAGAATGAGTCTGTCGTACAGTCTGGCACGACGCTGTTTTCTCCTTAAAGACACAACTGTACATTCTAACATAAACACATACACAGCTGGAACTCGGTGTATTTGGATAATCGACATGGGATTAACCCTGTTGACAAAAAGGACATTCAAGGACAATGTTTCACCCCAGTTATCCCTGGGGTCTGGGGGCGCGGGTCTAGTGTCCCGCTAGCCTGCGTTAACCCATTAAGCCGAAGCCTGGACTTACTTTAGGCAAGGTTGCTTGTCGGTAGGGGATGGTACAGTATGTCTCGGCGGTAATTCAGTCTTTAACTGCAGATCAAGAGGTTGCCGGTTCAAATCTCCCCCCCAGATGTGGCTTGAATGAAAGAGTCTGATGAATGAATACATTGTAATTATGTGAGTTTATGTTTTTAACTATCTCCATCAGTCGCTGAGCCAGCTCCAGTACATTATCCCTGGTGTCATTAGTGGAGATCAGCTGTCAAGAAGGGCTGTGTCATCGGCCTTGGCCGCCCATTAAAGCCTGCTGTATAGTTTTACATGGGGGGCACATTTTACAAACCAGGAAGTCATTAATCAAACTAGTTCCTGTGGCTTCTGGTCCACCAATCGTTCATTTCTACTGGCAAAACATTTGACAAACCTAGAACTTAAAACCAGTGAGATCAAATATTTAAAAGGGGGTGGGAGAGGTATGGGAAGTGGGTGGGATGAGTACTCGATGATGACTCTACTAAACTCTACTGTACTCTATTGTGCTCTGCTCTGCTTTAGTCTACTCTGTTTGAGGCTTCTCTGTTCTCCTCTCTCCTCCCCTTTCACACAGTGTGAAAAAAAGTTTCGAAAGATTGAAAAAATATTGTTGTGTTGTTTGTGTGTTATTATGGTTGTTTGTGTCCTCTGTCGTAGTTGCTTTGCAGCCACCATGAAAGTCGTTTATATAAATAGAAACCCTGGGTGTCTCGACTCCTTTCAGGATCTGCTTCATTTCAAAACATCACTAGCAGGTCAGAAGATCAAGATCCCTCACCCAGCTGATCTCACTTGTGTTTGATTCTATCAATCCAGGTCACGTTCGAGTGGTCGTAAAACAGACCGCAAGTTCAAAGAACAGCGAGAGAGAGATAATCTAAAGACTATCCAGCCTGGTCTGTTTACTTCCTGGAATGGGTTCGGTCGACCACTTTCCCTTTAAAGGGTTTTTGGTTGAACACGTGTGTCCTTGGGTGTTCAGCCAAATGCAGCATTGTGGGATAGTAACGTGGTTACAGCTCAACGGTGGAAAATCTGACTGAAGAGGTTACAGGTTCGAATCCCCTCCTGTGTGTCGCCTTGGATGAAAGACAAAAGCATCTGCTAAATTAACACTATTTTATGAATGTGTTTTTCCAACCCCCAAAATCCCACCGAGGACGAGGGCAGGCCTGTCAACTCCTCCTCCATGACCGGCCTCTCGAGCAGCCCCATGTTCTCGTGTCGCCGCAGCCCCGCGTCTGGACCTCTGCTCTGTCCTGTCCAGTGATTCATTCCCTCCGAAGCAGCGTGGACTCTCAGAGGACACCTCCCCCCCTCCCCCCTCCTCACCCCCCTCCCTCCGAACCCAAAACATTCCTCGCACGGACAGTGGAGCGGGACGATCTGCGTTCTATCTGCATGTTCCTGCCAAAGAAAAACACAGACAACCCTCCATGGCTAGTGAGAACCTTAACGGAGGTCATGCAACGAGAAAAAGAGGGTTTACGTGTGTCTTGTTCGACTGTTCTGCCTGGCTCTGTGGAGACGAGCGGATCTGCTGGCTGCAGCTGGGCCTTCTCATGCTCCACCTGTCACTGAAATATTACAGCCCTGAGCTTGTCCTTCGCTTCTGGCAAGCCTGAAGCCCAGACCAGGCCACAGCCATCAAAATAATCACTGAGTAGCTTATAATTTAAAGAATTCAACGGTATACATTTCTTGTTTGTATAAACCTACGGGACTGCCCTGTCACATGATTAATGTCTGTTCTGAATTCTGACCGTAAAACAATCACATGACACAACAAAGCTTAAAGACATTTAAAATTCCTGCACCCCCAAAAAAATAAAAACATCTAAAACTATCCTGGCCATAATTCAGATTGTGGATGATGATTAAGATTCCCCATCTGCCCCGGGGAAGGAGACACCCTCCTGGTTTGAGGGAGAAGGGCAGGGCTGTTAGCAGACGTTGCTGTGTAAGGCTCGTCTCCCTGCTCCCCCAGCAGCGCTCCTGCTATCTGGCTGAGGATCACGCATCTGCTCCTGAACTGCTCCCCAGGCTCTGCTGCAGCCTGGCTCCCTCTCCAAATCTGCTCCGGAGGTTGTGGCCTCGTTGGAATGCGTCCACAAACTCTCTCTCTCTCTCTCTTTCTTACTCTCACACACACGTAACACACACGCTGGCTCTACCCCTCCTCTTTGCACAAGCAAACTGTTCCTCTCTTTCTTTGCTTGCTCTCTCTCTCTCACTCTCTTCACTCACTCTCTCTCACACACACACAAACACACAAAAACATCCTCTCTCTCTCTCTCTCTCTCTCTCTCGCTCACTCACTCACTCAGACACGCACACACAAACTCACACACTCTTTCCCTCCTCTCTGCACACACAAACACAAGCCCCCTTCTTACCCAAATCCGTGAGTTGTCTAAGCTCAATCCTCAGCCCCCAAGATACAGAGGGCCATTAAAACCAAGGGCCCCCCAGGGCCCCCCAACCCTAACCACCACCACCCCCTCCACCCCCCCCCCACCACCACCACCACCCCTGACCTTTACTCAGCCTAATTTATCTGCTACCTAAACGAGTTCCAGCGCAGCACGGATGTGGCCTGGACATGCAGGCTAATATACAGCCGCTCAGGGTGCGTGTCCCACATCGGCTCCCGGAGACGGTCCAGAGGATGTGGCCTGCCTGGGCTCCCCTCTGCAGAGCAGCACACACACACACACACACGCTCCCCTCTGCAGAGCAGCACACACACACACACACTCCCCTCTGCAGAGCAGCACACACACACACACACGCTCCCCTCTGCAGAGCAGCACACACACACACTCTCCCCTCTGCAGAGCAGCACACACACACACACACACTCCCCTCTGCAGAGCAGCACACACACACACTCTCCCCTCTGCAGAGCAGCACACACACACACACACTCCCCTCTGCAGAGCAGCACACACACACACACACTCCCCTCTGCAGAGCAGCACACACACACACACTCTCCCCTCTGCAGAGCAGCACACACACACACACGCTCCCCTCTGCAGAGCAGCACACACACACACACACTCCCCTCTGCAGAGCAGCACACACACACTCTCCCCTCTGCAGAGCAACACACACACACACACACTCCCCTCTGCAGAGCAGCACACACACACACACACTCCCCTCTGCAGAGCAGCACACACACACACACACTCCCCTCTGCAGAGCAACACACACACACACACACGCTCCCCTCTGCAGAGCAGCACACACACACACACACTCCCCTCTGCAGAGCAGCACACACACACACACACTCTCCCCTCTGCAGAGCAACACACACACACACACTCCCCTCTGCAGAGCAGCACACACACACACACTCCCCTCTGCAGAGCAGCACACACACACACTCTCCCCTCTGCAGAGCAGCACACACACACACACACACTCCCCTCTGCAGAGCAGCACACACACACACACACTCCCCTCTGCAGAGCAACACACACACACTCTCCCCTCTGCAGAGCAGCACACACACACACACACTCCCCTCTGCAGAGCAGCACACACACACTCTCCCCTCTGCAGAGCAACACACACACACACACACTCCCCTCTGCAGAGCAGCACACACACACTCTCCCCTCTGCAGAGCAGCACACACACACACACACTCCCCTCTGCAGAGCAGCACACACACACACACACTCCCCTCTGCAGAGCAGCACACACACACACTCTCCCCTCTGCAGAGCAACACACACACACACACACTCCCCTCTGCAGAGCAGCACACACACACACACACTCCCCTCTGCAGAGCAGCACACACACACACACACTCTCCCCTCTGCAGAGCAACACACACACACACACACTCCCCTCTGCAGAGCAGCACACACACACACACACTCCCCTCTGCAGAGCAGCACACACACACACACACTCCCCTCTGCAGAGCAGCACACACACACACTCTCCCCTCTGCAGAGCAACACACACACACACACACTCCCCTCTGCAGAGCAGCACACACACACACTCTCCCCTCTGCAGAGCAGCACACACACACACCCCCCTCTGCAGACACACACACACACTCCCCTCTGCAGAGCAGCACACACACACTCTCCCCTCTGCAGAGCAGCACACACACACACACACTCCCCCTCTGCAGAGCAGCACACACACACACACACTCCCCTCTGCAGAGCAACACACACACACACACACACTCCCCTCTGCAGAGCAACACACACACACACACTCCCCTCTGCAGAGCAACACACACACACACACACTCCCCTCTGCAGAGCAACACACACACACACGCTCCCCTCTGCAGAGCAGCCTCCTCTGAGGGGAGACGACAGGCGGACGTTTGTCCCGCACGCTGTCGGTAGGAACGGGAGGTGGGGCGCCATGGTTACAGGGGTCAACCCTCCGGTGTTTCAGGTCAAAGTTCAGTTTGATGAGAAAGATATGCGAGACATGATAGTCCCAGTTATCGCTGAGAGGTTTCTTGTCACAATTAAAGATTGAGAGATACTTTTAGACGTTCTGACGTTTTGTAGACCAGTTGAGAGTTGGAAATCGAGACAGAGGCCTGCTGTTAACTAGGGTCGAATCTGAGGCTGACGATGTGAAACCATCAAAGAACCAGTAAAAGGATTTCACACAAACGAATGTCAGTTAAACATTTGAGCTAACGCACACTCCCTCTCCAGTGAAGTTTGGTCCCTGCCTCGTGACTTGGATTGCATCAACTTGTGTTTCTGTTGTAGATAAGTGTCAGGAACAACCAGTGATGTGGTCATCCAGAATTAACGTGTGGCCTAGTTTTGGAATGAGCTTTAGCGTCCAGGTTAATGTTAGCACATTAAAGTCCTTGAGTGGAAATCCTTGAGCTGTGACTCTGAACATGCATGCTCTCTCCAGTCCAGAAGCATTGATGCGAGACTCCTGAAATAATTAAATGAACTCACAATTAGAGTGGAAGGGACAGAGTGAGTGTGATGAAAGCCAGAATATGAAACGGATCCAAACAGTTTCACGTGAGGTGTAGCAGATCTATGGACTAAAACCTATTACGTGGTTATGATGAAGAAAGCGAAAAGTCATGAAGCTTTCACATTCAAACTGTAAATGGATCTGGCTTTGTTTGAGATGCAGTTGCCAGTAACGTGATAAACAACTATAAAAGAAAACTGAATTGATGATGAACCTTATGGTCTTACTAAACCCTGTCACAACCATGCTGCGAATAACCATAACCATACTGTAGTAGCTGAAAGCTTCACTTTAACTGTAAACAAAGGGAGATAACACTAATGTCATAACAATAATGTCATAAAAACAGTTGATTAAGCAGCTGCTTATATCCAAGCACTGGACGGGGGGGATTTAAATCTACAACCTCTTGATCTGCAGACAGATGCTTATGTTATGCTTTTATTTCCTATCTTTTACTGTTTTTTTATGCCTTAATGTTCATACTTTAGCATCTACATTTTAATTAGGACCTTGATAAACAAGCATCTCGTTTGCTCATCTCATGTTCGATGCCTTTAGTTGGGATCACGGTGATCCTCTACAGAGAAAAACTCCTATTGAGAAACAGTCATGACGGGAACTAATATAAATGTAAAACCCAAACACCTCAGTATGGTAGCATGCTGTATATTTGATCAACTCAACCATCACCACTCCCCGAGTGCCTCAGTGTGACAGCATGATTAGATGTAAAAAACAGTTTTCTCTCTGTTAGGCTGTAGCCAGGGAGTCCGGCTAAGGCAAGGCCACGGCATGTTCTAATGATGTCATCCTGTCTCCACGCCAACCAGGTCCACGGAGAGTTCCGTTTGGAATTCTAGATGATGATGCTTATCGGTTCTGGAACCTTCAGTGGTGAGTCATTTTCTCACTTCGGGACACATCTTGTTGTGAATCAAACTTTTTTTCTTCTCATTTCTAAACGTTTTCTTTTAATAAAGATATGAGCAGATATAAACACAAGCCAGCTGAGGTCATTTGTCATGAAGTCGTCAGTTCCATTTAGCTTACTCATGTCGTTTCCTGGAAGACACAATAAAACATAACTCTGCACCTTCATATCATACACACGGTATTAACTTTAGGATAAATGGCATTTTATTTGTTTATATTTTGTGGTAGCCACAACACCTCAGTGTCCATGACTGTTTCAGAGGACCACTCTTGCAGTTAGTTTGAGAAATGATCTGACATAAAACATTCGGTGGTTTCAAAAAGCAGGCACTGTTCTTTAGTGTTTCCGTGACAACTCTGGAATATATTGCCGAGTGGGCCAATAATGTGGCTGTTAAAATGAGATATGTTTCTAGCTTGTTTGAGTTTGTTGACAAATTACAGATGTTGATTCATTTGCTGGTCAGGAAACAGCGCTGTAGACTGCAGATGGCTGTGGACCATGCAGTGTTGCATCTAAGGAACCAGTCTGTTATCACAAATTAAATAATTGCATCGAGCAACCCGACATCAAGTCTTACTTCATCATCTACTTGAGCTCTGTGTCCAAACTCTCAGGTCCCCAGGAGAGCGTTTTGTCAAAGGACAACAGTACCTCGGGTCTCTCGTCCTGTACACAGACATTTCTCAGCAGTGTAACCTTGTCCTGACAAGGTATGCTGGTGTTTAGATGGATTACGCAATACCTCCCATCAGAAAGAGAGAACAGCGGGAACAAAGTGTGTGTGTGTGTCTGTGTGTGTGTCTGTGTGTGTTGTGTGCCTGTGTGTGTCTGTGTGCGTATGTGCCTGTTGTGCGTCTGTGTGTTGTGTGTCTGTGTGTATGTGCGTGTGTTTGTCTGTGTGTGTTGTGTGTGTGTGCCTGTGTGTGTTGTGTGTCTGTGTGTTGTGTGTGTGTGTGTATGTGTGCGCATGTGCCTGTGCGTGTTGTTTGTCTGTGTGTATGTGTGTTGTGTGTCTGTGTGTCTGTGTGTATGTGTGTATGTGTGTATGTGTGTTGTGTGTCTGTCTGTGTGTGTGTGTGTTTGTCTAAAAACACACACACCTCCCCAGACCCTCCAGAGCCAAACTCAGAAGTCTCGGGTCAGAAGCTCGCTGAGGGCAATAAATTGAACGAAAACGGAACCAACTCAAAGGGGAAACTATTCATCCCAGCCCTATAACTCTTCCTGCTCCTTTTCCCCCTATTATATTTTACGTCTAGCCTCGCTGATTGCATTAGCAGGTCCTGACGAGGCCTTGAAAGAACAAAGCCGTCATAGCTGGGAGGAGCCAGAGCTGGGGGGAGGAGCCAGAGATAGGGGAGGAGCCATGGATCTGGAGACACCCTGGGCGGGGCCGGGTGTGTGGTGGGGAGGGTACAGAAGTAGGTGGGGGGAGGGGGGGGGTCTGAAGTGACACAAGCCCAGAAGGGGTACAGACACAGACACAGACACAGACACACACACACACACACAGACAGACAAGCCCAGCACAGACACACAAACACACACACACAGAGCCGTGTCACAGCGCACAGACAAAGTACAGACATGGCCAGAGGCTAAATATGACATGAGGGGGAGAGGGAGGAGGGGGAGAGAGAGAGGAGGGGGAGAGAGAGAAAAGCTGGTCCAAAACAGACTTCAACATCACAGTAGTCACTCGTGCACCTAAATCATCAAGAAAGGCCCTCTACCAAACTCAGGAGATTATGAGATGACTGTCTCATAGCAATGGAACACTGAGGTCCTGAAAAAATGGCACATAACTAAAAGCATTATACTGTATAGTTGTGCTCAGCAGCCTTCATTGATTATGATATAATGAACTAGATTGATTACATTATTGATTACAGACTCAACATTACTGTATCCAAAGCAAATGTTGCATCATGGCAGCTGAGATGTGGCTACTCTGCACTGTGTCTGGCAGCTGAGATGTGGCTACTCTGCACTGTGTCTGGTAAATACGGGCCAATCCTTAACTCTGACCACAGAAATACAGTTGGAACTTCAGAATCAGAATCATTTCTGATTCTGAAGTTCCAGAAATACAGTTGGAACTTCGCACTTCTGTTCCTTGATGTTCTGATGCACTTTCTACATGTGCTATTAACTCGTCACTTTGGGATTAAAGTGTCTGCTAAATGAATAAAACATCAAATGTCCATAGTGGTTTGGCGTGGTGAAGCTTCCTGTCTGTGAGATGTTTGGAGATCTTTGGAGGTGAGATCTATTATATGATTGAAATCTAATTTCCCAGAGGTCTTGTCAAAGCAATGCATCCTTCTTTATCTTATTCATCCTTAAATCCTTGCAAACACTGCACAATGTGGCGTACCGAGGCTGTGATTGGTGCATATCCAGGTCTCATATTCATGTACTTCCAGACTGTTTGAGCTGTCAGCTAAACTCATTCCGCGCTCAAGTAACAAGCCTAGCCAACAAATGCATCCCCAGATTTGTTTACATTTACATTTAGTCATTGAGCAGACGCTCTTATCCAGAGCGACTTACAGTAAGTACAGGGACATTCTCCCCGAGGCAAGTAGGGTGAAGTGCCTTGCCCAAGGACACAACGTCATTTTGCACGGCCGGGAATCGAACCAACAACCTTCTGATTAATAGCCCGACTCAACCGCTTAGCCATCTGAGCTGTTTAGATTTTATTTGGATCTGTAGACATCGTTTCAGGGTAAGCCTCCATCTCACCATGTAGAAAGGGTCAGACCTGTCTCGGGATTCTGACGCATATCCAAAGAACACAGCGTACACTAGGATACTGTTTGCATGAATCTGTGTTCCTGGCAGATTTGGAACCGCATCCTGTTTCTCAGGGAAGCTACGTTTCCATCTTTAGGACCCCTTAATAATGAGTAATGCCCTCTTCGTTCTAAACACGTCGTGTTCATGTTTAATGCTGAAATCCGGGATAAATCCAAATCTCTTCGGGCCTGTATACGTACCCGTCAGCATGTTCCTTTATGACCAAAAGTATCCGATTCTAAAGTTTAAATCAGGCATCGGGGGTGGGAAACACGCCTAACTCCCCTAACATCAGCGGTCTTAGCACCAACATGTGGCATTTACTGGGTCATTTCACAGAGGAGCTACGAGCCAGTCAACACAATCACAGCCACGTGAGCAGATCCACACCGGTGAGCTCATGTTTTAAACGCTGTCCAAAGTAGCAGGGTGTAATTGTGGAGCTGCGACATGGGACCTGTGCCTGGAGACCATACTTTTCAAATCTCTAAATCCGGGATGAAATGTTCTGGCTGGGGAGGCTACTGTGAATAAGAGCCAGATCACACCCAGGCCGGGGCTGTGATTAGGCTTGGCAGCAATGATTAGGCTTCTGGCTCCAAGGAGGACGTATCCCTCCGCCTGACTCTGAGGAATAACACTCAGAGATTTATTCCAACTGCTTCTTTTTTATTTGACGTACGGTGTTTTGTCTTGAAGGACCAGTCTTGCTTTTAATCATTTTTATTCGAGTATTCAGAAGGTCTCTTCAGGGGAGGACATGTTGGATGTGTTCAGGGTGCAGTACTGTTCATGCTGTGGTTCTGACTGGCTAAGGTTTACGTGGTTCCGATAAGGCCGTGTTGTACATGGTTCTGATTGACAGTGCTGTGCATGGTTTTGATTGGCTGTATGGGTTACATGGTTCTGATTGGATCGAGTGTAATCCAATCAAGCTCGCCCGAGGCTTATCCACGACCTCGATGGCCTTCCAAGGCTCCTGTCAGCCCCAAGGCTGCAGAAGCCTATCGACCTCCTGTCTCCACCTCGGTCCAGAAAGAACCCAGACAAGGTCACTCTCCACACGGGGGGGGGGAAGCTACCAAACCATCTGTCCATGGAAGAGGAAACAGTTTCATCCAGCTGGATGGAGCTACCGCTCTCCAAACATCTTTTCACACCAGCTCTCTTTCATATCATCTCTTTATTAGAGACTATAGCCACCAAAACCCACTTTGTAAAAAAAAACAGAGTAGAAGCTCCAGATGCTGTTCCAGTAAAACCCGGGTGAAGCCAAGGCATCCAGGACAGCCATCAGGGAGCCCTGTGACCAGGTCCGGGACTGTCTGCTGGCTTCCCTGGAGCCCTGTGACCAGGTCTGGGACTGTCTGCTGGCTTCTCTGGAGCCCTGTGACCAGGTCCGGGACTGTCTGCTGGCTCCCCTGGAGCCCTGTGACCAGATCTGGCCCGAAGGACTCAGACGGACTCAGACGGATAGCCAGCCTGTTTGTGATTCAGCGGATGACAGGAGAGGTGATGACAGCTCTGTTTTGGCACACACACGTTCCCATCAGCTTCATCTCTCACAGCCAATCTCAACACTGCAGCTGACCTGGATAGTTTCAGCCGTGTATTCCCTGCGATCCACAACACTAATGTAGGAATAATTGATGAGGTATAAAAATACAAAAAATATCCACGCTGGATGTTTTTTTGTCTGGTGGTTTTCTATGCAGCATTGTTCTGCCTCACTTTCATTTAGATGAATTTTTAATTCCCACAACAGTATTTGTCCCATTTAGAGGTTTCAACAGCAATACTTTATACTCCGTGAAGGCCTTAAGGCCACGGCCGGGGAACTTCAAAGGCAAAGCGAAAGCAAAGCTGACATGCAGAAGGGGAAGACCGAGGACTGCGAAATGAAACCTGCAGAGATGCTTAGCGAAGGAGTCCAAATCAAACAGACACTTTGCCAGTCCCTCGGCCAGAGAGCCCCATCCATCAGGCTGCTGGGTCATAGTTATTAGCCTGCAGTTGACGTCTGATTCCCGAGGTGCGAGGTGGAGGGTTGGAGCTGCAGCCGGGGAGACGACGTGAAGAGGGGGCGTCCGATCGGCGTGTGACCGGGTCTGGGTGGGTCCGCGTGGGTGTCAGCAGAGAAGCGATTTCACCCTCTGTCCAACAGGCTGGGATCCAGAAGAAGGAGAAGGGATCTCTATATTCATCCAGGCGTCTTCTGGTGTGCTAATATTGTGGTTTGCCGTATTCTTCTCAAGCCACCGAGAGAATATGGGCCTGGAAGTATTTTTGTTTTCGGAGGGAGAGTTCCGCCCATCATTATCTCACATTCAACCTATACTTTCCATAGACGCAGACAGGATCATGTTATTTGAGTGGGTATATCTCAGCGGCAGTGCAATTCAGGTTCAAGTCCGCTCTGTGTGTCGCTTTGGATAAAACTGTTAGCGAAATGAAAACATTATTGTTAGTATTATTCTGATGGAGTGAGGGAGTGAGGAGGAGAGCTCTCCAAGGCTGGCAGATGAACCCTGATTGGGCTGGATGATAAAACAACATGTGGATTGATTCTCTCTCCTGGTCCACTGGCTTCATCCCAGACCTTGACTTACAGAAAAAAGTCTAGAAAGTTCCAGAATGCTCTGAGCTTGAGGGCCCAAATGCAGACTCACTAACAGCTGCACACACACACACACACACACCTCACAAACGTGGAAAAGCACAGTTAACACACATACATTTGCGACCAACGTGTATTTTTTGAGTGCCAAAAATCTCCCTGCTTATGAATTTCAGGTCACGGGGGCAAGACAGACTCATTATCAAGTGCTTACGCACAGTGCGCGCACACACACAGCGCTCTCAGAGCACACACGCACAGCGCTCACACACCACGCACACACTCAGCCCTGTGCACACAGAGGTCCTCCTGTACAGAGACACACACACAGTAACTGTTCTTCCTCAAGTAGTCATGGTGGCCATGTGTGAATGAGGTAATTACCCCATCGCCGCTGCTCTGATGTCGCTGCACGCCCCATCCACCTCTTCACACAAACGCTTCCAAGTCCATGCGGTTGTCTGGGCGACACTCTCCCTTCGCAAAAGCAAGAGGGAGTTGGGATGTCTTCAGGGAGAGGATGTTGGTGGGGAGTGGGGGACGCTCCCAGCTGCAACACATCAGAGCTCCCTCTCTAAGAAGTCTCTTACTCTTTTGAGTTTTATTGCCTCGGAGGAGGAGTGTGATGAAGCGACTTCTGCTGTTCTGCTGACCACAGAGCTAGAAGATCAGAGAACAGGTTCTGCTGTCCTGCTGACCACAGAGCTAGAAGATGGAACAGGAAATAGATCTCAATGGACCCTCTCTCTGAAGGCCTTCACGGGTCGACATGTACACCTCTGACTCTAGTGGTAAAGGTGAAATATTAAACAGTATATGAATTGATTAGGCTACCAGAGCAACACACAGGTGGAGGGGGGATTTGAACCTACATCCTCTTGATCCACAGTCAATTGCTCCACCGTTGAGGTATACCAATCCATAATAGGCAGTAGGTCAGTACAGAGTGAACACACGCTCTCTCATCGCTCTCAGAACCAGATGACTTCCAGCCTCCTCCCCTCCAGGCCTGGCCAGCTTGGTTTAGTTCAGTTCAGCAGAGGAAGAAGAGCACGCTTCGCACTGCCAGGCATGGTACTTGCCTAGCATGGTACCTGGAAAGCTCAGCTGTGCCTCTCCTCTCTCCTCTCTTCTCTCCTTCTCTCCTCTGCTCTCTTCTCTTTTCCTCCCCTCCTCTCCCCTACTCTCTTCTCCTCTCTTCTCTTCTCTCTTTTCTTCTAAACCCAAGCTTCACTTCGGGCTCCATGTGGGACAGATTGAGCTGTGACCACAACTTCTCTGCTGTCCAGAATCCGGCTTGGAGAAATCACCCTCTTCACGGTTTGTTAGGCCCACACAACAACAGACCAGGCTCTGATTTACACAGCAAGGACGACGCTGGGTTTACTGAGGCTGAGCGTAAACCTCAATCAGAAGTCGAAGGGTAAAGGATGTGTTCTCGTAGCCATTCCGTTGTGGTGTGATACAGGATTTATTGTGGTTCTCATTCTGGTCTGTCTTCCCGAATCTGTCTAGTAATATGATACTGTAATCATCCATCATTCAAAGTTTAAAAAAGTCGTAGTCTCACTAGTTTTTTTGGTAGTAGTTCCAGCTAAGGCCAGCGTAATGAAAGGATGGCATCCATCTTAAGAAGTAAAGATCTTGAGCAAGGGTCTGACTGCAGCTATATCCCAACAGCAACTCCACCTGCATTTCACAAATTGCTCTTTCGACGTCACACAGCTACAAAGACAACCCATCATCCCGGCCTTTCGGGAAACCACCGTGGGCCTGGACGAGGACAGAACAGCGAGCGAGACCTCCCTGGCGTTTGGCGAGACGGAAGGCAGGCAAAGCCTCACGATGAAACACGAGAGACTAGCCAGGTCTCCAGCTGCTGGTCAGCTCTTGCCAGGAACTCTCCTCAATCCATGTTGGTGAAGAGAGGTCTATGTTCATGTAGTAAGCGAAGCTCCATGTTCATCTAGAAAGCTCCTGCAGGTGTGAGGAAGAGTACCTGGACTCCATCAAGGTAACCAGAGATGGCAGGATCAAGTGGCTGTCAATCAGGCCTGGGATGAACTCTCCTCTCCTGACCACAGCTGCTGTGCTTCCCTGCAACCTCACACTAAAGTTAGAGAGATATTTATTGTGTCCAAGACGAGCATCCCGCTGAAAACTTCCTGTTCAATATATATATTGTCGAGCAAAGAGCCAGAACATGGCCCGTAATAACCTTCCAGTCGTAGCGTCGTACATCAGTACTGACAACAGGTAGTGGGAGTCATGACTTCACCGATCATGATTAGGATGAGCCCCAAGGGAAGGCGTTTCCTAGAACACTCGAAGACGTCGCTGCATTTCAGCTCCTCCATTACACTCCTCACATCAATTGATGACTCACCGTTTTCCACAGCCTCTTGTTCCAACCCCAAACACACACAGGCTTGCTCACTACCCCGAGAAACTGACTTGCAACTCGGGACTACACATCACTCTTTTCCAACGAGGCACTTTGAGGGCTGGTTGGGAGCCGGTGCCCAATCTAAGCCTAACCCTAACCCTAACCTACTCTAACCCCAACCCCAACCCCAACCCCTAACCCTAACCCTAACCCTAACCCTAACCCTGACCCTTCTGTATTTCAACAGCAAAATAACCCACTTCCAGGCAAGGAAAACTGGTTCCAAAGCGGCGCCAACTCTTAAACCGTTTTAGTGTCAACTAGGTAGGCTATGGTTCAGCGTCAGAGCATGTGACTGCAGACCGAGAGGTTCTCAGGTTCAAATCCCTATGGATAAAAGCATCTGCTTAATGACTGCATTATTTATTATCAATGTAAACAAAATAATCAGGAAGCGATGATCAGGAAGTCAGTTCTTAACGACCTCTCCCGTAGCTGCTTGTGTTCTACTGCCGTGACCCCGTGAACCCCAGGAGT
Organism: Mallotus villosus; assembly: GCA_903064625.1. Taxonomy (NCBI): domain Eukaryota; kingdom Metazoa; phylum Chordata; class Actinopteri; order Osmeriformes; family Salangidae; genus Mallotus; species Mallotus villosus. Next base: position 123,591 of record CAEFZP010005551.1, on the reverse strand, counting down.
AGAGGGCACCATAAAAGCGACAAATGTGAAACTATATATCACACTTCAGAGAAAGAGTGGTGTTAACGTTGGAGCGCCGTGGAGCAGGAGGCTGGCCCTGACGTGTTTGCTTTGGGAGAACAGAGAGAACCTACCGACTTTCCACACTTACATCTCAGCCATCGTCTTCCTCTCACAGCGTCAGACGCTACCTAAGAGATACAAACCGCACACTGGACACATCCAGCACATTGAAAAAGGTTTTTCTCTGCAACTTCCAAGATGTTCCACTTACCTTCCTGGTATCAAGCTGGGTGACACTTCCTGGTGCCTTAGTACTTCTCACACAAGCTTTAATTACTCATTCATGCAATCTGGAACTGGAAACTTTCTAAGGGTGTTTTGAATAATTAGGTGCCCCCTTTAATTGAATTGAATGAAAACCGAGAAGATTGTCTTTCTTTGTAAGTGGCATGTTTTCAGAAGACAAGCATCTGACACGGCGGTCATCTGTCTCGCAGCGACGGCTGTGATGTGAGGTATCCCCTTTCACGGCAGTTATTGTAAACATATTGATCTGATTATAACGTTTGCAGTCATGATGGATTGTGTTCAAGCAAATTCACCACCAGATTGTTTTAGGCCCTAAAGCACTGTTTTTCTTAAACAATCAATTTCCTAAGTGGCTGCCTGGGATTAACTGTGAGGCTGCTCCACTGCTCCACTGCTCCAGCCTCCTTCCTGGCTCCTACGGGTCTTGCTTATTTGGTCGTTCTCCTTTGACTTTCAGTAGATTATTCTGTTGTCAGTATTTTACTTCACTATACATTTTTCCTTTCATGTTTTGAAAGGTTAAAAAAAAGATCATATTTGAAAAAAAAGTTTTGAAATGTAAAAAAAAAGATGTAAAAAAAAGAAAAAGGTTAAAAATAATGATTGTACTCTGCGTTAATCTACTCTGTTTTAGGCTTATCTGTTCTCCTTTCCCCTCAACCACCACCACAACACTAATAGACAAACATGGAATTTTCCGAAATATCCCCAATCAGCAGTTGAACACACGTTGCACATTAAATATGTTCTTATACTCCACTGCCCCAATGCCATCTGGGAGAACTCTGCACATGTAATCAGGTTAATAAGGAGGCTCTTGGCCCCCTGTCTAAACGAGCGTCCTGCTGGGGAAAGGGAACACAGGAACACCCTCCGTGTATTTTTGGAGGAAGCTCTGAGAAAAATGTCAGAGATTACAGAACTTTGGTTAACAACCAGTGGGGTTCAGACAAACCCAAACACAAATAGAGGAGCGACCTGAACCAAAAAAAAAGCCTGGAAACGAATTTCCTTGCTAAAATAAAATTGCTCAATTACTCTGGAGGTCCCTGCTCCTGTAGAAATGTAGAATAAATAATAATAATAGTTCAGTTGGGCAGTTGTGCACGTTGTGGAACAACTGGGTATGTATTGGCCCTCGTTAATAACTTCAGAATTGTACCAATTCCACTAATGGACAACATTACCGTTTTTATGAATGTTCAGCCTCATTTGACTCTGTTTCTTGGACATTGAAGTTGATGTTTTGTAGGCTTGAGCCACATGGACGCAATGAAGAAAGACCATTCAGATTTTCCCAAGCTTGTCTCATGTTTGCAGACAGAACACCAGAATAATTTATCACCTCCTACAGTTGGTTCACATATTTACTGAATGTTGATTCTGTAGAAACTAGAATTGAGATTGAGAGTGATTTCTCAAGAAGGACAAAAATCCGATGACTAGGTCTGAGGCACCTGTTGAAGGAAGGGAGTTTGAAAGGAAGACTACAGTAGACTACAGACTACAGACTAGAGTACAGCAAGGAAACAGGTATTCAAATCCCAGGTTCAAATCCCCCTGTACACATTGCTGTGGATGAAAGTGTCTGACGAGTGAACACATCACCTCGCGACAAACTGCTGCTCCACGTTGACGATAACAAACAAGCCTTCACCACTTTCCTCCACATCGCGTTCAATAGGACTGCATTGTTTTACCAGTCAGTCATAAAACTCAATATTGCATCGAGAATTTATATTTTAGCCGTTCTTTGGAATAATTGTTTCCATACTCTCAGTCCCTCTGGTTAATATCGGACCACGTTGTTTATTGCTCCAGAAGCTAGAGAGAATGTTTCTTGGTAAGAAAACAGAGTGTGTTGGTTGGGGTTCACATTCTGCTGCCATGAGCGGTTTGGGACTATTAGGGCGGCGAGCAGGTTTCTGTCGGGGCGACACTGGCTGTACGGGGACTGTGTCTGCACGTCTGTACACTTTAACGGCCATGTTGTTTGTTCCCCCTGCAGCTGCCATGACTCGGATAGAAGCACAGCCAATGATGTTTGCTGACACATTACGATTTGGCCTTTACTCCTTTTTACATTATGAAAACCTTCCAAAACTGAACCACGATGACCAAACATGGGTTTTCTCTCGTGTCTGAAGTCAAACGGACAAATAAAGTTATTTGAGGAGGACGGAAATGGCTCGCTGGTTTTTTCATCAAACATACCAGATGATGGAATATTGTTTGCCTTTCTTTGCTGAGAGACACTCTGCACGATATCCTTCATTTCTCCTAGCTTCCAACTTCCATTCCGTTCGGTACAATAATACCACTGAAATTCATCTGTGCCCCAAAGCGTTCCAAGTGTTGTAAAATGTGAGACTTTCCCTCGGGTTTCACACGTAGTCTCCAATGGAAACGTTTAAAAGAGGAAAGGGCCACCCGGGATTCACTAGTCTCACACACACACACACACACACACACACATGTGTGTGTACATGCATGCACACACACACACACACACACACATTCATACACACGCACCAGCACACACACACACTTCACCTTTCTTCCCTACAGACGGAGGAGGCATGTTCACTGTCATGGTGATTATACTCTCCGTGGCTTTACAGCAGAGCTTACTTGCTGTTATTATTGGACATGGGGATATATATTTGTCATGTCACAGCTTGGTGTGAACGTTTTCATTGTTTCCCAACATAGGGCTTGGTCCAGCCAGACTTTTACTACCCTTGTTCAGACTGCGTCACCAACAGAGTTTGAGTTGTGAACCTTGTTTTATCCGGATATGTTTGATAGCCAACAGAATGTTTATTAAAACAGGGTGTGAACGTACGTGTGTGGGTACGTACGTGTGTGTGTGGGTACTGTACAGTGTGTGTGTGGTATGTACGTGTGTGTGTGTGGTACTGTACATGTGTGTGTGTGTGGTATTGTACGTGTGTGTGTGTGTGGTACTGTACGTGTGTGTGTGGTACTGTACGTGTGTGTGTGTGTGGTACTGTACGTGTGTGTGTGTGGTACTGTACTTGTGTGTGGTACTGTACGCATGAACCGAGTTTCCCCATCACATCCAACCTGGTCGTCCCTGTGACACTGGACAGGACAGAGGGGGTTGGTAGGGTGGGTTGGAGGGGGTGTGGTGGGGAGGTTGGTGGAGGGTTGGTAGGGGGGCAGGTGAGGGGGTCATGGGGGGCTGGTGAGGAGGATGACCGCCTCCCACGTGAGACAGGACGGAAGCCCAGGCCCTGAGGAAGGCATCAGAGCCCCGACCAGCCAGTCTGTGGAAAGCCCAACTTCTCCCCATGTGTCTACAGTGATCTGTCATGCACAGGTAGCCATGGTTACCGGGTGTTTTTGTACGTCTGGGTTTGGAGACACCCCCCCCCTCTCTTTTAAACACCGGGCCGACTCCTCCTACTTTTACTGGTGGTGCCGATGTCAACCGATCCCCCTTGACACCAATTCATAAAAGTTAATTGAGAATAATATACCTGTTGAGAAAACACTCTTTTGAGAATACGAAATAAAAAAACGAATTTCAACCTAAATATGGAGGGTTTGAAATCACGGCATGCCACAAAGAAAATACACCAGGGTTTCAGATGAATCGTTTTTTTTTGTTATATAACTTAACCTTGAATAGGTTGTTTCTCCTTTTGGGGAGTTTGTGGTTTTCTATAGTTGGTTCTGGGCTCCTAGTAAGTTGAATGGATCCAGAGAAGCAGACATTTACAGTATCAGGACTCCAGAGGTTGTCCATGTTACTAAAGCAGAGGTCAAGCGTGTACCTCAGAAGAGTTCAGAACACCACACCTGGGACTAGAACCGTTCTGTTCACAGAAGCACATCCGTCCTTGTCTTCAATTCACCTCCAGCCTCTACAGGCCTTTCATGCGAGGGGCTGCTTAGTGTCACCCATCCTCAACCCACCCTGACAGCACGCCAGAGGGGACAGCAGCGAGCTGGTCTGGGGGCTAGCCCCAAGCAGAGTGTCTGGTCCGGGGTCTAGCCCCAAGCAGAGGGTCTGGTCCGGGGTCTAGCCCCAGGCAGAGGGTCTGGTCCGGGGGCCAGCCCCAGGCAGAGGGTCTGGTCCGGGGGCTAGCCCCAGGCAGAGGGTCTGGTCCGGGGTCTAGCCCCAGGCAGAGTGTCTGGTCCGGGGGTCTAGCCCCAGGCAGAGGTATCTGGTCCAGGGGGCTAGCCCCAGGCAGAGGGTCTGGTCCAGGGGGTCTAGCCCCAGGCAGAGGGTCTGGTCCGGGGTCTAGCCCCAGGCAGAGTGTCTGCTGTGGAGCTTTGCTCAGGTCAGCACATCAACCCCAAGAGGGCAGCCACTGGGGGACCGGCCAGCCAGGGTCAAGATGTGTAGCTTAGAGGAACTAACATCTGCCTCATCTCCTGCTTTTCCTCTCCGCTGCCTCCTGTGTCTGGTCATGGGGTGGGAGTGGGATTTCCACCCCCGCCAGCTGGACTGCGTTAGCTCCTGAGCACAGGGAGCCGGGGAGACACGGATGGTTCAGTCCTCCTGGCCTCCGTCTGCGTGGCACAGACAACGGGCAGACAGTGCTACACACACACACACACACACATACATACTCTCACAGGCACACACACACTCTCACAGCACACACACACACACACACACACACTCTCACAGGCACACACACACTCTCACAGGCACACACACACACGCACATACTCTCACAGGCACACACACACACACTCTCACAGGCACACACAGCCACACACACACACACACACACACACACACACACACACACACACACACACATACTCTCACAGACACACACACACACTCTCACAGGCACACACGAAATAAACACAGGCATACTTGTGTACAGACATACACCCACACACACACACATGCATATTCACTCAAACACTCAGACACACACTTATACACACACGCAAACTCACACACACATACATATACACACGCAAGCACTGGGACACATTACATAAATAAATGCACAGGCCCGTGCTGTCTCCAGCCTCTGTTTAACTGCATACATACTTCTCATATTGTTACTATGGTCACTGTGCCACAAAGTGAATTTGCGCCCCTAATTGGTTTATTCAAAACATACTTCTCTGATTCCACGTGAGGCCATGGGAGCGAGAAGTTGGAGAACTCAATTTTTCTGAGACACAAAATAAACTGAGAATGGTGAAATGGGACAACCACTACATCCAGAGGATCGATTGACTGAAGAGGTTATGGGTGACGTCGTCCGTACAGTGGGGCAGGAGACGAGGCAGGGAAGGCAGGTTTCCTGGACTGGAGGAGCAGGGCAGCGGGCTGGTCGGACCATCCCTTCCTCCAGGCTACCGTGTGAGGCAGCCCTCCAGGTCTACAGTGTGAGGCAGCCCTCCAGGTCTACGGTGTGAGGCAGCCCTCCAGGCTACTGTATGAGGCAGTCCTTCAGGCTACCGTATGAGGCAGCCCTCCAGGTCTACAGTGTGAGGCAGCAGCCACAGGAGAAGGGAGGCAGCCATGGACAGACTGACGTGCTGAAAGCCGTAGACAGGTGGAAAACACTGAAATAACATTACACCAGGGTTTAGGGAGAGAGAGAGAGCGAGAGAGAGCGACACACAGAGAGAAAGAGAGAGAGAGAGAGGGAGAGAGGGAAAGAGAGCGAGAGAGAGAGAGAGGGAGAGAGAGACAGAGAGAGAGAGAGAGAGAGAGTACTATCTTGAATGTCCTAGCATGGCCCACTTTCCTCCCTGCTCCCTGCTGTTCTGGCCCCTTCAGGGCTGATTGTCTCTTCTTACCACCTGGGTTTGACCTCGATAGACTGGTGCCGGCACATGCACACAGCCGACAAGATATTTAGCCAAAAAGCATCACTTTGTGTAGTGTTGAGAGCCGAGCGCAAACAATTTCAGCATTAGTCATTAGAAACGTAGTGAAAAGAGTCTTTTTAAAACACATTTTTCATCCATAATCTCGAATCTGATTTTCGAATTTGTCAAGATGTCCATGTAGAATGTACGCTTCCTGGATCTTTATGTGCAGATAAAAGAGAACCAGGGGGTTATCGCAAACTCCGCAGACATTCCAGTTTAGCGTGGTGTGTGGAGTGAAGCTCGGTAATTGAAGACACATTTGAGAGATGTCTTGCTCTTTGCCAAACACTTTCCCCCGGAACAGCAACGCAAAAGCAAGAGGGACCTCTACTGGCGGAGAGAAACACAGCTTTTCTACCGACTGACGAGATTTAATCTGTTGTATCCACAGACTTCCGAAGGCCAACAGGCCCATGTTTTACCTGAAAGAACATGTGTAAGAAGAAGCCTTCTGTCAGCTGCAGCTTTTCAAACTCCTGACAGGAAGCTCGGAAGTGTGTTGTAGCCCTTTTAGATTCGTACGGTGAACATGGTTAACTTTGGAAGCTTTTTGCACCTTCTGACGTGTCTCATCTGGGCTTCCCGTGTTGGGCTGAACTAGGGTCTGACTACAGGCCGTCTACACACAACATGACAGATCTCAGATCTGAGAGAAGGGGAGAGACGGGGGGAGGGGCGGGGGGACTCTACTCATGTTTAATGGCCAAGCAGTAGGTGGGGAGGGGGGAAGGAGAGGAGGAAAGGAGGGAAGGGGAGGTGGAAAGAAGGGAAGAAAGAAGGAGAGAAGGGCGAGAAGGGGGGGGAACCTCCTAAGTGAGACATACCTCCCTTTAGTGATGGCTGACAGAACCTGCAGTCTGTTTTCCCAGGATACTTAGCAGGCTTCTCTGTTTTACAGCGAGAAAAGAAAAAGTGTCTGGAGGATGGCGGAGATGAAAGGAAGACACACGGCCGAGTGAAAGCGATGCCTTGGAGAGGGAGAGAGAGGGAGAGAGAGGGAGAGAGAGAGAGAAGAGAGAGAGAGATAGAGAGAGAGAGAGAGAGAGAGATATGGAGAGAGAGAGCGAGAGATAGAGAGAGAGATCTATAGCTAGAGCTCGATAGCTATCGCGTCTCGATCGCGAGATCTCTCTCTCTCTGCTAGCTGCTCTCTTTCTCTGCTCTCGCTCTCTCGCTCTCTCTCTGCTCTCTCTCTATCGCGTCTCTCTGCTCGCTAGCTCTCTCTCTATCTCGCTCTGCGCTCTCTCGATCTCGTCTCTCTTTTCGCTCTCTCTCTGCTCGATCGTAGAGATCTAGCGCTATCGAGAGGCCCTGGCACACAGAGGAACCCTGAGCCTGCAGGAGGATGGAGAGCAGATGTCTCCCTCGCCAGAGGAGGAATGAGCTCTAGCAAGGCCACCTGTTCAGCCTGTGTGCCACCATGAAAGCCTGGCATCTCACCTGTTCAGCCTGTTTGTGCCCCCCTTACAGCCTGGCATCTCATTGTTCAGCCTGTGGGCCGCCATGACAGCCTGGCATCTCACCTGTTCAGCCTGTGTGTGCCAACCTCACAACCTGGCATGTCAAATAGAACGATGAAGCTGTCTCATTGAAATGCATGTTGTTTGACACATAAAGCAGAGAATAGTTCTGGTGGTTCATCGTTTGCAGTGGAACAACCTGGCACAAGGTACGATCCAGGGTCAGAAACCTAATACAAACATAATTTAAACAATGTTTGTAAAGTTTAAACAGTTGTAAAGTCTGAGCCTGTATGATGGCATCCAGGCTCAGTTGTAAAGTCTGAACCTGTATGATGGTTCCTCCGGGCGTCTGTCCTGGCACGCCGTCGTTCCCCTTCTTTCACAGTTCATCGAAATCCAGCTGAACCTCTGGCAAATATTGACGAAAATAATGACAATGAAATATATTCGCCATAATATCCTAGCATATTTCCCTGCCAGGGTAAATACCCAGATAGCGGCGAAACGACATTTCTCGACATAAAACCTGGAGCACCCATCTGTCTTCCAGACCCAGAGAGGGAGCGGGAGGTGCTGGAACACCTGTCTTATACTGCAGTAAAGGGACTGGTGCTCTCTCTGCAGCTGACCCACACTCCCACCCTCCCCCCACCCCCGCCTTACCTGAGCACCAGGCTGGCCTGGAGCGGGCGTCTGGGGCTCATCTACCCACACACACCCACACACACACACACATCACACACACACACACACACCACACATTCACACACACACACACACACCACACCACACACACATTCACACACACACACACACACACACACACACACACATCACACACACACACCACACACCACACCACACTTCACACACACACACACACACATACCACACACACATCACACACACACACACACACACCACACACACACACATTCACACACCACACACACATCACCACACTCACACACGCACATTCACACACACACCCACATCACACACACATTCACACACACACCCACATTCACACACACACCACACACCACCACATTCACACACCACACACATCACACATCACACACACGCAGTCACCCCTCGAGTCACCCCGTCGGCTGTAAAGTAAGCTGCCGTCATACGCCAGTGAGGGGTCAATAGTGTGTCAACATCTAGCCGTAACGAGACACATACTCAGACACACACACGCACACACACACACATGCTCCAGAAGACCTGTGTTTGGAGAAGATGTTTAAGAGGGCCAGAGGCTGAGGCTGAAGAGATTATTCACAGAGGCTTCAGGAGAACTAAAACGCTTCTGTTTCCAGTGTTGTTATGAGGTTTAAGATCCAGTCTTGTATCCTTGAGTAACATTTCTCTTCTTTTGAGTCTTAAATCCATTTCTGGATTGTCCTTAAATGAGAAACTGTACTTGTGTAATGTACTTAAGAAGGCAGGTAAGTCATTTCTCCTTTAATGAGTGAAGTGAATGTGAGTGAGGTCATTTGTTTCTTCCACAGGAGTGCAGCATGTTGTGGCATCAGGTCCAGAAGATGTCATGAGTCAGAGTTCCGTTCAGAAAGCCTCTGCTGCGATCCACTGGTCCAGACCCCGACACCTAAGCCGGGTCAGGGTGTTTACTCCCGTTACTGTTAAACATTTACATACCCTTCCAAACACTCGTGTCAAAGACCAAACCGCATCATTCCACTGTGTCACATGAGCATGCAGTGAAGCAGTTTGTCTTCTGCTCTGAGAGAGAGAGACCGAAAAAGCCTCAAAACATCCATACTAATCAATCTGTCTAGAGGAACACGCTAGAACATCGAGGGATCTGCGGTAAACAGCTTTTACCTCAGCCGGGGGTGAAACTTTGTTTTTCTAGACCGGAGGAATGAAGCGAGAAACGCAGACATGTAAGAAGTTTGTTGTGACACTGAGAATGCTCTCAGGTTGGGTGGTGTTTTAAATAGAGACAGAGAGTTCTTCCTCAAATGAACCCGTTGTCCTTTTTTAAGCACAAAAAAGCGAATCCTAAACTCAGCTATGTCTGTTAATGAGCCATTTACGTGTCATATACCTCATAATTCCTGTTTGGACAAGAAGGTGAGTACACTAATGTAAAATGCAGGACTCTGTTTTAACAAGTCTCAACTCTATTTTAATGGTCATATCCTGGTTCTGAGATGTATATAATGTGTTACAGTGTGTTTTCCCTGGCTGCTAAATGTGGAAACACAAACATACTATTCTTGTGTTACCTATAATTGTTCTATTAATATACTCTGCAAGACCGAGGTTAGAGATGGGGTTCTGCATGGTCGGGTGTGTAGGTATTTATTGTGTGCAAATTCAACATATTTCCAGTTGTCGCACGTTGTTAATATTTGGTTACACCTTTGCCATTCAGGACTAATTTAGATCGCTACATTTCACACCTGCTTGTCACACACCATCGGGCCACAGAGAAGTGTAGTGGGCGATGGACACAAGACCACAAAGTAACATCTGTCGACACAGCAGATTCAAGCAAGCAAGCATTGCCAGAGCTGGGCTGAGGGTCCAGATTGGGGGTTAGGGAAGGTTTAAGGTTAGGGCCATGGTGAGTGGTTCTTCGTTAAACAATCTTTACCATCTGTGAGACTCTCACAAAGAGTTAGTGACTGTGAGAGGAACGTTAGCCAGACTGGTAGAACACGTTCTCTTGCGTTTTCAGCAATCAGCAACAGGGTCTTTGCAATCGTCAGTGTATCTGAAAATACATGATTAAGCGGCCACATGGCCAAATAGTCCAGCATTCCAACGCCATACATTTGGGGAGGGTAAAACCTTTATAAAATGGTTGTATAGGTTCATGGAACAGTAAATCAACAGGGCCTGGAATCAACAAGACAGGTAAACAATGTCTCAAACCAACAAAGTCAATGAACACTTCACCACAACACTTGGCAAAGCAGCAACAAAACTATCCAACAGACAAGAAAACCTTTTCTTCGGTTGGGGGAAGAAAGAAAAAAAACTGAAAGACCAAACTATAGATTTCATTCTCTGGGCCTCAGGGAGGTTTTTGGTGTCCGTCTGTGTCTCCCACCTGAGAATGCAAAAATAAACTATAGGTGAACGCAGCCAAAGGCACCGAACATAAACCACACACCATACAATTTACAGTGAGAAAAACCCGTTCTGGAAAATCCTATTGCTTCTCTCTCCCATTATCTCTCTCCCAAAAGGGTTCATTTACAGTAAGTAACGGTATGATATTTTTATCTTCTTCAAATTTTCGAGTCATAACGTGAGCCCTGCCTCTGGAGTGTGAACATGTATATAAATCACATAAAAACCACGTAATGCGTTTTAGCACGCTTGCTTCCTAAATATACATCTCCTATTGTCCCCCGAAGCTCCTGCCAGCATTCTGTTTCCCACCTCTCTGTGGGGACTCGTGCGCATCATCGCCACTCAATCACAAGAACTATCTGGAGGTATAACACCGAGGAGCGGTGGAGCTGACTGAGCACAGGGGCCACTGGCAGACGCCTGGCCTCCTCATTAGTCATCTCTGTGTGCGGGTCTGAGAGGATCCCCAGGCGCAGAGAGACGCCAAAACAAGTCCTGCTGCTTGAGGACGTGTCCAGGACTACTTAACATACGGCACTAGCTCTGTAGTCCAGAACTGGGGATCAGATGGCTGAGCGGTTAGGGAATCGGGCTACCAATCAGAAGGTTGCTGGTTCGATTCCTGGCCGTGACAAAAGACGTTATGTCCCTGGGTAAGGCACTTCACCCTACTTGCCTCGGGGGAATGTCCCTGTACTTACTGTAAGTCGCTCTGGATAAGAGCGTCTGCTAAATGACTAAATGTAAATGTAAGTGTTGTCTGTAAAGGCTGAGAAGAACTTTAAAAGTTTAAAAAATTTGCCACATAAACTGATACAAAGGTGTAACTGTCTCCCTCCCTGATTAGGGTCACGATCATCTCACCTGGTCCTTTCCCCTCATAACGATTAACTAGCCTGCACTAGGGCCCTGTCGACACTACCGTGCCAGTGGGACAGAGTTCATGTGTCCTGTCAGCAGTGGACTGACCTGGGTGGTAGCGAGCTGGCTGAACAGGTCCTCGTACAGGCCTCTCCACTTGTCCACCTGGGCCTGCAGGGCGTCCATCTCCTCAGTCTCCCACGACAACGTCCTGAAAAGCCAGTGTGTGGCGGTGACACTTAGTATTGTTATGGATTATTATTATACATTTAGTCATCTAGCAGACGCTCCTATCCAGAGCGACTTACAGTAAGTACACGGACATTCTCTACAAGCTACAAGTTCTAGTATGACTTTGTCTCTCATTCCCATATCAGATATTCATCTCAAATTCTTTAGACTCAGATTCAATTTCTTGACCTAACCTTTATTTAACCAGGAAGGGCTCGTTGACATTCTGACCCAGATAGAAGTGTACCTGCTGCATGTGTCCTCCAGAGGGCAGCACTGGCCCTGGCTGGAGCTGGAGGAGCCATGCCGGAGCTGAACCACCTCCTTCTCCAGCCTGCTCACCTGCAGGACCAGGTTCTCCTTCTCCTCAGACAGGCCGTCCTTGAACCTGGGAAATAGGATTCATGTGGGTATGTTGGGCAAGGTGATGAGTTAGTTCCTGTTTCTCTTCTGATATTGCCTTTCTGTTGTTTCTCTTTGTCTTTTCTCTGTCTGTCTTTCCTAAATCTGTCTCTGTCTGTCCGTCTGTCTTTTCTCTATGACTGCCTGCCTGCCAGAACCAGTGACAGTATAGAGAACCCCATCATGGCAGGACTGAGAACTCCATCATGGCCGCCCACCTTTTGACGCAGCAGATCCAGTGACGCTGCTGCTCACAGAGCCACTCAAACTGCCGGGCCGTATCCTGCAGCTTCCTGAGGCTGGCGGCGTTCTCAAGCTGCAGTTCCTCCACCCTCCTCTGGTGGGCGCTGGGCTGCTCCTCCCCGGCCTCCTGCAGTTCTATCACCCTCCTCCGGTTAGCGCTAAGTTGCTCCTCCAACTCTACGGAGAGTTCCGCGTAACTCCGCTCCAACTCCTCCAGCTCACCGGTCTTGCTATCGAAGCCACAAAACATAGAAGGTTGATTATCGACGTTACGGTTTTTTTTTAAAGCCTGCGGTTACCTTCTTTGAATCACTTAAGTTAATTTAAAGACACGTTCGAATTCCGCGATCCCATCGTCGATGTTCAATAAACATGAATTGCTAACAGGAGATTCAGCTGGAGGGGTTAAATAAATTCAGCTGTGTGACAACGAGTTTGGACGTCTTGACAACGTGCCAAACTTTCTGTGGACATTCAGCAAGTCAGCAAATTAGAGCAAGGGGTGCCCATTTCTGCTGACCTAAAATCACAAATTCAGAATCTCATGTTTTTATTACTAAGACATAACTAGCTCAATATCGTTGCTACATGTTTTTGAAACAGCTGGAGACCGGCTTCACTTGGCTACAGTTTGTGGTAGATGGTAATCAAAAGTTAGGACTCCCATTTAATTTTTTATGTTTCTTTGCTTAACATACGCCTTTATCTAGGCTGAACTTTAAATTTTTACATGATGTTTGTATACACAGCTGGGTGTAGAAAGCCATGGGGTACATGGCCCTAACCCTAGCCATTTTAAAACAAACGTCATCAGATTCAAACATCGAGGGGAGGTCGGTTGGGGGGTACACACGTCCACTTCCTGGCCTTCATACCTGCCCCCATTTCCCCTGAATCTACCCGCAGTGGGCCTACCTGTGCAGCTGCGCCTGGAGGCCCTCAGCAGCCACAGCTCTCTGCAGGGCCTCAGTGTGGAGCTCGTCCACCAGGCCCTCCAGCTGCACCTCTGAGGAGAGCAGGTGAAGGAGCTCAGAGTTCACCTGCTCCAGCTGCAGGCTCAGAACTGTTGCTTCTCTGGAGCCCTCCTCCGCCAGCACACACACACGCTGCCTCAGGAACTCCACCAGGCCCTCAACCAGCACACACACACACACACAATACACAACACACAGTACACATGCATGACTCATTCACATAGAAAGCACACTAAGCAGATGGACACATTCTAATGATAAGCATCCATTTTACAACTATGGTGATTTACTGGAATGCCTTATAGAATGCAAGGGCCTCTACAATAAACGTGTTTGCCATGAACATTTAGTAGAACCTTAAAGACCACCATGCTGTAGTTATGCATGGTAAAACCTTGTTTGGAAATAGGTATACTGTAAGTGTATGCTATGAATTGAAATGATATTCATTAGACCAAAGTGTTCAGAAAGAAGTCCCAAAACGTCTGAGCATAAGCGTGTCTGGCAAGCCCAGACCTGTGAGTGTGTATGAGCACAATCCATATTTAACAGGAATGTGTCAAGTTAATCCCTGAAACTGATATTTCACCCCCCAAAAAAAGTCAAGATCAACCCTGCTCGATAACGACCGCTCAGAAGAAGAAGACGAAATGGCGGCTACCTGTTCGTGCCGTAGCCTGCTGACCAGCTGGTCGTGCTTGATGCACAGCTCCACGTTGACCTGCTCCTGTTTGTACAGCCGGGACCCCATCGCTTCCAGATCATTCTGCAGGCTCCTCTCCCTCTCCCTGCTCACCAGGACCTCCCTCTCCAGCACTGCTGCATCACAGGGGGCCTCGGCCTTGTTAGACTCTTAACACCGTGACTGTAGGACACCCCTCTGCTCTGCTAGTGCCACGGACGTGAAGGGCCGGTCAGCACAGCTCTACCGATGGATGCTGAACGGTTTGTTCCAGAGCACAGCAACACAGCACCAGAGCACAGCTACTCAGCTACACAGCACAGCAACACAGCACCAGAGCACAGCAACATAGCACCAGAGCACAGCAACACAGCACCAGAGCACAGCAGCACAGCTACACAGCTACACAGCAACACAGCAACACAGCAACACAGCAACACTCACACAATGTAAGACTCAACACTGTGAATACTCCTACTAATATAATAAAACTTTATAACTTCTTGTTTTATAATGTAATAGGCTGTAGAACTATCCGTTACTACACAGGGGGAGACAGTGGGTCTGGAAAACATATGTGTCACTTGTTCTAATGAATTCAGTAAAGCTGGACTTTGAACTGTATGTTAAAGATACATTAATGACTTTCTGTGGAAGTGTTCAAAGAGAACCGCAGGTGGGAAAACACTTCACTGATACAGAAAGTACATGAACTAGTCCTTTCACAGCAATAACCTGTAGTGTTCTAAGGATCTAACAATGACAGTTCATGTGGGTTTTAACAAATAATTTCAACACAAATTACATTACAATTTACATAACACAGACCTTCCGCAGGTCTAGTCCAGAACATTCCATATACTCACCTTTCTCATGAGTCAGACCATTACACTTGGCCGTCAGGTACTGGGTCTGGCTGTAGTCTTCCTCTCTACCGACTCTAAAAAACCTCCTCATCTTCTCCTCCTCTCCCTCCTCATACCTGCGTTCCCCATGCGCTCTGCTCTCCCTCCCGCTCGCTCCAGGTCTGGCACAGACAGACAGGCTGCTGATTTACTAGCTTGCGAGCTGCTGTATGCCTGCTGGCTAGGTGCGTTTAGTAAGTCTGAGGTGGTTTACAGCAGCAGTGTCTCCCTCTCTTATCAGGACTCGTGGAGAACTGATAACTCCTGGAAAACACCCACTAAGACACGTTTCATCATCTCCCCAAGCTCATTTGCATTTATGGCTAGAACCTCATCTACACCTGACATCACCCCTTTAATATGACGGTAGCTGGTTGAATATTAACATTATTACTATGTGCTCATTTAGCAGATGCTTTTATCCATTGTAACATTTGAGTGACAGGAGGCAGGGAGAGAGAGAGGGGAGAGAGAGAGGGGGAGAGAGAGAGAGAGAGAGAGCGAGAGAGAGAGAGGGAGGTGTGATGAGAGCAGACGCTGAGAGATAGAGATAGAGATATAGTAGAGGGATGTCTGATATAGCTATATCGAGGGTGATACAGGGTCTAGATATCGATAGATCGTCATTTGATCTCTAGTGTTTTCGCATCAGGGTGGGGGTGTGAGCAAAAGAGAGAGAGACGTGGGGACATTTGAACCTGGGATCTCTTGATCAGAAGTCGAAATCACTGAGCTACAATGTGACTCGGCATTTAAATAGAGCAGTTACTGAAGAGTGGCTTTAATTCAGTAAACTGAGGGTAATATTTGAATGTGTTGTGCTCAAAGGTCAGATGAAACACAACCGTTTTTCCCCTCGAGGTTTAAAAGCTCGTCAAAGAGAATGTGAGGCAGGTGGCACGTTCTGAGGCAATAGCTGTACCTTAGAGGCAGTTCTGAGGCAATAGCTGTACCTTAGAGGCAGTTCTGAGGCAATAGCTGTACCTTAAAGGCAGTTCTGAGGCAATAGCTGTACCTTAGAGGCAGATATCTGAGTTGCGCAACAAACTACTGTCATGTCAGTGTGTGTCCTGGAGGGTAAAGTTACTATCGTGAGACATCCCATTCATTGCATTGGGGTTTTCAGGTGGACCTCCTCACCAGAAGGGGGAGACAAACCATCCTGCTGTGCCAGTCTTATTTATCACGTCCTCAGTACATTTACATTACATTTAGTCATTTAGCATACACTCTTACCCACATCGACTTACAGTAAGTACAGGGACATTCCCCACAAGGGTTTTTACACTGTTTAAGCTCTCCTGGTAGTCAGGGACAACAGGAACTAGGGTGTGAATAATAAGGATCTATTAGTTTGATTCGATCCATAATTCGTTAAGAGGATGATGCATAATTAAAACAAGAGGATGTTCAAAAATGGCATTTATTAAAAAAAGAAAACCACCATGCTAGGTTCTGCCTCCTTAACACAAAAGTTGTCAATAGAAAACGGCATTTGGACATCAGCACAAAGCGTAAAATAAATAATATTCCTCCAAATCAGAAAGACTTTCGCAAATAAAAAATAAAAAGGGCGTTAAATCCATAACACGCATGGAGTGACTGTCATGCATTCGTGTTTAAAGAAAAAAGGTTTGGGACATTTTGTTGTCATTAAAAAAATATAAACAACAGTCATTCAGTTGAAAGTCTGCAGTTCCCAATCCAGAGATGCCCCCTACACAACTTCTCACCGTAGATACAGTTTAGTAACATTGGGAATGGCTGAATAAAAACAATTTAGTTTTAGCTCAAACTTGAAATACATTGATCAAAAAAACAAACTATTTGTCATATTACCTTTGTTAATCAAGGTAAGAATGATTAGTTCAGATGTTTGAGACAACTCAAATAAGGACAGAAGAGTTATGATACCAGTAATACAATCAATCCCTCCACTGTTGTCGAGGTCTCTGGAAGACAAAAATAACTTACTAAACTTAAACAACCAAACTCACAAAAGTTCAAGAATACCTGATTAACCAGTGTTTAACTGCAATTAGATTGGAAACATTTAAAAAAAACGCTCGTGGACTCTTAATCACCCGACTTGACCTGTAATATGACCTTTAGCTGTTGTTGTCTCTCTCTCTCTCTGTCTCTCTCTCTCTGACAGATGCTTAATACCTTTCTTAGTTGGACAACCAGTTTCACCTTAAATGTAACAGCAATTAAACTCCAAAGCTGCAGACTGCCGACTGAACTCTTTCAACATGAGGGCAAATAACAAAAGAAAAGACTTTATTGCATCTTAGCATACAAACGCACAGACCACACAAAGTGGACTAGGTCACCTCAACTTCAGGTCAGTTACTTCCTTGGAGGAAGGTATTGAAAAGCCTATTGAATGTGTACTGAATCCTTATCAAAACAATAGGTTTATCAAATACAGATTCATTACTCACAACTTCAACTTGAAACAAAAATAACAGTTGATTTACCTCTAGAAAGGGACAGAAAAGTACATAGTCTTCTTTGGATACTTAATTTAGGGAAATTAGTCAGTGGCCAAAGCTCATGAAAACCCTAGATCCTAACTTGCCCCAGCTGCAGCCAATGGTCCCAATGCTTATTTATGCTTTTTTGAATGCCATGTCTAATCAGCATTGAAATAGCATCAAGTTACTGTATCTGACTCATGAGTTGCTTGTCGTTTGTGAATTGCTGAGTCAGTAGAATTGGACGACTCGGGGTCACATTGAATTAAATATCATAATCCCATTTGATCTTACTTTTTTTCGCACTGTTTTATGTGAAAGTCTGCTCAGGTATCTAGTTTATAGAACATAAAGGAGAGATTATTCTCTCCAAAACAAAGAACATTTTGTGGATTACCATGTCAGCAGGAGGAAGTGGAGGAGGTAGGGGGGGGGAGGAGCAGTGAGGGGGAGAGGGAGGGGCCTACTGACCAACATGACATTGCAACATGAGTAGCCAGACAAAATGAAAGCAGAACTATGTCCTCGAAAAACCCCAACAACTTCCAACCTCTGTACAAAAACAAGAAACACGCAGGAAATGTGAAAGCTTATGGCCATGTCCTATTGGTCATGTCAGGCCCAGGTTGACATTCCGTAGGATTTTACACGCACACACGTGATGATCCAATGAGATCTCATCATTATTTACTTGCAGCACTCAAAGATGAGTTTCCAGGCCAATCACAAATGTGAATCAAAGAACCTCCGAAGGAATGTCACCGTCGTCCAATCAAAGTCAATTTGACATTCTGCATGACAGATAAAACAGATTATTGCACAGGGTTTATGTGACTATGGATGGTTGGCCAAATAAATAACATCAGTTAAAATAATTACAACAACACAATAATAATAATAATGCTAGTAATAAAAACAGTTGAGTCTAAGGTCCCAAACCCGATCCCGTCTTTACCACTGCTGCCAACTAAAGTCGTCATTCGACCCAAACACCAAGAAGAATCCAAGGATGGTTGTGAAAATGACAATGTTCCCCGTTAGCACAAGAGCGCACGCTCCCCAAGCAATCTGTAAGGAAAAAGCATCAATAATTCAGTGAACACAGTGAACACGTGATTTTGATGGAGTCTCTGTGGTATTTGAAATGTAAGATACTTAAAAAAATAAATTAAAAAAACGTGTGGATCTTTTCTAGACTAGAACCCGGATTAACATAAAATGTGCTATGAAAACGACATCTATACACTTGGGAAGATGTGTGTACCACAGGAAATGTTGTGTACTTACAACTTCAGCTCTAGCAAATATAATAGGGAGGCCAAAGGCTGAAACCACAATCCCCGTCGTGAGGAAGATGGCCAGCTCTTTACAAGCGTTGCTGGCGGAGTCCGTGTCGTCAACAACTCTCCTGGAGATGCAGTACGGTAGGGGGGCAAGGATGTAGAAGAAGAGAAGGAACAGGGGCCAGTATTTACTGTGAAGGAAAAGAGAGATATTAACAATAAGGGATTCACTCAGCAGACTCCTTTATCCATCACGCCATACGAACGGGCGGGATTTGAACCCGTGGCCTCGTGATATGCAGACGAATGCTCTGCCACCGAGCTTTACCGATATCAAGTTATGATTGTGAAATATTAGTAAAACAGTTGGCCAACTGTACAGTACAGTGACTGGAGGAGTTTGAGATACTTACTCATACACTGGAAGAGCACATCCTAGCATCAGGAACATGAGGCCGATGGCTCCACCGAAGGACAAACTGATTAGAGCTGGACAACAACGAGAGAAGGGGAGCCTCATAAGCATGAACAGTTTACATTGTATTCATTTCGCAGGCTCTTATCCAAAGCGATGTACAAATCGAGCTTATATAAAGTTTGGCAGAAGATCAAGGATAAAAAGAGCACAGTTCGACAGTTTTTCTGTGGTCACAGAGTGGAATAATAAGCAGAAGCCTAGTAGACAAAATTACTGTCTTGATGGAGGCTGTAATTGATCATCTGACCCCCATGGGGCCTAATACTATGGCTGAAGGGAGGTAGCAGTCATATGATACGTCAGATGGTTTCACGTGTAGCTCTAGCAACTGCTTAGGATTAAGAACCGAAAAGCTTGTTAAACTACTCCAGTGAATTGCACTTTTGTTCAGACGAATCCGGCTAGATGTCTAGCTACATCTGAGGTTAGGATCAGTGTGAACTACGCAAACGATGTTAACTTACTGGGTTATCTAGCGAGGAAGCTAGAGAGCTCTAGTTTGTTAGTTGGCCTTGGTGTATCTCATTCATTATTGTCTTGCCCACACTTGTTTGCTAAGGTTAGATAGCCCTGTAGAGCACACATGCCGACCTAACCTACCCAGCTCGCAACAATAACAACTAGCTATTGCTGCTAACTAATTGGGTTTGCTACAGTAGGTAGGACAAATGCACATGGGACAAATATTCAAGAGAATACCCAAGCTGTTAGTCGTAAATTGCCTTCTTCCGAGGCCTCCAACCCATATTAAATGCAGACAGTTAGCATAATAATATTATTGCTAGCTAGATAATGGTAGCTAGCATAATGGCGTTTTGGCAAATGCTAAACAGCATTATCATCTTGGCCGGCAAACTGTACGCTATGGTGGTATGGCACGTCACTATACGGATTCTTTCACAATGAGTAACTTAGATCAGCAATGGATAATTTGATATATTTATTTTGATACAAACCCTTTGCGATTGAAAATCAAGATCGCAATGTCTTACCTTTGATTCCGGCCATTTCTGCTCGTCCGAGGCACAGTCCCTATCAACGAACGACAACAATACACCCTTGACAGTGTTGCTAGCTAGCTAGCTAAACTGAAAGCAAAAGAACCGAGCCGAGCTGCCGACCGTGCATATTATCGCTGCTGCCTTTACTACGCCACGGCGCCTGCGCGACAGTGGGCGATTCAGAAAATCACAATTTTCTGATTAAAAAAATATATTTTTGCCCATACTAATATATTCTAACTATTTGAACATCCAATGATGTTTGTATCATAGTTTTATGATTTGATAAAACATGTTTTGAATGTCTGTCTTTGAGCTTTACATTCAGTGCTATCTTTGGTCATGATTACAAACTAACAACCTTTTATTATTATTCGTTGGTAGCGTCATTAAAGAAACACAAAATATTCCTTGCCTTCAAACCAGGCAGAGTCATACCAGGCCTTTAACCCCGGAGGAGCAAACTACCAAGTGCTTCCGAGTATATCAGCCGTCTCAATTTCACAATTTCATGCAGCGAGGTTGAAGATGGCGAGCGGAGGGGGCTCCGTTGCTTCGTTATGGACTGAAGTGAACCGCTGTGGACAGAATGGCGACTTCACTCGGGCCCTTAAAGCTGTCAACAAAAGTAGGATTTCTGATACAAACAAACTATTGGAACTGTCAGGTGTACTTATTGCTTAACGTTTAATTTAGCTATATTCAACGCAAGGTCTCCTCCCCAGCTGCTATAGAGCTAGCTAGCTAGCAGTGTTAGAATAGCACATCATAGTCCCGCTAGGCTAGCTCTAGCTAGGTAGTTAACGTTAGCGTCAATTGATTATCTGGTTATTTTATGTTGATTAATTACGGTGGATTGTATTTTTAATTCTGAGTTACATTTGTTTGCAAATTGTGTACTCAGCAGTCATCGCATGTGAATCTCCAAGTTAAAAGTACCTAAGCAAAGTGACCGTAAGATCTAACTGACTGGCTATTAGCCTAGCTACAATACAGTGATTACGTGTCCCTGGGCGGCCTTAGCTAACAAGCTTGACAGGCTGGGATGGGATAGCTTGACACTAGCTGCGAAAGACAATACAGCCTTTCTAATCTTGCCAATTGAAATGACTGAACCCCCGTAGTTAACTGATTGTAGTGTGTTTTTTTATTAGATTACTTACTGTTTAATAATGCTTGACCAATCCTGTCTCTGCTGCCCAACGAAATGCGTTCGAATGGTCTATTTTTGCTATAGTTGTATTGATAACGCGAGGCTTATGTGCTGCTGCTAAATAAGTACTTTGCTTTTTTCTTTACAGTTCTGCATGAAGTCAAAGATGACGTTACAGCTCTTCACTGTAAAGTCGTATGCCTTGTCCAAAATGGTAGTTTCAAAGAGGCATTGAATGTCATGAACACCTTTTCAAAAGTACTTGGCAGGTATGTTGAGACATTGATTCTAACTGAAACAAGAGTGGGTAACAGAGCAATGTACACATGTTTTTGTTTTAAAGTGACATCATTTGTGATGTAAACAGAGCAAAAGCCAGCATTTTACAAGATCAAAATGTCCATTGCAGTGCCATTAATATCACAACTCTCTTTATCCCACTTCCTTTAGTGACCTTATTGCTTTTGAGAAAGCGTATTGTGAATACCGGTTGAACCGAGTGGAAAGTGCCCTGAAGACCATCGAAGGTGCTGCAGAGCAGACTGATAAGTTAAAGGAACTTTACGGTCAAGTGGTAAGGCACACACTAATGTATCCATTCCATACTGTAACAGACGACACACAGGTCGCAAAAGAGATTACTGCAATTGTCATTGATCAAAGTTTGCTCAGAGATAATAAAGCTCTAGCTTGAGGACGTAAAGCCTCATCGTTTCTGAGGTGATCTGTATGACTGAGGCAGAATTGGGGTTGTGGCAGAATCAGGGTTGTGGGCAGAATCAGGGTTGGGGCAGAATCAGGGTTGGGGCAGAATCAGGGTTGGGGCAGAATCAGGGTTGGGGCAGAACATGACCTGGTTGTGTCTTGTGTAGCTGTACAGGCAGGAGCGGTATGAGGAGTGCAAGGCGGTGTACAGGGACCTGATCAGGAACTCTCAGGATGAGTACGAGGAGGAGAGGAAGACCAACCTGTCTGCTGTGGTAGCTGCCATGAGCACATGGGAGAACTCTTCACCGGTGGGTCTCCTGTCTGGGACGTCCCTGGAGCACACACACGCACACACACTCGCACACACACTCGCACACACACTCACACACTCACACACACACGCACGCACACTCACACACACACTCACACACTAACACTGTCCAGAAGCCTCGTCTACCACTGTTAACAGATACATAAGATCGTACAGACACGCATGGAATGACTCGACAACCATTGAACTTTTTCCTCAGAGGTGTTTTATATTGAAAATCCAGTTCTGTCTATCATACGTGACTAACATCATGTAACTGTCTGCAGGATGACCTGGGTTTGCCTGAGACGACGTATGAACTGTGCTACAACGCTGCCTGCACTCTCATTGGTCAGGGACAGCTGACGGAGGCAATGAACAAACTCCGTCAGGCTGAGGGTGAGTCTGGTCCCCAGTGCCCTTCTCCTGTACATCCCCAGGGTCCTAGCACCAGATGTGTTTCATGTCCTATTGGGATTTTTAAATGTCTAATCTCTGTTTCAGAGCTTTGTCGGGTGTCCTTGGCAGACGATTCTGTAAGTGGTCTTTTAAAAAAAAATTATTAATAACTTACTTGTATTCCAGGTTTTATATATTTTAATTGTATTCCTGTAAAAAATAATTATGTAATCATGAATTTATTCATTGGCTTGTATTCCCATAATTTGTATTTTTAAAACTTAAACCAAATAATTAATAAAATGTATATATACGTGCACACCAATTCCTCTACGAACACGTCTCCACCACACTGTGTTCAGTCTGGCGTTTCCAGTGTGATCTAACGGTGTGTTCTGCTGCTGATCTAACGGTGTGTTCCGCTGCCCTCGTCCCCAGGACGTGACAGAGGAGGACATCGAGTCAGAGCTGGCTGTCATCCACTCTCAGATGGCCTACGTCCTGCAGAAGCAGGGACGGACGGACGAGGCGCTGCAGCTTTACAACCAAGTCATCAAGCTCAAGTGAGACTCGCTCATCTCAGCTCTCTCTCCTCATCTCAGCTCTCCTCATCTCAGCTCTCCTCATCTCAGCTCTCCTCATCTCAGCTCTCCTCATCTCAGCTCTCCTCATCTCAGCTCTCCTCATCTCAGCTCTCCTCATCTCCTCATCTCATCTCTCTATCTCAGCGCTCCTCATCTCAGCTCTCCTCATCTCATCTCTCCTCATCTCAGCTCTCCTCATCTCTCCTCATCTCATCTCTCCTCATCTCATCTCTCCTCATCTCAGCTCTCCTCATCTCAGCTCTCCTCATCTCTCTCTCCTCATCTCAGCTCTCCTCATCTCACCTCTCCTCATCTCACTCTCCTCATCTCTCCTCATCTCATCTCTCCTCATCTCATCTCTCCTCATCTCATCTCTCCTCATCTCATCTCTCCTCATCTCATCTCTCCTCATCTCAGCTCTCCTCATCTCTCCTCATCTCATCTCTCCTCATCTCAGTTCTCCTCATCTCAGCTCTCCTCATCTCATCTCAGCTCTCCTCATCTCAGCTCTCCTCATCTCCCTCATCTCATCTCCTCATCTCAGTTCTCCTCATCTCAGCTCTCCTCATCTCATCTCATCTCTCATCTCAGTCTCCTCATCTCATCTCTCCTCATCTCAGCGCTCCTCATCTCAGCTCTCCTCATCTCACCTCTCCTCATCTCTCCTCATCTCATCTCTCCTCATCTCACCTCTCCTCATCTCCCTCATCTCATCTCATCTCTCCTCATCTCATCTCTCATCTCATCTCCTCATCTCATCTCTCCTCATCTCATCTCTCCTCATCTCAGCTCTCCTCATCTCTCTCATCTCATCTCTCCTCATCTCAGTTCTCCTCATCTCAGCTCTCCTCATCTCATCTCAGCTCTCCTCATCTCAGCTCTCCTCATCTCCCTCATCTCACTCTCCTCATCTCAGTTCCCTCATCTCAGCTCTCCTCATCTCATCTCTCCTCATCTCAGTTCTCCTCATCTCATCTCTCCTCATCTCAGCGCTCCTCATCTCAGCTCTCCTCATCTCACTCTCATCTCTCCTCATCTCATCTCTCCTCATCTCACTCTCCTCATCTCTCTCATCTCATCTCATCTCTCTCATCTCAGCTTTCCTTCCTCATCTCAGTGCTCTCTGCTCCCCAGTTTCTCAAAGGACCCTCTCATCCCCTCAAATATATATATTTTTTGCTGTTGTTTTCATCTACAGGCCATCTGATGTTGGACTGCTAGCTGTTACTGCCAACAACATCATCACAATCAACAAGGTGGGTACATGCTGGGATTCACTTCAAATAACATTGTACAATTACTGTTAGATTTGACGGATTTTGGACACAGATAGACGTTTTCTTGTTTTTGTACAGGACCAAAACGTGTTTGACTCGAAAAAGAAAGTGAAGCTGACGAACGCGGAAGGCGTTGAACACAAGCTAGCCAAGATGCAGCTACAGGCGATTGAATTCAACAAAGCCTTGTTGGCCATGTACACTAACCAGGTATTACCCCGAACCCTCTCAAATACAACATTACCATTTCTGAAGTGAGGGGTTATGTGAAACTCTTAAGCGCCAGACTCATAGGAATGCTTCTCCACTCCCCCTGCCCTCCAGACACACTGACATCACAAACCGTAGACAAGAATGAGAAGTGTTTCTATTAGGGGTGGGGGGGGTGGGATCGATTTGCATTTGAATCGCGATTCAGTCTTCTAGCGATTCATATCGATTCACAAATTGTGAATCGTGACCCCAAGAATCGATTCGAATCGTGAGGTACTAAAAGATTCCCACCCCTAGTTTCTATACAAAAGTTAACCACCCCCCACCCCCCACCCCACCCCACCAGGCTGACCAGTGCAGGAAGCTGTCCTCCAGCCTGCAGAGCCAGAACCCAGGACAGCCTCGCCCAGTGCTGGTGCAGGTGGCCCAGCTGTGCAGGGAGAAGCAGCACACTAAAGCCATCGAGCTGCTGCAGGTAAGCTCTTCACTCACCCCCGTTACAGCACCCCCGACACAGCACCCCCGCTACAGCACCCCCGATACAGCACCCCCCCTCCAGCACCCCCGCTACAGCACCCCCCCTGGGGAACTTTAACCCTTTACAAGTAAGACATGTATGCTGTTCTCTATACAAATACAAGCATATAAACTTAGATTCTTTCCACTTAGATAGTATTCTTAAACATATTTTAATATGCTTGTGCTGCTTGTGAAATTGAGTTGACCTGTGTAGACTCCGCAGGTGTAAATACTGTGTCATGTGTTTGTGTCCCAGCGCTTCTCAGATAAGCATCCAGAGAGTGCATCTGGAATCAAACTGACCATGGCACAGCTTTATTTAACTCAAGGTACTGTTGGATTCTGCATTCCTGTATGGAAGCACATCAGTGAAGTCATGTTTTGAATTGAAGGACATTGAATCATTTATATTGAAATTATAACACCACTGAATTTGTTGGTTTTGAATTCACCTCTTTAAAATTGAAATATAAATGTATTTCAATGTTTAAAAATGTATCTGATCAAAAAATTCAAGGTTCTGATTTTCTGGTTTCTCACATTCCAACAGATCCCAAATATATAAAAAAACAAACATATAGAACAAAATTCAGGCTGCTCAAATTTGAGGCAAATGAAATCAATGAACATTAGAAATTGAATTTTAAATTCCCTTTTAAACTCCACAGGGCATGTTACGAAAGCCTGCGACATCTTGAGATCGATCGAAGATTTCAAGCACAAGCAAGGAATGGTGAGTATTCATGAGCATCTCTGGCCCACTGTGACAGATCTTTCACAAGTCCTGTCTACTGCCTGCTGACACTGTAACACTGTGTTCTTCCAGATCTCTGCTCTGGTGACCATGTACAGCCATGAGGAGGATATCGACAGCGCCATTGATGTCTTCAGCCGGGCTATTCAGTACTACCAAGATGAACAGGTTATTTGACTTATACTTAATTGACTTTCATCCATTTCACTTTTACGAAGTTAGCCACATCTGTAATCTGTTATCAGCCAGATATACAGGGCTTGTGAAGTCAGATGTCTGATGTTATTTCTCCTTGTCATCCATGCCTTGTGTTCCCCAGCCTGGCTCACCTGCTCACCTAGCACTCGTACGAGAAGCGGCCAACTTCAAATTGAAGTACGGACGTAAGAAAGAGGCCATCAGTGACCTGGAGCAGCTATGGAAGTAAGCATCTCTCTCTGGCTCTCCCCTCCTTAGAGACAGGGTTGATGCTAGTTGTGTGGTATTCGTTTGGATGATTATAGCTCAGCGGTAGGGCATTTGATTGCAAAATCAAGAGATTACAGATTACATTAAAATATCGCCCCTTTGTGTTGCTTTGGATAAAAGCCCCTATACAAAAAAATCTACTGTTCAGGTTAATAATAATGTATTTGTCGTTATACAGGCAAAACACTAATGACATCCACACGCTGGCACAGCTCATCTCCGCCTATTCTCTGGTGGACACGGAGAAAGCCAAGTCGTATCCTTGCTGAGATGAACATTTAAACTTCAAATGTTTGATTCTAAGGTGTCTCTTATCGTGGTGTTTTCTATGATTTCTTTTTAAAATTATCAAATGTATAGATTTGGGATGGTTTGACAGGGATGAAACCAGTCAGGGGTTGTAGAACAGGTGAACTGTTGAGTCCTTAACGGCCTGCCCCCAGCCTCAGCAAGCACCTCCCCTCCCCAGACAAGATGTCCTTCAACGTGGACGTGGACGAGCTGGAGAACTCCCATGGAGCCAACTACGTCAGGAAGAAGGCTGCGAAAGTCACCGGGGAGAACCTTCCTAAAGAACAGGGGTGAGAGAACCAGGCTGACAGGCAGGGAGGTTCCACTGTTCTACTGGGGAATTGCTGCCAGAGCAGATGGGTTTGATTTGATTCAGAGGGTGTGTGTCTGACCTGGGAGCTCATCTGAGTGGTTTGTCTCTGCAGCCAGGGGGATATAAAGAAGAAGAAGAAAAAGAAGAAAGGTATGTCTGCATCTCAGCTGGTTACTGGTTCCCAACAATTCAAACAAATCTGAGGAACTTGTTTTGTTAACTTCCCAGGAAGTGAAATCTCACATTTTTCCATGTTCCTTTGTCGATATTTAGGCAAGTGTCCTAAGAACTGTGACCCCAAGGCGACCCCTGACCCCGAGCGGTGGATGCCGATGAGGGAGAGGACCTACTACAGAGGCAAGAAGAAGAGCAAGAAGAAGGAACAGGTTGGCAAGGGAACGCAGGGGGCCACGTCTGGAGCTGCCTCTGATCTGTAAGTAGCCTCCTCACACACACACACACACACACACACACACACACACTATCACTGGTACATATCACCTCTCTCTCACACACACACACACACTGACTAGTGTAGATCGCCTCTCTCACACACACACACTGACACTGACTGGTGTAGATCGCCTCTCTCACACACACACACACACACACACTGACTGGTGTAGATCGCCTCTCTCACACACACACACACACACGCACACACACACACACGCACACACACACACACACACACACACTGACTGGTGTAGATCGCCTCTCTCTCTCACACACACACACACTGACTGGATCTGTCCTGTCTCTCCAGGGACGCCAGCAAGACGGCCAGCAGCCCCCCCACCTCCCCTCGCCCGGGCTCAGCCGCCGCCTCAGCCTCCGCCCCTGCCCCCGGTGTGGTGCCGCCCCGGCAACAGAAGCCAACGGCTCCCGGGGCCACGCGCAAGAAGGCCCCGCAGAAGAAGAAGAAGGGAGGCAAGGGAGGCTGGTAGTCACGGCGACGCAGCACGCTGCTTGTCCACAGACACACTGGCTACGACCTATGACCTGTCGATGTCAGCTTTTATTTTTTTTTCAAGCTTTTATTTCTTTTTTTTACCATCCAAACAACTGTACCATTCATGTTTAGTTGTTGTGTACGGGGAAAGTATTTCACAAGGCCCCTCCCCATTCCCTGCCCTGCTACCTTCTTTGATTCGAGAGGTTTTTTAGAAATGATGTGTAGAAAGACAAACGTTTGGAGATGGGTGTAACTACAGTCTTCAGGTGTGTTTGTGTTGAAGGTGAGAGGGGCCTCGCTATGTTCTAACACACACCTTTCCCACAGTGTTTCATTCTGAGACAACTGATTCCTTTGGTACTTCCAACCATGAATATTCATCTCATTGACTAATTTCAATCTCATCAGACAAAGGAAGTTCAGGTTGTGTATGCAAATTTACACTATATTTATTTTTCAAATCAGTCTCAGTTTAATTAAAATTATCCAAAAGATATTTTGATTTTAAATCCTTGGGGAGGGGGAGTATGTCACCTGCATGTCGTTTTTGGAGCCATTTACAAAGATGGAAAGGAAACGATACTGGGCAAGAAAGGTGTCCCTTTGGTTATGTCTTAATAAATAGTTCATTGACACCTGACTGGCTTCTGAATTTTTCATTGTGAAAAGATCTGGGAATGGCATATCAGCAACTTCAAGAGGAGTCTTAAGAGCATGTGTTTATATTTTAAACATTTAGCACACTTTTTTAAATCTGAAGTAACATACAAATAATGCGTTTAGAATAAGAATACGAGAAGAATCAGAAGTGTGCAGTTCTAACAATATTTTGGTTGTCAGAGTAAAATAATGGTGTTCGCTAACAGGCCAACTCCAAAATAACCATCTAATGAAGATTGTGACGGATCTACTTGATGGATGTGGAGAGTTTACGTATATCCTCGAATTTACAAGTACAACCCACTAGGTGGCAATAGAGGACTCGTGACAGTAGTCCATGTCTCAATATTAGAATTTATGGCTCACAATCACAATGATAAAAAAATATGTAGGTGTGAAGCAGGCCTACTTAATGACATCTGTCAAACTGTCAAATGACTTGGCACTGTTTGAGTGGCAGTTAAATTCGAAATGATGCAAACTGGAAGCAACATTGGGTTGTAACACAATTGAACTACCAGTGTGGTCAGCGTCATTTCCATATTAAAAGTTTATTATAGGAAACAAAGGTGGTGTTCAACCAGTGCATCCCATTTGCAACCCATAAAACTGATCTTTTGTCTGTGTTCACTTCCTGTGCTTTTTCCACTAGTCCGGAAATCGCGTTTCACGCAAGGAGGTGTAGAGAAAGCTAATCCACTTGTTGTCAAAGGGAGATGTATAGCGAAGTTGTAGCGACACACGATGCATGAAACCATGTGAAAACAGCGTTTCATTGTTTTCCAGCTTTCTTCGAACATGCCTGGATTCAGGGAGGCCGGTTTGGTGGGTGTAGCTGTTGCGCTAACGGGAGGAGTCGCACTTATTATTTGGACTTACGTGTCGTCGGCGGACAAAAAGACAAAGCCGCCGAAAAAGCCAAAGGGCAATTTGGAAAGAATTAACGAGGCAAAAGAAGACATCGTTCCTAAAGCAGAAGTCATAGAAGCACAAAAAACACCAGCCCTAACCGAGGTTCGTAGCTAGTTGTAGCTTAATCTGTGCTTAAAAGTTCTCTCCAAGGGTGCTTCTGACAACAGCGGATGTGTGGTTGGTTGCCATTGGAAATAACCTCCATTGCAAGTCAGTGGTTTGACGGTCGCGTCTGTTCGTTCGCTTATCTAGAGATTCATACTTTTATAAAAAAGTATTTTCAAATGTATCCACTACTCTAATAGCTAGGTTGCCAAAGTGTTTAATCACGCACATGACCTTGCATAGACGAGCAGTGTGCATCCGCTCAGAACAACCAACAGAGATCTCTAGGCAACCACGGGGGATAAAAGCCCTGTTTGATTGAATCCTGCTCGTGTGTTTACTAGGCCAAGCCAGCAGAGAAGGGGAAACAGGTGCTCGTGCTGGGACTGGAGGGTGCAGGGAAGACCAGCCTGCTTCACTGCTTCGCTACTGGCAGCCTGGAGCAAGATGTGTCACCTACCCAGGGGTTCAATGCTGTCTCCATCAACAGAGAGGACCTTCAGATAGAGTTTCTAGAAAGTAAATACACTTTGAGTTTTTAATCACTGTACCACACACACACACACACGGAGAGAGAACTATGGTAACATATTAGCCTACTCAATGATATAAATTCAACACTTCCATAAAGGATGAACTGTCCTTTCTTTTAATGCTTTTAAACTAAAGACATTTTCTTAAGACTGTTGTTTTTTGTCTCGTAGTTGGAGGTACAGAGAACCTGCTAGCCTACTGGAAAAGATACATGCCCAAGGCGAAGGTGTTGGTGTTTGTGGTCGACTCTTCTAAGTCTGACCAGTTCCCCCTGGCTAAGAAGCATCTACATGAACTGGTGTCCTCAGACCCCCTCCTGCCTCTGATGGTGCTGGCGAACAAGCAGGTGAGAGTGACACACGCACTCAGTCACCGTCTTGGTTGTGATTGGCTAATCCATGGTACGAACAGAGCATGAGCAGTGGAGAGATTAGAGTGAGATTCCATACGGCATCAGGTTACCTTGGTGATCTGTAAGAGTTTATGTCCAAGCTGGGGTTTGTAGTAACCGTATTTAGGAGTATGACATGTATATTTAGAAATCGGGAATGTCGATGGGAAGTACATTTAGCAAGACGCTCTTATCCAGATCGACTTACAGTAAGTCAAGGGACATTCCCCGAGGCAAGTAGGGTGAAGTTCCTTGCCCAAGCACACAACATCATGCATGGCCGGGAATCGAACCGGCAACCTTCTGATTAATAGCCCGATACCCTAACCGCTCAGCCACCTGACTGAAGTACACTTATACTTCCTGTAGTGTTCGTGATCGCACTACACAATACAAGGAACTGATCACAGGTCAGATCTCACACTCTACACAGGAAAGTAATCAACACGATCCGTGACGCCCTCACTGTCTCTCCGTGTTCCCCAGGACTTGCCAGGCGCCTGCGGCATCACAGACCTCCACGAGGCCCTGGGCCTGGCCGAGCTGGGGGACGACCGGAAGCTGTTCCTCATCGGTACGTGCGTCAGGAGAGGCGAGACGGAGCTCAACTCAGGCGTGCAGGACGCTCGTGACCTGGTGGTCCAGATGATGAGCGAAGGGAAATAAGACGGAGCCTGGCGGCCATCGCTCCCTGACCCCTTGACCCTCAGATCCACTTCCTGTCTGTCGTTGTGTTTGGAGGAAGTTTACTGGGTTATGGTTTTAGTGTGTAACGTGTATTTAGCGTTTTGGATGGAGTTTGAGGGAAGGGCTAAATGATGCGCAGATCTGAAGTAAGGGGGATGCTGATTGGTTTGTTTCATGGTGTTTTGGTTGGAGATTGTGACCCTCAGATAGTGTCATGTGACCCTCAGATAGTGTCATGTGACTCTCAGATAGTGTCATGTGACTCTCAGATAGTGTCATGTGACCCTCAGATAGTGTCATGTGACTCTCAGATAGTGTCATGCGCTGACCTGAATCTTAACCTTCGTCGTGTTATGTTTGGTGTCCATTAAGGACGTTAAATGAAAGGGCTGATCTTTTTTGGTCACCAAAGCTTTTTGTTGTGTGTGAAAATCCTACATCACAGGTGATGTGTACAGTACTTCTGGTAGAACACTAAACATTATTCGTCTGCTGTCAAATAGTAGAAGTAATTGTAAAAAACGATATTGTTACATGGTGCATATTTATATTTTGTGAGTGTTTTGTGTCTTCAGAGGGAATGTAAAGAATATTTTCTCAAGTCCAAAGTTTGATATTTATCTATGAATCCAAACGCATTTCAGGAAGATGCCAAAGTACCTTTTCCATGTATTTTATGGACTGACTACATCTTAATGTTCAAGGTTGGTGCACCAGACAAAATGACTGCTGCTGTGCATCCTAGTTTGTGCAAAGATTTCACTGTATAAACACATTAATAAGACCATGGTAGTTGAACACATTTAAATTGCAGAAGACATATTTGATTGTCCAAATACATATCATCCATCTGAAATGACTCAGGGTTCCATTCATAATTAGACTCGGATACAACGCTTTGTATGTTTTCAACTGGGTGACTAAAATAATAAAATAAAAAAACGTATATGTAAAATATCTGTATTTAACCTTTTTCATACTGTGAGTCGTATTATAATAGAAACAGGAGGAAAGTGTGTTATCTTGGTTGTGGTAAGGACATATTGAGGTTTAGTTGTGGTAACAGTTTGTTTCCAAACTCGACCGTCGTGTCACTGTGCTGTCATGCACAACACTGTATAACTGGAGTTACTGTCAGTTCCAACTCGCCATGAATACTTCAGCAACTGTCGTTTGCTGACCTCATATCTGTTTTCTCGTAACATCCTGTATGGTACGTCCTGAGACACAAGATAGAGAAGCCTTCCTGAGACAATAAGACTCCAGTTTCAGTCTGCAGCCTCTTAAGGAGTCCAGTCCCAACCATGTGATAAGTTGCTAAGGACTCCCGGTGACATAGCAACGACTGGTAGTACAATACCGCTTCAATAATAGCTTCTCATTGAGCTGTTCCCACAGACTGGGTCTGTCCTGGGGAGATGGTGTCTGGAAAACACAGGTACAGATAATTCTCAGTTTGACTGTTACTAACAATTGTGAGATTGACAAATGTGGAACATTATAATACGATCTAATATACATGACATCAAATGTTTTCTTTGTAGAAATACAGCCCAGATTTGGTCCATCAAGCAGGTATTACCACATCTTTAGGATTATTTTACATTTGTTCTTTTTTCATGAAAGGTTATATTACTATTGTTTTGTATTGGGTAAGTAGTACATATTGTGTTTTTGGTTGTGAGAGAGAGTTTTGTAGTTGTGTGTTGTAGATCATTTACCTAACTCTCCTCTTAGAATCCTGGAACTTGCCCAGCACAAAGTGCCCAAAACGATATGGGTCACAACTCCGTGGTAAGTACCTTTTTACAATCACACACAATTTACACACACAAAGTACCTTCACACAGGTGTCTTGCCCACATAGGCCTACAACAATCACTGTTGAACAAAAATCCTAGACAGTTGAGCAAGCCAAAATATTTTCTGTTAACCTAAACAAATTAAACAGAACATTGAATGCACACAACATTTATTTTGTTTATACATCAATATTTGCCTGAAAAAAACAAAACATATATATTAATTAAGGGACTTTTCACTCCCCACCTGTGTCATGCTAACGATCCAGCAGTAAGCTCACCTGGGGTAACCAGGACTCTATATGGCCTTTATCCTTCTCGGCTCTGGGAGCCGTTCCAACGGACAGAATCCAATACCTGTCCAGGCACAAAAGAGTCTTCTCAGCATGCGATGACCACCTGAGGTAACACGACCCTAATTGCACCCTCACTTTTATTGATGAAAAAGTATGAGTTGGCCATTTTGGAGAGAGAGCAAATTAAGCCAGTAGCCTATGTAGGCCTACGTGGAATATTTGCTGTGATTGTGCTGGGTTAGCAATAAAGAGTGAACATGTTTTGTTCAACGAACTCTGAAAAGCTTTTAGTGAACTGGCTATTTGCCAGTTCCTTAAGTTACTGTCCACATCAGGGCGAGTGCTTTGTGAAATACATCTACTCAAGTAGATGATGTCATAGCCTTCACCTGTATCGTTAGGCTACCTTTCCATCCAGCATGTCAGCCTGTGTGAGCCGATGATGAGATGAGACTGAATGGATAATCTGATCAGAAATCCTCACGGGAAGCCCGACTCTTTTAATAATAAATAATAATGCATTTACTGAATTGAAAAAGACAGTTGATGATTGTGGGAGGACAAAACCAGAGCAGAGGCTTCGCTTCCGCATCTTGTTTCATTGAGATAGAACGTTCCAGTGTTTAAACATAAACCTTCAACTAGCCTACTCTCTAGCCTACTTTGAACGGCAGCATTGTGAAGATGATGAAGAAGCTGTGTAACTGCTTGGTTGCGGCATGCGAGAAAACAGAGGTCTCACATTGCCCTATAGTGTCCTAAACGTTTGTAAATTTAAATAGGCCTAGGCCTAATGACTTCAGCAATCGAAATCAAGTTTGAAAAAAAACGTTGCTGTGGCTCGGCAATGATTCTCTTGACAACTATCTTCGTGACCTGCATCCACAACGCTCAGCTTTCATAATGCAACACGGAGAGACAGAATACCGAAAACGACAAACCTATTCTTTGGCACGAGCCGTCTTCGTTGTGTAACCGCCGGCGTTGTCCCGCAGGAAGCAGGAGGAGGAGAGCGTCTCCAGGAAGGCATCACGTCCTTCCTCCAAGAAGCTCCAGGCCCAACACATTGTGCGCTTGTCAACGCCCAAGTCCAGAACCCGCAGCTCCCAGGAAATGAGGTAAAGACGTTGTGAAACGTGACCATAAACAAATCGCATATCAAGATGTCGAGTATGAAAGTATGCAAAACAATCCCACTTGGCCCCAGGTCTAAAATTAGTCTTCTTTGGGCGAGAAAGCTATTATTTTGACATGTGTTATTGCAGTAGCAAACTGTGGGAGAAAGAAGAGAAGTTTCGGAGACAATAGGGCCTATTGTCCACCCAAACCCCCGAAGACGCTCGTGAACGGCCACGGAAGTCTTTTTATAAATCTTAAAAAACACAGCAGTACCAGAAGTGCATGTTTGGGCTCAAGCCTAGAAAATGTTCTCCTTGAAAAAGTCCAGCTCACCGAAATCAACACAGTGAACAGTATGAATGGTTTCTGTCATTTTACAGATATCTACTCATGGTTATAGGATAAAAATGGAGATAGAGGTCAAGGAATCTTGTTGATGTAATTTGATCATGTTGTGCAATTCCCATCAGGGAATTAAAAAATTACTTCTTCTCTCTACTCTTGCTTTCATTGTGGAAAATAGTTGTTTACGAAAATAGAAAACACTCTTTGTTGGTCCTCCAGGCCTCCGCATACCTCAGAGTGTGAGTACAGCTGCCCTATCTGGCACATAAGCCCACTAAGAGGAACAGTAGAGACCCCTCCTCGCCTGCTGCAGCTAGCCAATCCCAAACTGAACCACCCCTGCTTCACACCTGCCCGGGAGGTAGGTACCAAACGCAACAGGTGTGTGAGTGGTTTAATCTCGTTTTTTGAATGTCTTGTATAAATAGTCAGTCTGTAGACGCTTCCATCCACTACTATGTACAGAAGGGGATTTGAACCCATGACCTCTTGATCTGCAGTCAAACGCTCCAACCGCCCTGTAACAAATACCAACCAAGCAAGACAGTAGACTTTGGTTGCCTTGAGGAGATGGAATTCTGTCCACTTCACATTTGATCGAAAAACCATAACAAGCTCGAGTTTCCTTGTTCTTGTGTGGTTTTTTTTAAAGAAAGTGGAAACATATATTTCCTATGCTGCCAAGACAGCTCGTACGACTCCTAGACTGGACCTGCTCTCCCTGCCTAAGATGAAACACAATCAGATGTTTATGGAGCGAGGGCGCCCAGAAGATCCTATATGGCTGGTGAGAAAACACACACACTCCACATCCCAGTTCGACTGATAGTAGGCCTATCGCTAACACCCCTCATGATTATGACTCCAGACATTTTAGAGAGAGAAAAATCTAAATGTTTAAGATTGTAAAATGGTAAATCACTTAACCGCAACTGTGGAATGGAAAATCCGAAAGCGGTTTGAAAAGTCAAATGTACAATATGTTTTTGAGATATGGGTCGGTTAGAATGTCGTTGCCGTGTCAACAGGTTTCCAAGGCGGCGAAGAAGGCGACAGCGTCCCCTCGTCTGACAGAACTGTCGGCAGCGAAGCAGCTCTCTAAAGACTACCTCCCACTCCGAGACCCAGTTTGGCCTCGCAGCAGAATCTAACTCCTCCACCCCACACCCACAGACCGAGCACCAGCACCAAGCTGGTGTCCGATGGAGAGAGAGAAAACGCAACTCCAAACCCAACGATAATAATAAAAGAAACTGAACAATGCACTCATGGGTCTTTCATATTTATCTGATTTACTGAGATTTTTGGCCACCAGAACTCTTTAGTTGGGTCTGTCTGTCTGTGTCCTTTGATCTGGGTTTGTAATCATGTGCAGTGAGACATAGGCTTGGATTTCCTTTAGACCGAATTCTGAGTTTTAAAGCTGAGTCCGTTGACTTAAGCAAGACGCCAAACCAAATTGGCTGTGTGAATTGTTTGCTCTTCCTTAACTACCTCCAAGATCCATTTGGGATCTGCCCCCTCTGCAAAATCTACGTTCATATCTTGGAAATATGCAAAGGTATGATAAAATGATACACATTCACAATTCGACTTTTCAATCATCTGGGATTTCTGTGGATATCAGATTTGAGAAACATTTAGAAATACCGCAATCTTGATGATTGATTCCCAAAGCTAAAAAATACACACATCATATTCGTTGTACCTTTAAATTCCTTCATAAATATTTGATCACGTGAGCAACAAAACAGCCTAGCAGATAAGCGTTGGGAGTGTTGCAAGCTTGTCTTAAAATCCTCCATTATCCCACTTAGACCACAGACACATGTGAGCGTGATGTAAAAAGGGGCCAGGGTGGATTTCAAAGAGGCCAGGGTGGATTTGGAGGCCTGCAGGAGAGGAGGGAGCACCAGCCGGGGGTGTGAGACCCAGGAGAGAAGAGCCAGGAAAGGCCTGGCTTCAAAGGAGATCCAGACAGTCTCCCACTGGGGCCCTAATCTGGGATTAGCCTGTGGTGATGGTGACCTGAGACAGCAGGAACCAGGAGGGGTTAAGGTGGGGACTGATTCGTCAGAGTGTCACGGATGAAGGAGAAACAGGGCCCCATTTGATCCTTCTTGTAGTGGAGGAACCGTGGGGTGAGTAATCTAATCCTACTGTAGGTCTGGATAGAAGGGACAGTTTAAAGATTGAGTGTGTCTTGTGTTGGTGACTACAGTTCCCATGATGCAACAGCACCTGGCTGACTGCTCTGATCTAAGTGCCCAGTTACCCTGGCGGCAATGATCTGTCCAGAGCCTGACAGGGCAGGAGTGGTGTACACTGAACACTGCTGTGGGCTTTGGGTGGTTTGTTGACAAGTCAACAAGACAGAGGTAACACTGTAGATACAGATGCTTGTAATAAGCATTGCTTAATAGATTAGAAAGCCCATT
Source organism: Mallotus villosus (assembly GCA_903064625.1). NCBI lineage: Eukaryota > Metazoa > Chordata > Actinopteri > Osmeriformes > Salangidae > Mallotus > Mallotus villosus. The sequence continues at coordinate 86,055 of CAEFZP010005551.1, read as the reverse complement.
TAAAATGCACATGAACATGAATGTGTTAATAAGACGATATACTGTATGTGTTTATAATATTAGAAAGTGTTAGTTAATTAGTGTTAAGGCCCTATAGGATGTTTTTTAAACACTAACATGTGTATTATTTTGGCTTCACTTTCACCCACCTCTTTTTCCTATCAACCTTGTACTCTGTGTCACCTTCCAGACAGTTTGGAGTTCTCTGGGAGTGGGAGCATCCTTGACAAGGCCCCTGGTCGACAGCAGTGTGAGTCTGGCAGCTCCTTGTGTGTCTGGGAGGGCTGTTAGGACACTTCCAGCTGGACCAGTGAATCTTCCTGGCCTCACACTCTCAGGGCCAGCAGTGACAGATTCCACAGGCTTCTGCTAAGTCCTCTTAGCAACAGACAATGGCCGAGTCCATTCAGATTCCATCCACAGAGCCAGGGTCGCTTACAGAACGGCGTAAACCCTCCAGTCGCTCTTTCAGTCTAATGATTTGTAGTTTTTAATGACAGAGCCATGCTTGTGGCGTTGCCCGTAGTCAGTTAATGATGCATACTAATATAATGTTTATTGGAACGATTTTTTCCATCGTAAAATGTACCTCATTCATTATTTTAAAGTTGCAGTCTCTTTTTTCCCCACTGACATTTTTGACAGCATGAACCAGTTGAAGAAAGTGATAAGAGACATTATGAGCGACAGTCAGCGCATTAGACAGCGTCCTGTCAGGAAAAATTACCGCGAAAGTTGGGAAAAGGGGGGCGCTGTTGCAATGTTTAACAAGATCAGCATTACGATTGTGTTAGTTAGGCTATGTTTTGGTGACACATGCTACTTTAATGTTTATCAAATAAATAGGATCTATGTGTTTCTGTAGGGCGCTTGGTTAGAAAAGAGGGAGACATTTTCAGACCTGGCTTTTCCAGCTGGCTTGAGTAGGGAGCTGCTGTGTGTTCACTATGTGTGTCTAAATAAACATATTTGTTTTTCTTCAGTGGGTGTGACTCTGCTGGGCTTCAGCAAAACACCACAGGCCCAGGAAACCTACACCACTGTTGCCTGTGCGAGTACCATCGACAAAACACTCTGGGAACGCAAGGGAGGTTTCATAGCAACATGAACTACCTGTTCTGTTGCTATCGGTTTCTGTTGAGCTTGTTCAACAGTAGAATGTTCCCACAATCTGCCCCTCCAGGTCTCGACTCTCTATCTCACCTTCTCTCTCCTCTGCACAGAGGTTTCAGTTTGCCACAGGGCAGAGGACAAAGGTCCTTCATACCATCTCTCTCTCAGAGAATCATAATCTGAATCATCTTTATTCGCCAAGTAAGTTGGCACAATCGAGGAATTTACTATGGCAGGAAGGTAAGCATCAGTGGCTGAGGCTGCAGTCAGTGGCTGAGGCTGCCGTCAGCGTTCACCCTGCTCCGCCAGCAGTGCCAGCTGATTCCTGTAGTCCACTGCAGCCTGGACACTCACTGCCTGGACACTGCCTGCCATCCTTTACAGACCCATGAAACCCTCCTGTCCTGCTCCCTGCTGAGGAGGACAACAGCAAGCCTCGTAACGACGTCTCCTTCCCACCATTGTGATCGTTTCCTCCATCGGGCCCCACGAGGACACACACAAAACACTTGACAATGGCGCGGCTTTAACTTAGAATAATATACGTTTTGTTTATTTATGTAAACATGGCGGGTTATAGATTGGCAAGACACACACAAGTCGCAACAAACACTTCACATTCGGTGAGTAACAAACGGATACAAATGAGAGAAGGACAAGAGGATTGAGTTGGTCAGTAAGGGCTTGGTCTGGGGGAGACGATCGCAGCGGAGCGGACGTCCTGGTGTCGAGCCCTCCTCAGTCTCTCACTGAGCCCAGCTGAGCAGGAAGACCCTCCGCCTGCCTCCACAGAGCATTGCGAAACCTGAACCATTTCTGGAACAAACAGTAGAATAAAACCCAAGTCAGATACAGGTGACGGTATAGCCTATTATGACGCCAGTACTTTTGTTCTACATATAGGCGTGCTATGACATCACTATCATTGTTCTCCAGAGGTATTCTATGACATCGGTATCATTGTTCTTTATAGGCATTCTATGACATCACTGTCATTGTTCTCCATGAGCATTCAGTTCCAAACAACATGTGACTGATGTCATTATTTACACAATTAGTTACATAACCTGTAATCTGATCTGTGTGAAGGAAGGAGATGGCTCATTTTTACTGTAATATTCCTGAAAACTATTCCTGAAAACTGTCCAATAAAATATTGGAAAGTTTCTAAGTATTTTGGAAGCCAGAGCAATGGGCGATAATTTACAATAATTGACACTTACTTCAGAAACTACAATTGACAACAGATCTTTTTACTACTCACAAAAGACTGAAGTCAATGATTGGACTGTTCATGGCATGGTGTCATTGTTTAGTAACTCAGGTTGTCAAGGAATCCACAACAGTAGTGACATCACTTGTCAGATAGTGTGGGGAAGTGAGTGGATTTGAGTCAGAATTTAATGGAAGAAGGCACAGCCAAACCACAGCTTTCAGACACGACCTAGCATTGAGCAACACTGTACAACTGTAAAGAATCTTTTACACATTCCAGACTGAATACATATATTATACAATTATTTTGTGTGTCTTTTTTGAGAGTTGAGTTTGTTTATAGTTGCTAATCTGTGAGCATCTGAAGCACTCTCTGTGACCTTGTAAAAAGTAGTAAACAAATAACATTTGATTTGATTATATCTTTAAGATACAATTCATCAGTTGTTTTTTCAGCACTGAGAAGATATTCAGTAATGTATTTCCCAAAAAAGACTGCTTTTGAAATTGCATGACGAAGTTATTTGACGTGAAGTTTAGGGCACCTTAGTGATTCATAAACAGCAGCACTTAAAGACAGAAACATGCCATAAAGACGCAGAAACACGTTCTAAATGTTTTTAATTGAGAACGGGAGTGGTTCCAAGGTGTGCCCTTCCGTTAGGTAAACCCTTTCAAACACGGCTTTGTTATTCATGAGGTGGCTGAAACTTTGGCTTTGAATGAGGTTTGGTCTTTTGACTAACAGCCAAGGCCTCGACATCACCCCAGTCCCTGATTGCTCAGTCAGGTCGGAAAAGTCTTCTCCCACCTTTGTGCGCTCAGTGGAAACAATCTGTCACCAAACACGCGGAGGAGAGAGAACTGGCAGAACCGGTTCCCTAAAGAGGAGGTTGAACCGTCTGAGAGAGACATGTGTCACTATTGATGTGTGGTTTTGACAGTTGTTAATCAGGGTGTAAACGGGTGTAAAGGACACAAGTCGCCCAAGGCCTCGATCGTTGGGGCGGTTGGTTTGCTCTATTGCTTACACACCACGCTCACCACCTTTGGTTTTTATTTGACTATGAAATAAACGTTGGGCCACGTGACTGCCCCGCGAGGTCACTTGTGCTTGCTGAGTTGACGTATTTGCATGTAAAGAAAGCAGACACGCACACACAAGTCAATAATACTGAAAGGGAATTATGAACGTTTGCTCAGCAATTAGTAAAAAAAACTACACGAAATTACTAGCAGATATAGCGTATGGTCTCAACACTTTGGAGTTCAGACATCACTGGAGCTCTATAAATATGTAGAAAAAATATTAGTGGAGAGGATTCGGGTATCGTTGATTAGAATGCTTTGTATCCAACTAGTGAGTGTGTTAATTCACTTTTAACTGGTATGTTGTTGCACCTTTGGAAAGACAGACTGGCATGCGAACAGTGATGGGAACCTGCTTAACGCGTGTGCTGTCTGTTGACAAAGCCCACTTGATGTAGAAAACACAGGACTAAAAGCCCACAGCAGCAAAATCATCACGCCAGCGGGCACCGCTTCCCCCAAAATCTATTCAGCCCATTATTTCTAGAATTGGAGCACAGTGTTTGTTCAACGGTGCGTGGATGGACAGCAGAGGACAACTTGATGAAAGCCACACTGTGATCGCAGTGTATGACTGCGTTGAACTGAATGTCGAATAGAACTTACATCGCCAAACTAGTCTGATTAATCAACGAAACACTTTAAAAATTAATTGGACTTGGAAGGCTATGAGACATTTGCATCACACGAATTATACAATTCAAGGCGCCTAGCCTGTGTCTCCGCAACACTGAATGGAAGTCACAGAAGAGTTAAAAAACAACATCATACTCACAGCGGTCTCGGCTTCAGAGAGTCCGCACTCTGCCGCGATCAACATGAGTGTCGATTCATCTGGATGCTTGCTCACTCTCAAAAAATTCTCCTCGAGAACTTTAATCTGATCTTCCGCTAACTGCATGCTCTCCATCCCGTTCGAAGCCATTCTCCGCTCGCCAACAGAACTTTCAGTCAGAACGAGTCGTTTTAGATTCTAGAATGCAGGCTCCTCAGAAGAAGTTCCCATGCAATTGACGTCCGTCGTCCCGTGAACAGTACCAGCTAATAGCCAACTGAAAAGACAGATAAGGATAAACAGAAATCGCCTAGCAATTACAGTCACTGAACTGTAACTCAAGCGCATGCCACATTGAGAATGAGACTGTGAACCGTGTGTGAAAGAACTGTCAACAGTGGCACGAACTCCCTCCCTCACTAACAGAGCCCCTCCCCTCCCATTAATGTAAAACGCAATTAAACTTTGACGCAAGTAGGCATGAATAGCATTGTTAAAGCGGCATACACATCTACAGGTGAATATTTACTGGACGATCAATCAGATATTTCAAGGTTTCCGTCACTAAAACTGCCACTCAAAGTCCTTTCAAAGTCCTATGTAACGTGTTTGGTGACGTCATGGCAGTGGACACTCCAAAGCGGGATACTTTTCACCTGCGACACTCCACACACCATCCAACATACTAATAATTAAATAAATGCATTTACATTTAGTCATTTAGCAGACGCTCTTATCCAGAGCGACTTACAGTAAGTACAGGGACATTCCCCGAGGCAAGTAGGGCGAAGTGCCTTGCCCAAGGACACAACATAATTTGGACCGGGAATCGAACCGGCAACCTTCTGATTAATAGCCCGATTATCGATTAGCAACAGCGACTCTCCTTGTTACAGCAAGCAGACACAAGTTGCCTGGTTTTGATGAGTTTAGTCGATACTGGAATTACAACGTTGACAGCTTTCAACAGTGTTTGTTACCGCTGCTATTTTCAGATGTAGATTGGAGTGACATAATTATGAGCCACTTTCAGAAAACAGCTGACGGTGGGAGTTCGAGCCCTTCGATGCTGTTGGATGGACAAATGAAGAACCTTCTGTTGAAGTCCGTCAGTGGCGCAGAGTCGGCCTGGTAATGATTGTCAAGGCCATCAGGACTGAAAAGTTGTCATGTAAAAAACAAAAAAAAGATTTCTGTTGGGAGTTTATGACTGCGATATTTGCATGGAAAACACCCTGTGGTCATAAATATGGCTTCTCAAACAACAGATTGATCCACGAACAGATGGGATTCGTGACCAGTAACCGTCGGCCTCTAATAAAAACAGGTATGGTGACAAATGTGCATTAGTATACAAAAACAAATTAATTTCTCTTGAAATCCTAACACACAGCAAAAGCAAAAACTGGAATGAATCCTTAGCTTATTTGTTCCATAGACAGTTACACATTAAGACCATTTGATCACTTAAATAACAAGGGTATTAAATTGATGAGCAGGTTTAACCAGGCCTTCAGGAAGTGAATACAGAGTAGGCCTCTCATGCCAAGACCACATTAGCACTGCTTGAGATAAGATAATATCCTATGTGCCAGAAAACTCACAATGGACTAAAAATATCCAGTTGTGACCCTCTTGAGTTCAAGCCAGTAGTTTGGGGCCAACATCGAACTCTCAACAAAAATAGACTTTTCTGGCCATGTTTGTGTATGTTGTTGTGTGTACGTTCTGACTCACTCCTGTCCTGTACAGCCTTCCCCAAACCAGACGGATTCTTTACGACAGAGTTAAGTCCATCGCACCACAAAGATAATAGCTGAGGTGTTGCGTTGACACACTGTGATTACAGGTGCGATTGCAAAGTACTACTGTGATTGCTCATCGCAGCTTCTGTGTGACCGGTGTTCACAGGTGATATAAGAGGCCATGAGACATGGGATGCCATGTTTGGTCATCCACCGTGACTGAGACGAGGCCCTAGACATCATATACTATAATGAGTATCACCCAGGGATGAGTCTAGCTCAGTGGTAGAATCACCCATGGATGAGTCTAGCTCAGTGGTAGTATCACCCAGGGATGAGTCTAGCTCAGTGGTAGTATCACCCATGGATGAGTCTAGCTCAGTGGTAGAATCACCCATGGATGAGTCTAGCTCAGTGGTAGTATCACCCAGGGATGAGTCTAGCTCAGTGGTAGTATCACCCAGGGATGAGTCTAGCTCAGTGGTAGTATCACCCATGGATGAGTCTAGCTCAGTGGTAGTATCACCCAGGGATGAGTCTAGCTCAGTGGTAGTATCACCCATGGATGAGTCTAGCTCAGTGGTAGTATCACCCATGGATGAGTCTAGCTCAGTGGTAGAATCACCCATGGATGAGTCTAGCTCAGTGGTAGTATCACCCATGGATGAGTCTAGCTCAGTGGTAGTATCACCCAGGGATGAGTCTAGCTCAGTGGTAGAATCACCCATGGATGAGTCTAGCTCAGTGGTAGAATCACCCATGGGATGAGTCTAGCTCAGTGGTAGAGCGTTTGCCTGCAGATCAAGAGGTTTCAGGGTTCAAATCCACAACCTGTGAAAATATAATACAGGCCCTGGCAGAAGACCTGATTCTTCTCATAACATTCCACAGTTGACTGTTAAGGCCTCAATGTTGTTGTTTCTACAGGTCGCCCCAGATCTCAGGCTTAGGTACGCTGCCTAGATGGACGCTTATAAATCTGTTATGTACTCACTACAACATAGGTACATTGAGTTCATATATGAATTCCGTTGACACTTTTATCCATGCCAAAGTGGATTCGAACCTGTGACCTCTTGATCTGTAGATAAAAATGCTCTCCCACTGAGCTGTACTGAGCAAATAAACGGGATTCAGACGTTCACACGGCTGCCCCCGCACTCAGGACCAAGGAGTCAAACATAATGAAGGGAGCCCAAAACAAACACTTCAAAAGCCGCTTCCAGTAAAGAAGATGCATGGCCGTCTAAAAACAACAGTTCCATCCACAGATTAGCTGATCGTCCGGCACTTGTAAATCTCCTGGTCCCTCTGGGAGGCAGAGAAAAGGTCTCTGGCGGTTCCTCTGCTGCCCCTCCTCGGGGGGTCCAGACCAGGACGCCTTCCCCTCGTCGTCAGAGGGATCTGGGATCCCTGCTGCCTTACTGACGGCCGTTCGAGGAGGCCGCGCGGTCAGCACAGCGGTCTTACGTAAGTCTGGCCGTCCTCTCCGACTCCCCCACCATCCCCACCCCCCTGGAGAAACAGAAAACATCTGGAAGAGAGGAATCAGATTCACACAGAGCCGGACGAGACGGAAACGAGTCTCCAGAGTGAGTGTGAGTTGGGGAAGAAAATGACAGAGGGGGAGAAAGAGGGAGAAACAATGAGGATAGGGAGAAAGAGAGGGTGGGAGAAATAGGGAGAGGGAGAATGGGACAGATATGAGAGAGAGAGGGAGGGATAGAGCAGGGAGAGAGAGAAGGGAGAGGGATGGAGAAAGAGAGAGGGAAGGATAGAGCAGGGAGAGAGAGTGGGAGAGGAATGGAGAAAGAAGGAGAGAGATGCAGTGGTGTGCTGTCTGGTTGGCCTGGTCTTAGTTGCTCACACACAGCTCATTCTTAGAGAAAACACTAAAGACGTTCCAAACGGCCAGTAAGGGAAGCCAAGACAGGAAGTGACTTCCTGTGGGCCGGGGGAGCCAACCAATGAAGATGCGAGGAGGGTGGAGATGTTTTCATGCGGCGCATAGACAGGATGTCCTACGCAAGATGATGAATTCATGGTGATGGACGTCAAGATGGGCCTCTATAAGTAATAAAACCTGTGTCAGTAAAACAACACCTTTAGTATGTCACTATGCGCTACGGTACTCCGGGTTAGAGACTGGGTCTGTCGATGACACGTGGAGTCTGAGGTAGTTTCCACGGTGATAATGGTGCCAGGTTTAACTGCCCACCGACAGAATTAACTTCTGCTTCTGTTTGAACGAAAGACGCTTAAAATAAAGCAGTGAGACAAAGATTCTCTCAGTTGCGTCTTCAAAAAAAAACGTAGGAATAACACAGTACTTGTCCGACGCCACACACTACAATAAACCTCTCCAAACATTTGACCCCTATGTGATTTAACCGCACGGCCTTTCGTGAGAGAAATATTGTATTTACTGTGTAAGCAAACCTCTTGATATACTGTGTGGGGGCCCGGGGGCCCGGGAGCCCAGCCAGCCCCTGCGGAGCCTCTCACTAGCTGCTCTGCATATGGTTCAAGTTCAGGAGTCAGGCATGCTCTACAAGGAATGCTCATCAAAATAAACTCTGCCAGAGCTCTTTGTCTGCAGCCGCAGCTAGGCTAGGAGGGAGAGGAGGATGGGGAGGAGGATCGGGAGATGAGGGTGGGAGGGCAGGAGGGAGAGGAGATGAGGGGGAGGGCAGGAGAGGAGGGCAGGAGGTGGAGAGGGCAGGAGAGAGAGAGGAGATGAGGGTGGGAGGGCAGGAGAGGGAGAGGAGATGAGGGTGGGAGGGCAGGAGAGGAGAGGAGGGCAGGAGGGGGAGAGAGGAGAGGGCAGGAGTGTGTTCGTGTGTTGAGTCAAGCTGTTTGAAAGCTGAACAAACAGTGTTGTTCACTCAATCTATGACATGCTAGTGATAAACACTGGTGATGATAGCTAAGAAGCAGAACCATCATGATGCTTCAATACAAGATGAATAACATGGCAGATGTTAAAGTAATCAAACTAGCAGACAATGAAGGAGCGTCCCAATGTGCTGTAAAATGAAAATAAACATCTCCCCGTGGTATACGTTTATCAAGTAGCCGAGGCCAGGTTTGGACTGTCGTGGTAACGAGGAGTACTTGGAATCTGTGAAATATCTTTCTACTGTTACTATCTGAGGTGTATCCTGTCAGACACGATGCCACTGTACTGCAGAGCACATCCACCTTCAGAGAGAAACCCAGACTACACTTAGAAAATAAAACCTTATCTCTAGAAGATAAGACTCGAGCCAAGAGACCTGCGTGTAACCAGTCTCCTTCCAGACGGAAAGGAACAACAGATGATTGTGTCCAATCAGTTGTACATTTGCAGCCGTCCGTCAGAACAGAACTCTTTTTTCTTCTTCTTCTTCGTTTTCTCAAGATGGGAGAATGTGGTCATAGCAGGAGTCTGGATGGGAAACTGTGACATCATCCTTATGAAAATATCAGAGGAGCACTGTGGTGAGGGGAGGGGGTGCTGGGACCATTGCAGTGGGTGTGTACGAGTGTCGGCCAGTCAGGAGAGTATTTAAATATAGCTGGTGGACAGTAGTCAGTCTGTAGGAGAAGCAGGGACTCATGAATGATGCTTCAACACCTCACAGTTTCAGAGTTCAAACACTCCTGTGACTTTATGGTTTGGTCATGGTCAGTGTGCATGTTTGCACGCAACACTACGCAAGAAACATCTGTGGCCGAGATGAATGGTCCATTTATTACTTTTAGTTGACTTTAATATGCATTTAATATGTACTGAAGTCTGTAGTATGTACTCAAATTATAGTTAGTCTGCATAAAATAAATGCAATTTTCTTCCCAGCTGGATACTGAAGTAAAAACGTTGTTCACCCAACTCTTACTTAATGCAAAGATTAGAAATGTTCAAAATGTTTGAGGACAACCTCCTCCTTATTCTACATACTCTGCCAGAGTGCACAAGCGTGACTGGACAGAATATTTGAGGTCTGGAGCAACTTTCTGTGAAAATAACAAGCCAAGCATATGGGGTCCAGACATAAAAGTTAGGCAAACGGACCCTGAAGTTGGAGCGTTTTGCTTGTTAGTTGCAGAGTTATCCTGCATTACATAATCCCTCTTCCCAGCCCTTACAATACAAACTCCCTTTTCCTCCTAATCAAATGACGACACACTGTCCAACACACTGTCCAACACACTGTCCAACACACTGTCCAACACACTGTCCAACACACTGTCCAACACACTGTCCAACACACTGTCCAACACACTGTCCAACACACTGTCCAACACACTGTCCAACACACTGTCCAACACACTGTCCAACACACTGTCCAACACACTGTCCATACATGTCTAGGGAGGCAATGTTACGAAAGTTCTTAAAAAAGACAGATTGTGGCTTTTCTAAGAATTCCAGAGATTACTTCACATTGCTGGAAGTTAAAGAAATTCGCTGATTCGTGTTTCACACCTTTGACAGGCCATATGAGTAAGTGCTGGGTGGTTATTATACATGAATAAGCCATTAGAAAAAGGGTGGATATCCATTTTCAACATCCTGATATTCTCATCAAGGAAACGGATCAAAAAACCATTTCCCTTTTTATAGACCTGTGGGTTTGGTACTCGTTCTGCTCTGATGATGAAGCCACACAACCTTCCCACCCCTCCAACACAATAACAAAGAAAAAGCAAAAACAGGGTTTTTGTTTTATTTAATAAGCTGGTCATAAATTATCGCACATAAAAGATTCTTTTCAATAGTTTACAAAGTAGAGTCCAGGGCGTCTCGCTGGACAGGTCAGGGTCAGACACGTCTAGGAGGAGGGGTCAGCAGCCAGACTCCGCCTCCCGCCGCTCACCATTCCAGCGTCCGGGCTGTGATTGGCCGGTCAGCACGGCGAGCAGCGTCGAGGACAGACAGGCGGGTCTCAAGCGCACGCTGCAAAAACAACGATGGAATGCCGTGTGTGTCCGCTGAAGCGCATCGCGGAAATAAAACGGTAGAAGAAGAAGAGGAGGGAGGGATCGGGCGCACGTCTCTAGAAAAAGATTTGGAACGGGGACAGCACAGCATGCAGCGCTAAAACCCGGAGAAGTAGCAGCATGTGATTGGTCCTCCTGAAGGGGGCGGGGCTACGCAGGGCTGACACTGTGGCTCGGCAGAGTAATAAGAGGGAGGAGCTTGTTCAAGGTGAGGACGACCACTACGTCAGCATTTCCTCAGATCTCTCATCTTCTTCCTGCAACCCAAAGGTCAAAGGTCGACCAATGAGCAGGGAGAGGGGGTGGGGTTGTTATTTGGGCAGGGGCTACCTTGTTCCTCAGTGTGCCTTGTTCACTACAGTCAGTCTGGGGTGTGGGGGGATGGGGTGGTGGTAGGGGGGCAGGGCCCGGTTCCTGCACGGCTCCTCTCCTGGCTACTTGGACATCTGCTTCTGGATGTGCTGCAGGAACTCCTGGTAGGAGACGGCCGTCTCCTGGTAGGAGAAGACCGACTCCGGTCTGTCCTCCAGTAGGTGCTGGAAGAAGCTGGTGTTGGCTGAAGCCTCGTCCCTGAGAAACACGAAGAAGAAGAATATGACGGGGAAGACTTGGAAATTAGCTTTCAGAGAGGTCAGAGAGGAGACAGAGAGAGCAGTGAAGCCACGTCTGAAACACCAGTCTCTCTCTGGGTCTCTCCTTGTGTCTCTCCGTGTCTCTCCGTGTGTCTCTCTCTGTGTGTGTCTCTGTGTGTCTCTCTGTGTGTCTCTCCTGTGCGTCTCTCCTTGCGTCTCTCCTTGCGTCTCTCCTCGTGTCTCTCTGTGTGTGTCTCTCCGTGTGTCTCTCCGTGTGTCTCTGTGTGTGTCTCTGTGTGTGTCTCCTTGTGTCTCTCCGTGTGTCTCTCCTTGTGTCTCTCCGTGTGTCTCTCCGTGTGCGTCTCTCTGTGTGTGTCTCTCTGTGTGATTGCAAGACGTTATCCTACCTGGTTTGACTTGCATAAGACACACACACACCATCCAGTGTTCCTGTGTGAGGGAGAGGGCTCTCCCACTGTGACAACACACTCCTGTTTCCATACGGCTCACTCAAACCCTACACTAACCCTACACTATACGACCCTCAAACCCTACACTAACCCTACACTATACGACCCTCAAACCCTACACTAACCCTACACTACACGAGGCCTTGAGCAGGGCTGTCTATCAATGGCCAGCATGTTTCTCTGTGTTTACATTAGACATACCATTCTGGCCTGCTCAGAGTGGTCGCTGCTTGGAACCCTTCAGTACACGACACACACCAACACATTCACCCAGCTAGGGGGAACACGACACACACCAACACATTCACCCAGCTAGGGGGAACAAGACACACACCAACACATTCACCCAGCTAGGGGGAACAAGACACACACCAACACATTCACCCAGCTAGGGGGAACAAGACACACACCAACACATTCACCCAGCTAGGGGGAACAAGACACACACCAACACATTCACCCAGCTAGGGGGAACAAGACACACACCAACACATTCACCCAGCTAGGGGGAACAAGACACACACCAACACATTCACCCAGCTAGGGGGAACAAGACACACACCAACACATTCACCCAGCTAGGGGGAACGAGACACACACCAACACATTCACCCAACTAGGGGGAACGAGACACACACCAACACATTCACCCAGCTAGGGGGAACGAGACACACACCAACACATTCACCCAACTAGGGGGAACACGACACACACCAACACATTCACCCAGCTAGGGGGAACACGACACACACCAACACATTCACCCAACTAGGGGGAACAAGACACACACCAACACATTCACCCAGCTAGGGGGAACACGACACACACCAACACATTCACCCAGCTAGGGGGAACACGACACACACCAACACATTCACCCAGCTAGGGGGAACAAGACACACACCAACACATTCACCCAGCTAGGGGGAACACGACACACACCAACACATTCACCCAGCTAGGGGGAACACGACACACACCAACACATTCACCCAGCTAGGGGGAACACGACACACACCAACACATTCACCCAGCTAGGGGGAACACGACACACACCAACACATTCACCCAACTAGGGGGAACGAGACACACACCAACACATTCACCCAGCTAGGGGGAACAACACACACACCAACACATTCACCCAGCTAGGGGGAACAAGACACACACCAACACATTCACCCAGCATTCCCTCCCCACCGAGTCTTACGAGTCTTACTTCACCTCGTAGAGTCTGCAGCTCCAGTCGAATACTTACTTCAGCACGTAGAGTATGCAGCTGAAGGTTCTGCAGTCCTGCAGCCAAGCCAGGAACGCACGCACTCTGTCAGACAGCAGGGTCTGCAGCTCTGGAATCTGAGTCTGGAATTCAGAACAGGAGGAGAGGGAGACAAGGGGCTGAGATCTAGTCTCCAGTACATTGTGTTGTGGGTCTGTAAGACAGACCTCCAGAGCAGGGGTCTGAGATCTAGTCTCCAGTACACTGTGTTGTGGGTCTGTAAGCCAGACCTCCAGAGCAGGGTCTGAGATCTAGTCTCCAGTACATTGTGTTGTGGGCCTGTAAGCTAGACCTCCAGAGCAGGGTCTGAGATCTAGTCTCCAGTACACTGTGATGTGGGTCTGTAAGCCAGACCTCCAGAGCAGTATCTGGTCGAGTAGAGATCTTTACGTGGTGTGGGAATGTCAAATATGTAGGTGGTTTCTTTTCTGGAAATATGAAATTGAGCGTGTAAACTAAACCCTGACCAGTGCAGATCTTTGTGGGTGTATTAACCCCCCCTCTCACAAATGTGTTTCACACCCACAGAGCCTAACAAACAAACCAGGAATGCAGTAAGTAAGCCCATCTGTCACAACTGTAAGCAGGGATATGCTAACTGGGAGAAGAGATAGTGTCACAAGCATTCTGGAATTTCATGTCACAAGCATTCTGGAATTTTATGTCACAAGCATTCTGGAATCTCGAGTCACAGAGTTTTGGGAGTAATATTTGCACTGATGTTCTGTTGTGCAGTGGTTAAAGGTGAGCTTGCGGTGGCTTTACCATGTTGGGAGGTATGGAAGCGTGGTTTGGACAGCCCAGCACATCCCGGATGAAGATCTCATTACAGGTCTTCCCTATCCACAGGTAAAACACCTGAGGAGGGGAACCGCGTTAGTACACATCCCCCAGCCTCACCACGGAAACACGGTCACTCACAACCCAACCCCCTTCTCATCCTCCAACCCCTGCTGTGCATCCCTAGAATGCACACGGAGATGCACGTGGAGAAAAGAGTCAGCTAAATGAACCCGAATGTGAAGCGTGAGTAGCGTGCGCGGAGGGCGAGGGCTGTGGAGGGAGGCAGCACTCACGCTGCCACAGTCCATGAGGAAGGCCCCGCTCCTGGAGAGGTTCTGGGCCGTCAGGTGGAGGAGGTAGGGCTGAGGGACCACCGTGTCGTTCAGGTGAAGCGCCCCCTGGTGGACAAGCAGGACACAGGCTGCAGGTGTTAGGGGTGCTTGATGGGAGAGTTATAGCACAGTGGAGAATTTGACTGCAAATCCCATTCAAATGTCGCGCCTCGGATCATTTGCATCTGCTAAATTCAGACATGACATCATGCTGGGTTCTGACTGCAGTGTGTTTTTACAGGCACGTCTGCACGTGTTCCACATGTTGGTGCCACACACTGACAGGCTGCTGTCCAGCCTGGTGGGCTCTGGGGTGTGGTGGAGAGGCTGACGAGGCTGTAGAGGCCGGGGCGTGACCTCACCTGGTCTGAGATGGTGTCCAGACGGTAGAGGTCAGGGTGGACCATGCGCATGATGTTCTGCAGGGGCTGGCTCTTAAACTCACACATGGAGAACACCCTCTCATCCAGACGAGTGCTGGTGCCGGTCCTCAGGGCTTTCTGTCAGGGGACAGACAGGGGGGGGGGTTAGAGGTGTGTGTGTGTGTGTGTGAGAGTGTGAGAGTGTGTGTGAAGCTCCAGACCTGCTTGAGCAGGGCCAGGGTGTAGAGGGTTGGAAGTGTGTGTGAGAGAGTGTGTGCGTGTGTGTGTGTGTGTGTGTGTGTGTGTGTGTGTGTGTAGCTCCAGACCTGCTTGAGCAGGGCCATGGTGTAGAGGGTTGGAGGTGTGTGTGAGAGAGTGTGTGTGTGTGTGTGTGTGTGTAGCTCCAGACCTGCTTGAGCAGGGCTAGGGTGTAGAGGTGTGTGTGTGTGTGTGTGTGTGTGTGAGAGTGTGTGTGTAGCTCCAGACCTGCTTTAGCAGGGCCAGGGTGTAGAGGGGGAAGAGGCGCAGGGCGGTGGGGGCGATGAGTCCAGACTGCTGCATGTTGGACACGGTGTTCTTGTAGGCGCTCAGGGAGTCCACCACCGCGTTCAGCACCGCATCACGGGCGTCCGACAGGCTGGACGACACCGAGCGGTCGATGGCTGCACACACAGACGCACACACACACAAATACATACAAATATAGCCTTTCAGGATTGAGATGCAATAGCTGCACACAGACAGCAGGAAACAGACATCAATAAAAGGGTCAAAAGAAAACTAATCTATACTTTCCCATACATGCAAAGGTATTAATTGTTCACCACTCATTGATTCATCCAATCAAATCTTATGTCTGTAACCCTCAGAGAGGGCTGTGGTTCAGAGAGGGCTGTGGTTCAGAGAGGGCTGTGGTTCACAGAGAGGGCTGTGGTTCAGAGAGGGCTGTGGTTCACAGAGAGGGCTGTGGTTCACAGAGAGGGCTGTGGTTCACAGAGAGGGCTGTGGTTCACAGAGGGCTGTGGTTCACAGAGGGGCTGTGGTTCACAGAGGGCTGTGGTTCACAGAGGGCTGTGGTCTGGTGGTAGAGACAGTGGTCTGGACTCTCACCCATGTTGGCCAGCAGGCAGGTGATGGCCTGGACGTCTGCCCCAGCGTACACATCGCTCAGCTGGGTGACCACCGGCAGGCACAGGGTGTGGACCCGGATACGCCTCTTCCCTGAGGGCAGACAGTGGAGGGGTTACATTTCATTCTTTTAGCAGTTGACCAGGGGAGCCCGGGGGAGAGGAGGTGGGCCAGGGGAGCCCAGGGGAGAGGAGGTGGGCCAGGGGAGAGGAGATGGGGCAGGGGAGAGGAGATGGGGCAGGGGAGAGGAGAGGGAGATGGGGCAGGGGAGAGGAGATGGGGCAGGGGAGCCCAGGGGAGAGGAGGTGGGCCAGGGGAAAGGAGGTGGACCAGGGGAGAGGAGATGGGGCAGGGGAGAGGAGATGGGGCAGGGGAGAGGAGATGGGGCAGGGGAGCCCAGGGGAGAGGTGGACCAGGGGAGAGGAGGTGGGCCAGGGGAGAGGAGGTGGGCCAGGGGAGAGGAGATGGGGCAGGGGAGAGGAGATGGGGCAGGGGAGCCCAGGGGAGAGGTGGACCAGGGGAGAGGAGGTGGGGCAGGGGAGAGGAGATGGGGCAGGGGAGCCCAGGTGCAGTACCTTTACTGGAGGTGTAGAGCAGGGCAGCCTGGAAGCAGGCCAGCGAGGTGTCTGCCAGGCTCTCCTCGATGGACATCTGGACAGCGAAGGCCGAGTCTGGGTTCACGTTGGCCAGGGACAGCAGGTCCGTGGAACGGACAAAGAAGTTCCCGTGGAACGTGTGGATGGACAGCCCTGCAGAGGAACCACACACACAACAACAGAGGAATTAGAATTCAGAATACCATGAAAAATCTATTTGAATTTAGAATGTTTACAAACGACTTCAATGACAATACAGTTTGGATAATACAATGGATTCCTTTCATTTATCTAGAAGCTATATCAAAGCAACGGTTTCTTTAGAAGCACGCGCGTGTGTGTGGGTGTGTTTACCTTTATGGGTGTGTGTGTTTACCTTTGGTGCAGCGTATTCTCATGACGGCCTCAAAGCCGATCTTCCTGGTGAGGTATCTCTCCAGATCCTTCTGGAACTTCTCCCTCTGAGGCGCGTTGTGGACGTGGTGGAAGGAGGGGTAGTAGAAGACACTTCCTGCTGAGTACTTGGACACGCAGGCTGGACGGGACAGGAGACCAGGGGTTTGGTCAAACAGCTGGACACCTTTCAATGTGTCTGGACGGATTTACCAGAACTGTTCTACTAGGGATTTGATAACATCCACTTTCTCAAGCCTAGACATATTTGTGAAATATGGTGCATATTGACAGTGTCGCAGTGCATATTTAGACAGTGTTGCAGTACATCTAGACAGTGACCCTGTGACATGTAGACAGAGAGGGTGTTACCTAGGGAGGCCAGGTCAGCGTACTGGCTGCTGAGCAGGAAGAGATCCACTCCGATCTGCTGTCCGGAACAGTCCAGCGCCAGCTTCTTGTAGAAGTCTGTGGCTGGGCCCAGGTGCTGAACATTCTGGAAACACAAACGCAAATCCCTCCTGTCACACAGCACGTCCAGCTGCTTTACTGTTGTTAAGGCATGTAGGATATGGGTGTAGAACATGTGACTGCAAATCAAAAGGTCGTAGTTCAAATCCCCCCCCTGCCCATTTTCTTTCCTGCCGTCTGCTAAACGTATAAACTGTTATTCCATGATTATTTGATCCTGTAACAGTATATGTGTGGTGAGTCTTCAGGCAGAGGTCTGTTCAACACCAGCCGATCAGACCTTCTCCACTTTGCGGCCCACTTGCATAGCTCAAATATTCTTGCGGCCCCCCCCAACACATCCGTTCACTTAGTTTGCGCTTATCACGTGTTTAACACCACTACGGGAGCCCAACAGTTCACTTTCACGGCTACATTTATTACAGAGATCAAAGAAGACTAAGTGTCCATCAGCGCCACAGTAAGCATACGTTTGGAAAGGTTGATTTTATTTGATAAAAAGCAAGAAAAAAAGCGAGAATCTTTTGTGTCGTGTTGGTCTGTGTGAAAAAAAAGTTTTAAAATCGACGTATGGGGGGATTTAACCCTGCAAGCTCTTGATGTGGAGTCAAAAGCTCTAACCACTGAGCTCCCCCGTACCTTGGTGCTGATCCTCTGGTTGGGGTCCTCTCTGGACTGCAGCAGCCCTGCTCCCAGGGTGGGTAGCTGGGTCTGGAACACGGACACACGCCCCCCGGTGGGAGACATGAGCTTGAAGGCAGCCTGCAGGACCGGGCCCAGGGCGCTGTGGGTCTCCCTGGTGGAGCTGAACATGGAGGGCAGCGAGCTCAACAGGTCTCTCACCAGCTGGGGGAGGGAGGAGGAGGGAGAGAGAGGAGGGGCGAGAGGAGGAGGGGAGAGAGGAGGAGAGGGAAGGAGGAAGGAGAGAGAGGAGGGGCGAGAGGAGGAGGGGAGGAGGAGGGGCGAGAGGAGGAGGGAGAGAGAGGAGGGAGAGGAGGAGAGGGAAGGAGGAGGGAGAGAGAAGAGGAGAGGGAAGGAGGAGGGAGAGAGAGGAGGAGGGAGAGGAGGAGGAGGAGGGAGAGAGGAGAACAATTAGGGGGAATGACGAACATGACTACATTGGAAACAGAGAGGTGTTCTACCTGCGTCATCACTGTTATTATTTAGATCAAGTCGGACCAATCAAGCTGGACCAAACACTGATGACCCTCCCCCTCAAAGCTGAGATGTTTCATACGACTCCAAAACCAAGATGGATTCTCCCATTTCATCAACAAACTGTGCCCAGAGGTGAGGCGTGACGATGAGATGTTTACCTCAATGCTCTCCTTCAGGTTCACCAGGAGGCTGTCGTGGGAGGGGATGAACACGTCTGAAAGAACAAAACACACACCATTATTAAACACATCTGGCAGCTGGAGAAACTTCTAGAGAATTTCACCGGAGGTCCATCCAGCTGTTCCCTATAGAACATTCCTTGGTATATAACTACTTTGTACTATTCTAAAAGTAAATGTCAAACTCATAAAAGTTTGTTTGGTGAAATGCAATGAGGTACTCCACAGTCTTTTAAACTCAGGTCCTGATTGGTCCATAGTGAAGGGCAACAGTAAGTCAGGTGGGTCTGTATTGAATACGAACAAATAAAAGCTTTCTGGTATACAAGAACATAAACACATATGGGTGCCGCTCAGTGGCTAGAATATCTGCCTGCACATCGAGAGGTACCAGGTTCAAATCCCCACCCGTAGGACGTTTAGGATAAAAGAATCTGCGAAAGAAAAGGCATTATCATTATCATGTATTTGATGATCCAAGCCCATACCGTCGATGTCAGAGACGACCAACATCTGGGGCTGGGACAAGCCCTCCTGGAGGTTGTAGAAGTGGATGGTGCTGTCGAAGCTCAGGAAGCCCACTTTGGTGCGCGTGTCTCCAGGGCAACCTGTCACACAACACGCCCCCCCCAGACCCCGGAGAGTTAGCATAGCCACCAGCTAGCACACACTGTATACAGAGTGTGTATGAGCACGTGTTTGTGTGTGTGTCGGTGGGTGAATGAGTGTGTGTGTGTGTGTGTGTGTGTGTGTGTGTGTGTGTGTGAAACAGTGAGTAAGTGAGTGGGTGAGCGATTGAGAAAGAAAGAAAAAAGAATCAGGATATAGATTTCATGGAAATGTGGGAGTTCAGTGGGAGACTGTCGAAGGCTGAGATTCTCCAGACATCATCCCAGCCTCCGGGCTAGTCAGGTCTGCTTACGACTACGAGCTTGATGAATAAAACACAGCCACAAAGGGATGATGGTCCCCAAAAGTCTGTTTTTACCATCAAGCTCTACTTCAGAGTTTGCAGTTAGCTATGTGATAGCGCAGGGTTTCAGTGGAGGAGTGAGGCTCTTACTTGTCCAGGTTTTCCAGTAGCGAATCACAGAAGACCTTCAGGTAGCCTGACTCCACTGCATTGTGGGACACGTCCAGCACAAAGAGATATACAGCTGGCTGGGGGGGGTCGGAGCTGAGACACACACACACGCACGCACACTTATATGCATTTCCCAGAAAACCAGCTTACAATAACTCAACAATTGCCTTAGAGAGAGGAAAACACTAGCAGCTGTTGCTGTCGTTAGTGGTGTCGTGCGCCACACTGCCCTCTAGTGGCATGAAGACGAACAGCCCCTCACCATGTAGTCTGAGGAGGCTATGAACTCCACGGTGGAGTTCTGCACCTCCGGCCTCTTGTGTGGTTCTCCGTAGGAGCGGGTGACGGGGTTGTACATGAACTCATCTGGGACTGGGAGGGACACAGGGGACACAAGACGTCATGCAGGTCCTCCTTCAGTTCAGGTTACTTGTTTTTCAGGTTTCAAGTTTCAGAAGGTGCATTTGGACGTCCTCCTCCTCTACTCTACCCCCCCCCCAGTTCTCTACAGCCCCTCCCCCCCTCACCATCGTTGACACGGTAACAGAGGTTACACTTCCACCTCCGCTGGTCCAGGAAGGAGACGAAGGGGTTAATGTAGGTCCTGCAGGAGCGGCAGCGCACGATGGTGTTGGAGGTGATGACGGGGAGCTGCTGTAGACGGGGAGGAGGAAGAGGAGGAGGAGGAGGAGGAAGAAGAGCAGGAGGAAGAAGAGCAGGAGGAGGAGGAGGAGGAAGACGAGGAGGAAGAGGAGGAGGAGGAGGAGGAGGAGGAGGAGGAGGAGGAGAGGAGAGGAGGAGGAGGAGGAGGAGGAGGAGGAGGAGGAGGAGGAGAGGAAGAGGAAGAGGAAGAGGAAGAGGAAGAGAGGAGGAGGAGGAAGAGGGGGAGGAGGAGGAAGAGGGGGAGGAGGAGGAAGAGGGGGAGCAGGAAGACGAGGAGCAGGAGGAAGAGAGGAGGAGGAGGAGGAGCAGGAAGAAGAGCAGGAGGAAGAAGAGGAGGAGGAGGAAAAGAGAGCAGGAGAAGGAGGAAGACGAGGAGGAGGAGCAGGAGGAGGAAGAGCAGGAGGAAGAGGAGGAGGAGGAGGAGGAGGAAGAGGAGGAGAGGAGGAGAGGAGCAGGAGGAGGAGCAAGAGGAGGAGGAGGAGCAGGAGGAGAGGAAGAGGAAGAGGAGGAGGAGGAGGAGGAGCAGGGGGAGCAGGAGCAAGAGGAGGAGGAGGGCAGAAATATGTTCAGGAACAGACAAAAATAAGTACATTCTTCTGATAAACACAGCTTGTTCGTGGTTTTACCAACTCCCTGCACCTGTGACCTGCATCACACCTCCATCTCCACCACAACTGTAGCAGTTAGACAACCATGCCTCTGGTCTATGTGAGTGCTGTGTCAACTTGAGCTTCAGCTGTCCTCCCCACATGTACAACATGCACTCAACCTCCTCCACCCTCCACTGGAGCGCTCCGCCTCTCGTATAAACACACTCGTCTGCACCTCACCCCCTGCTCCCCTGCTCTCCTCGATCCCTCCCACAAACCCAGGGATAATGGCCTCTACTTGGGCATTGCTAGGACACATGACCACTGAAAGCTCCATTCACTCTCAACAGCCCTGGAGGAGATATCTGCTGTGCTTGCTGAACGGTGACGTAACCTGTTCTAACCGGACTGTCAGCTCTGGTTCCCATTCAAGACTGCAGGTCACGTTCAGAGTTGTTATTATGTAACTCTGTGTGATGCTGAGTAGCGGTCAGGGTGGAGGCCGTCTAGAGGCCAGGGGGGGAGGCCGTCTAGAGGTCAGGATGGAGGCCGTACTGAGGCCAGGGGGGGAGGCCGTCTAGAGGTCAGGATGGAGGCTGTGCTGTACCTGCAGGTCTCTGAAGGGGTGCAGCAGCAGGCCCAGGGGCAGTCTGGCCTTGGTGAGCAGGGCCTGGGTCTGGGGCACGCTGGTCAGGGTGCACCTGAACGTCCTGGGGAGCACACACACGCGCACACACACACACACACACACACACACACACACACACACACACACACACACACACAGTAAGCATTACGTCATCAGTGAGCATCTATACACCATTACATTTAGAGGTTTCTGTATTAGAATAGATGTAGAGTGAACATGCAAGCACACTCACAGACTCTCTCACACTCACAGACTACCCGACCACACACACACACACACACACACACACACACACACACACACACACACTGGCCTGCCTGCTACAGGAGGAGGTACACACACACACACACACACACACACACACACACACACACACACACACTGGCCTGCCTGCTACAGGAGGAGGTACACACACACACACACACACACACACACACACACACAGACAGACAGACGTACTGGGGGCTGCAGTTGGCCTTCCTCAGGTCGGAGCTGAGGTTGGGCTCTGGGGCCACCAGGGGCCGGGGAGGCAGCAGGCTCCTCTCCTGCAGCAGGTTGACAGGCATCAGGGCCTCCATCTCCAGCTCTGGGACCCCACTCAGCCCCCCCAGAGCGTCCGACAGCTCGGACAGGTTAGGGAAGCCAGACTGGGGGAGGAGGGGAGAGGGTTAGTTACCTCACAAACACATGGTGTGCATGATGGGCCTAGTCTGGGCTCCTACCTGGGAGTACTGGTCGTAGCCAGGGTTGTAGCCCCCATGGGAGGGGGAGGAGTCTGGGCCTGGTGCTTGCTGATAGCCGGGGTAGCCGTAGCCGTAGGGCGGGGGATGGCTGACCATGTCACTGGAGGGAACCATGGAGGAGTCTGGGAAGGGAGGGAGGGGGGGTGAAGAAAGGGGTGGGGGGAGAGAGAGGAGGAGGGGGAGAGAAGATATAGAGGGGGGGGGGAGAAAGGGGGGAGAGAAACCGAAGAGAGAAATCGCTAGAACGTCAGTGCCTGAGTGGGCTGCAGCAGGCTGTGCTGATGTGTTGGGGAGAGTGTGTTCCTCACCTGGGTAACTGCCCCCCTCCAGGCACTCATAGCTGGCCGGCACTGGGGAGGCACTGCCTGTGGTGGAGGAAGATGTGTCACCGCCTGACAGAGAAGACAAGGAAGGAACCCACACCAATCAGTGAAAAACTAAAACGGCAACTCTTATGTTGTCTCAGTACCTTGAACAGAGCCAGTATATCTGCAGAGGGTTAGACAGAGTATGGAATGCTAGATGGGAGGGTAAACACACAACAGGATGCATTTAGCAATCAGCAGGTGAAATGGTGCTGAAAGGAAGCCACCCAAGTAGGCAGGAAGAGGAATAACAAAGTTCTCCAGCCTCCGTGAGTCAAGCCTTCCCCCGCGCCCCCGACTTCCAGGACAAACAGAGAGGAGGTCGCGAGGTCAACGCACTCTGCTGGGGGCTTTTAAGCTTCACACACTTAACTCCTCCTCGTCTCTAGTCCTGCCCCTCCCGGCCTCACAGGGAACCTGACGACAACACGCACTCCCACAATCCCACACTCCCACGTCAGCACGTCCGGGACGGTGGGGGAGGAGGAGGCATCTGGGATGACGGCGGATGAAGGAAGGGTATAAGGCCCAAATTAATCCTATTGGGCCAAATGGAGGACTGTGCTGGTGAACTAAGATAGCTCAGGCTAAGCGCTCGTTGAAACACATCCAATTAGCCCAGGCTAAATCTGCCCCAGCGTGAGGAGGAGGAGCTCTGGGGAGAAGGCCTGCCTCAGAGGGAGAACCACTCCAGACTCTACACCGTCTCCTCCTGAATCTGAAGGCCTGCCTGAGAGGGAGAACCACTCCAGACTCTACATCTCCTCCTGAATCTGAAGGCCGGCCTCAGAGGGAGAACCACTCCAGACTCTACACCGTCTCCTCCTGAATCTGAAGGCCTCAGAGGGAGAACCACTCCAGACTCTACATCTCCTCCTGAATCTGAAGGCCTGACAGAGAGGGAGAACCACTCCAGACTCTACACCGTCTCCTCCTGAATCTGAAGGCCTGACAGGGAGAACCACTCCAGACTCTACACCGTCTCCTCCTGAATCTGAAGGCCTGCCTGAGAGGGAGAACCACTCCAGACTCTACACCGTCTCCTCCTGAATCTGAAGGCCTCAGAGGGAGAACCACTCCAGACTCTACACCGTCTCCTCCTGAATCTGAAGGCCTCAGAGGGAGAACCACTCCAGACTCTACACCGTCTCCTCCTGAATCTGAAGGCCTGACAGGGAGAACCACTCCAGACTCTACACCGTCTCCTCCTGAATCTGAAGGCCTGACAGAGAGGGAGAACCACTCCAGACTCTACTCCGTCTCCTCCTGAATCTGACACCACACACACACCTCGAATACATTCAGAGCTGTCTTTAACGCTGAAAGGAAGTTTAGATTTCCCTACACTAAAAGAGCAGGAAAGTCTCTAACGGTAGGACAGCATCGAACAAATACAATTATACTGTCTGACAAGCAGATAGACCCGGCGTCCACTACAGGTGCCTTAAAGGAGGGGATAAACATGACATGGAAGAAATGCTTGGGGGTTGGAAGCAGCAACACCTGAGGCCACAGTGCTTATGAGAGCCAGCTCAGGCCAGCTTCCTGGTCCCACGGCAGAGACCCAGGGCCCAGAGACGCCCTGGAGGACTGGGGAGAGGCTATATATAAAAAGCTGTTAACCTCCAGTCAATTACACATCTCCTCAGGGCAGAGGGGTGTGTGTCTTTGGGGAGAATCTTCAACACCTTCCTAGAAACTGGGACACTCCGAGGAGAGATGCTGTGCACGATTTGACACGTGGCAGCAGCAGTATGTTTTTAAAGGTGAAAAGTGAACGATTTGATGTTTAGTCCACACGACCTTGTCCAGTGTATCTAACAGGGAAACTAAGGGAAATTGAGTCCTTGTGGAAATTTGTTTCGTCCTTTTTTTGTTGAATATTTCATGTTGAATATGTTGAGGTCAGAGATACAGCAGAGCAGCGTCATGTTCCTCTGAACCAGGTGAGGCTGTGAGGAGGCATCCTTCACTTCCTGCCAGAGCAACATGACTTCCTGCAGAGCAGAGGCCTTCTGGGTTAGATGCCAGAATCTGCAGAGCAAGCTCACTGTCTGTACGCCACAACGACACATTCTGGAACATTACTGAATTCTCAAAGAAATAGTATGAGCCATAGTGTGTGGTCATAGGTCACGTGGAAATGGTGCGAGTTTACCCTGTTATTTGGACTTTTCTGCACAGAAAGCTGATGGTTAGAGTTGAGGGAAGGCATGGGGTTGAGATGGCCAGGGGGGAGGGCCGGGGGGGGAGGGCCGGGGGGGGAGGTCCGGGGGGGAGGGCCGGGGGAAAGGTGAATTTGGAGATGGATTGTTTGCTTTAGGAAGGGAAGGCGGAGGGGAGAGACAGTACAGTGAAGGGGGGAGGAGGGAGAGTACAGTGGAGGGAGGAGACAGGGCAGTGAAGGGGGAGGGGTGGGTATGGATGGGTAATAAAATCAGAGCAAAGCAGACCTGCTTCCTCATCCTCATCCTCATCCTCCTCTTCCTCGGAGCTGGATGACGAGGGTGCTGGGGCGGCGGGGGCAGGGGGGGCTGCAGAGCCACTATTAGCTACATATCCGTACTGCATGCCTGTGGGAGGGGGGGGGAGGGGTCAAAACAGAACCATCAGCTGTGGAGGGGAACGGGGGGGGTGGGACATTGTAAGGGAGCGCCCACGACATGTAAATGCGTTTGTGTTTGAGAAACTGTTGTTCCATCGTCACCCACGAAATCGTTTGATGTTGCCCAGATATTATGTTTTTGCAGCATTGCACAGTGGAATCCTGTAGTTGAGATACTATTACTGTTGTTGTGCCTCGTGGCTTGAGGCTAGTCTGCACTGTGCCTGGTAAACACAGACCAGCCTTTGAGTCTGACCACTGAAATACTACATAACTACACCCCCCCTCCTCCCCCCTCATGTCCTGATGTACTTTGCATATGCATCATTTGCATGTCGCCCTGGATAAAAGCGAATGCTAAATGAATAAAAAGGTTGAAGATGTGTCTAGGCGTGTGTGCGGGAGAGAAGGCTTCTTCTTCTGAGGCGCTGCCAGGAGGCAGCTTCAGACCCCGTAACGCCGAGCAGACAAGAACAGGAAGAACCCTCCAACAGAGGTTTGTGAAACAGGAAACACTCGACGGATAACGTTGCAGTAGAACACGAGGACGTGAACAAACTCCCTCTCACGTCGGAGGCCCATAACGAGCCCTTCAGGGAGGATTCAGGACAATCACATCACATCTGACATTTTATCCATTTAGCAGTTTGCTTTCATCCGAAGCAACTTAAAAATACAGCGTATAACAGGCAGAGAACAGGCTCTCGGCTCCCGTTCAATGGCAGTCCACCCCCTGGCGACTTCAGCCAATGAAAAAAGCTGTTTGTGGGACACACTGTGTGCCTGTCTCTGGTACCTGGCTGGTGTCCGGGGGACGAGTGGACCGAGGCAGCGGGGGTCCCTGAGGGGGTCCTGTCTGCGTCCGACAGCCCAGCTGGGACTCTTCCGTAGGGGTCGTAAGTCCCCGGGACCTGGCCTGGCTGGTCATAGTGTTGGAGGACTGGGGCCTGGCCGGGCTGGTCGTAGTGTTGGAGGACTGGGACTTGGCCTGCGGGGAACCACAAGTAACCAAGGGGGATTATTTCATTGTGCTTTGTTCGTTTAGCAGATACTTGTATCCAGTGGTACATGACTAGATTGAACTCACAACTCGTTCAAACAATAGATCCATCAGAAAAGAATACGGCCCCTGGATCCTACCTGCACTTCCCTGGCCGTTCACTGTGGGCGTCAGGCCTGGAGGAGCCACGCCGTACCCAGGATGCACCACTGCCGGAGACCCCTGGTGGCTGGTACCATTTCCAGGGGGGGTACTGGTGCAAGGGAGCCCCCATCAGGTTTGGAACGTGTCTCGGGGAGGCGGTGGCGAGCGAGGAGCGTAGCGTCCCATACTGACTGCTGCCCGGTGCGGATGGGTAGGAGACTATGGGGTAGAGGGGGGTGCCAGGCCCACTTGGTGGTGCCGACACCAGGTTTGTCTGTTGAGGATGGTGCTGTGAGTGGGGAGGGTGATACTGTTGTCCGTAGTAACCTGCGGAGGTGCTGTAGGGGACTGGCTGCTGGAATGGCTGTGGATGGTGGGGATTTGACGGGGCACTGGGTGTAGGGTGGGTGGCGCTGGTGGGGGTGGTCCCATAGGGCTGGGAGGGGGGGTGGGAAGCTTGGGGTGGCCCAAATGCAGTGGGGGCTACACTGGAGACAGCAGCGGGGTGGGGGGGGTTGCTGGTGGCTGTTGTGGTAGTAGTTAGCACTGTGGTCATTGTTCGTGATTGTCGCTTTGTTAGGGGCAGAGGCACACTGTGCTGGAATGGTGGAGTGGCCTTGCTGTTGAGGTGTGTCTCCATAATAGCCTGGATAGCCAGGATATGTGGAGGGGTAGTTCTGTTCTGAACCTGGGAAAAAAGGGATACAGTTGTATTCAGCAGGTCGCAACGTTGGTCAAGGGAGCGACGCATATCTAAAGCTTTAAACTGTTAGTAGTTTACAGCGCACAGTGCTAGTTACTAATGAAAGTTAACTAACAGTCCATGATAACGCCTTCTAGACAGCTGACACCGTAGCTAGATGCCAAACTTTGACCAAGTTTACATACTTAGCTATCGCTTCCAAGAAGTATTATACGTTTTAAACGCACAGGTTGCTAGGTAGGCTAATTGACGTGTAAACAAACTGACGTAGCAGACAGAACGCAGTTAAGACAACCTTCCCAATCCCCAGTCACAAACGTCAGCTAGCTAGACTAGCACTACAGCTAAACTGGCTAGTTTGACAGCTGCATTGATTACTCGGGCTTGCTACAGCTAGCAAGCGGTTATAAAATGTGCATATTCGGTTAGCTTGCCAATTCCACAATGGTCAACTACTGATCTCGCCATAATCGGTCGCGTCTGTCAAGTTTCCTTTGGTTTGAGTGACTACTAACAATAGCTTTACTAACCGGCACTGCGGGTAAGTTTAGCTAGCTATGGATATACGCTAGCGTCATAGGGTTAGACTAGCTACTGTAGCTAGCCACTTAGAATATTGCTGCTGACTGTACAAACACCTGCAAGTTATATTTTATGACATACGTCAAGTAAAATGTATGACTAGTTACACTTGAACTTATAGTCTGTTTCACATAAACAGGTTAGGAACCAGATAAACGGCAGCTTCAAGGCTATAAACTAATCTTGTACAGCCTAGCTTATCTCTGCGGCCTGTTTTACCGTTCTGATAAGGAGATGCTGCTCCACCATTCGGCGTTGAGTTCAAGCTGTAACCAACAGAGGTGTTCAGGTTTGTAAACCCCGGTGCAGACATCGCTGAGTCCTCCTGTCCTCACGAACACAACTGTACAAGGTGACTAAAACACATCAGACGTTGTCACCCAAGTTGTAGTATATTCCAAGATGCTGACTGGCGGTTTTCGTCCCTGATGGTGACCGTACGTGAGCCCCTGCCACCCTACGACGATGAGCTTCTTTCCCAGTGATGATGCGATTATCTGGTACCGTTTCTATGCGACTAGCAATTACTAGTTACCAGTCAAAGGCGCCACCTAGTGCAGCGAAAAGGCACTTTCTCTGTATCTTTCCTATAAATAAAGACCGTTTTTATGAAAACATCCATCAATTGAGAGTTCATATTGCCCCAACACCAAATATTCGAACTATTTGTGTAGGGTTTAAAATTGGGAATGATAGGCTAACCGTCATTTTCACACTGCCCCAACAAACACCAACAGTCATATCACCCCACTCAACTGTTGCTGTGTTTGGAAAGTGTGAACTGCCTCAAAAACATAGGTCAAAAGGTAGGACACAAATATGTGCCAACCTCACTACACCGCAGTTCATAAGACTTTCTAGACAATCTAACTTTAAGACAACCTATACTCCAAAAAGAAAATCACCAACAGCAGAATAAGGTGAGAGAATTAATTTAATGATTACAGTTGTTTAGTACCATCTTTTCCATTTCCAAGAGGGATAGACACAGTTGCCCGTTTATCATATTATCATAGTTATCTAATATTTTATATTACATAAATGTGATTCCAAGTTCATGTGAACTAAAACCAAACACTGCCATGCTTGACAGCCATCTAAATCCTCACACCGTATTTAAAAATATGTATTTTCTAACTGTAAAACTGTGACATCACAATACATCCTGGGGGATCCTCGGCCTTCCGTCTGTGCACTCGCACTCCTCCCTCTGGTGCGGTGTGGGAGAGGGCTCCTGGCCCGGGCCTTTGCTCTGGTGCGGTGTGGGAGAGGGCTCCTGGCCCGGGCTTTTGCTCTGGCAGGTGGGACAGCAGGAAGTGAGCCCCCCCCCTCTGCAGGTGGGGCAGGAAAGGACCAGCTGGCAGCAGAAGGTGGTGGTGCACAGCTGGTACTGGTCCCACGGTGAGCCGCAATACCTGCACTCTGGAGCGAGGGACAGAGGGAGAGCCGATGAGAGGGAGTCAGGTGGCTGAGCGGTTAAGGAATCGGGCTAGTAATCTAAAGGTTGCCAGTTTGATTCCCGGGTGTGCTAAATTACGTTGTGTCCTTGGGCAAGGCACTTCACCCTACTTGTCTCGGGGGAATGTCCCTGTACTTACTGTAAGTCGCTCTGGATAAGAGCGTCTGCTAAATGACTAAATGTAAATGTGATGAACTAGTCATGTTTTATGAGCTTGTTTCGTTTTGGTAATATTCAAAAATCGTACGCAAACAAATCACTCAAGCACTTTTTGCCGTTCAAACAATCAGATCGTATTCAAATGTGATTTTGTATTCTAAAAATGTCGGTAGCTTGTGGACATTTGACACTGAACAATCGCAAACTCACAAACACAGTGTGGTGTAATACCCGGGGGAGATGCACACACCTGAGATGACATCGCCGTTGGAGGAGATAGCATAGCGTTCGTCAAACACAAACAGTTTCCCTCGATAAAACCCATCTGGGAAGCGTTCCAGGTACTTATGAATCCCTCCCTTCAGCTGGTACACCTCCCTGCACACCTCCTAGACACACATGGCATGGTTTGTTGACTCGAAATGTTCTTGCATATGGAGGGGCATTAAGGAGCATATGGAGGGGCATTAAGGGGCATATGGAGGGGCATTAAGGGGCATATGGAGGGGCATTAAGGGGCATATGGAGAGCATTAAGCATAGTTTTATATATATATATATATATATATATATATATATATTATACAACTCTACCAAGCAAAACAGATAGTTATAGTGAAGGTTACTACGTTTACCTTGGAGCGTAGATATGCTGACCCACGCTCGCAGCGAATGCCCCCCGTGCAGTACATGAGCACATTCTTGTCTCTGAAGAGGTCAAGGTTCTGGTCAACGTAATCAGGGAAGTAGCTGAACTTGCGAATGTTGGGAGCGACACAATGTCTGAAGTGTCCCTGGAATCCCCCCAGAGGAGGAAAGGAGATCAGGGGTTACATCTGTAGCCCTGCTGGAGCAGATAAGGCACATTCATCTCTCAACCGTACTCACTATTTTACTCTCGTAGAAGTTTCGGCAGTCCAACAGTATTGTGTCTTTGCAAGAATCCCTTTCTGACAGAATGGCCTCCACTTCTTTGTGAAATTCCTCCGGTTCCAAATGGACTCCTTAACAAGATGAGCAAACCCTTGTCAAACCAGATGTCTGTCTTCTATGCTTCAGTCAAACAATCATCTGATATAAGTACTGTAGGATCTGGCATACATTGCCTACATGTTACATATATTGAAATGTGTTTCTGAATGCAGTGTCAACCCCACCCCACTCCCCAACATGACATGACTGTATTGTATTGTGTGGTTTAGTACCTGCCAGTCTATAGGACAATTCCTCAGGATCCACTCCCATGGGGACGATTTCCTTGTAGACACCCACCCTGAGGTCAGAGAAACAGCCTGCCCCCCCATCGCTGGTCTGTGGAGAGACACAGAGAGCCAGGCTCTGCTGTCAAACTATTCAAGCTTATAACACAAGACTTGTGTTTATAAGCTCGTCTGGCAAAATGACGTGAGGAGGATTTTTACCTTGAAGTCCTCCTGATCCATGACCTTAAAGATTGGATGTGAACGCATTGCCTTGATGTACGAGTTAGTCGCCACTTTGGTGCCGCCAATTGTTCCGTTGATACCCTCTGTAGCCACCCTCACCTGCAGACAGAGTGGAATGACTGAGTATATATGACAAGATCAGGAAGTACATAAGGTTATATTTACTACCATGTGCATGTGTAGTAAAAAATAATAATAAAAAATAAAAAAAAGACTAAATGTCGTCATTCCTGTAGTGACACTGTAGTTATAACTTCATTCACAGAATAACAGCCCCAGTTGAGGTACAGTCTTACCTTGCCAGTTAGGTGGAGCTTCTCACACAGGGCTTGTTGCCAGGCACAGATAGCATGTGGATCTGTAAGCTGGCAATAGCAGTAGTATAGGAGAACCTCACCTGGACCACTTATACACAGAAGAGGACACAGTAAGATACAAATGTGTGCATGCCAAATGTTATTGAAATCAATGAGTGTTATTGTGATATAGTCCCATGTACTTGTGTAGCTGGTCATCAGTGATGTGGCTGGTGTCAGGAATCCACTGTGAAATATCTACAGTCTCTTTTACTTGCTGTTGCGATAATGTGTCTTTCTCAGTCTGGCTGAGAAAGTTCTCGAACGTTGATTCTGTTAACTGTGTAATATCCGATTCATGAGCCCTGGCCACATGCTTGTGGATTGAAGATGGTTCATAGAAGCTTTGGTCACAGCAATGCCAGGTTGTTGGACGAACGGCTTCCTTGGAACATGGGTTTTCCTTCGATGCCACAAATTTGGCAAATGTCTACAAAACGATAAATGGGATTATAATGGGATACATATTATATTACTTATAAAAAGTAGTTGTTAAGTACAAAACTGGTTATTCGATCAGAATGGCCTCCTTACACTTGTAAACTCACCATCCTCTTGCAGAAAGCATAATACTTTCTTAAGGTTGTGGAAAGTTGCAGTTTCTCTTGTTTTCGGCCATGAGGAGCATAAGTATCCTGAGTAGAAACATCGATGCATGCCATATCTGTTGCCATGTCAATAAACGTTATTTTTGTCGCGAAGCGGCCGGCTGGATAGCTTCTGTAAGATTTTAGGAACTACGCTTGACTACTTCAGAGTTTACAGTCAGATTGCAACCATCATTGAAAAGAGCGTTACCGCCACCTACTGTTCAGGAGAGAAGAGCAGAATCAAGAAATCAAAATAAGTGCGAAAATAGCCATACATACCTCCCTACAATCCACACCTGTATTTAATAGTCCGGCTGGAAAATAGCGTAACGCTCCAAAATAAACAACACATTTATATCCAAAGAAAATAATAATAACATTTGTAGGGGGTCAAAACTATATGAAAATAATAATAAGAAAGAACTATTGTACCTTTAAGCCTGGATTGTGATGACGTAGTTGCCTTAACCTTGGTCGCCTTTAGGGGGCGTGCGTTACGAAAAAGGTCAACAAGTTACCCTTCTAGGTTCACGTCACTGGGAAATTCCAGTGGGGAAGTAAATTGTATTAACAACTGTCCAATTCACGTTTTAGTTGTCTTTTGTTCTTAACCATTTGACATATACCACCATTGCTCAATTTAAACACATGTATATTTAGTCTGAACGGATAACACTGGTGGTAGCCGATATCTGCCGCTGTTTAATTAGCTCTAGCTACTACTAGACTAGATACTGTAGCAGCTTGCTAATGAGTTTACCCAAACAGCATGGCGCAATAGGTGCGAAACTCAGTTCAAATTAGGTTGGGACTGCCACTGCAATTTCATGCTGGAATCGGATTTGTGACCTCGTAAAGCAGGTAAGCATTTGCTGTTTTTAGTACACGATACTTTCCAGCTCATTTCCAAGAATGCAATCAGTTTACCTTAGACTTCTGTGTAAGTGCTTAAACAGTTTGTGATATTGCCTATTATTGTGCAGCCCAGTCCACTTCCTCATATCTCAAATTAGCTTGTCTGCTAGCTAGTCTAGTTAGCTATTTAGCTAGCTAACAACATTGATCATGAATAGCAAACTGTCGCTGTAACTTGTCGCTACTGTACAGCTAACTCCAGTAGCAATGGAAATGGCGAAACATTGAAACATATCTGTTTGAACTAGTGTACTGACACAGTAACTATTGGTTAGGTAGGCTAGCTACTACACATTGGGTGTAAGGTACAAAGCTAACAAGATAGTTGGTCCTAGCTAAACTTTCTAACTAGTTCAATAAGTTCTAGCTCTACTGTCGAGAGCTGTTCAGCTGGAAAATATCCCTCAATTTACTGCTCTTGCTATAATTGAGGAAAGAGCAGACTAGTGAACTCAAACTCAAACTATCATTGTGGTCTTACGGTCTTTTGTGCTTTCCCCAGTCACAGACACAAACATGGCTGATGAGGATTACCTGTCAAATCAAACCCCGGTACTCCACGACCCGTTTTCCTCTTTCTATAAAGAAATACTATGACTTGTGTTCCTGTTCTATTGTTGTTCTCAACAGTGCATTCCCATTCCTGTTGTTTTATACATATTTTAGGAAGCAATGTTTTATCTAACTTTATACCTTTGATATATATAGTAATGTATAGTATATTATAAAAAATATAGGTAGCAATGTGACAGCATTATAACAAACGATGAACTGGAGGTTTGGTTATTAATCCGTGAATGTTTCTGTTTGTTTTCTAGTTCTATGATCCACTATGGGATATCTCATCTTACTCGGACATACCACAGCGAACAGGTAAGAGCACACAACCGTGTGGTAATTACGTTTTTTACTTTTCTTTCTACAGTTCCTTGGCCATGGGGAAATGATACAGTTAGTCAAAATATGACCTACCATCCCAACCCAGCATTATCCTTCACCCCCTTGATGCAAGCTGAAAAGACAGTTTCGTGACGTCATGATGTGTTTGGGTAGTTTACTACTTCATAGCCACAAGTACACTTCTCTTTCTCAAGTTAGTCTCACTTCTCTATTGATCTTCAGAGAGCTGTCAGAAAACACTTTAATGAAATGCACAAGCACAAACAGAAGGTGAAACAAGACTTGTGAGAGTGCAGAAGGGAAACTTCTCTTTGTCATGGTGGAGACCCAGTGGGTGTGGGTGTGTGGGTGGGTTTTGTGTGGGTGGGTGTGTGGGTGTGTGTTGTCCAAATCGACATTGAGAGGTGGCATTCTACACTGCGCTGTGAAACCAAGTCCCATGGACAGTGTCTTCAAAGTGAATGACTGATGGATTCAGTGGCGACTAAAGTCTCTCTCAGTCTTGATTCTTGTATCTGTAGCTGAATGCTAGCGTGTTGGTTGAAGGCAGCTAGCTAACACGAGTGGGAGGATGTGGCCAGGCCCTTTGTTAGACAGGAAGTCATCTAAGCTGATGCGGTTGTTTAACACAGAGGATGTGACACACCTGATGGTGTTAACAAAACCAAAAAAGGCGCAAGTTCGCAATAACTGCGACGATGCGCCCACGGGCAGTTTTGGTGGACCGACCCACCGACAGAGTGAGCTACAGAGCTGGATGTCACAGGGAAAACGACATCCTTGCCGCATGACAGCAAGTACATCTAAGTGTCGTACATGACATTCGTTGAGTTATAGTGGTTCTGTACTGTAAAAAAACTACGGACCTGAGTGTGGTGCGTCTTATCTGCCCTCGGTCATCTTGGTGCAGGATGACCTGTTCATTGGCTGATATAAAAGTCTGCTCACGGTGGAGATTTCTAGGTGAAGAGTTAGCCACTCCAGTGTTTCCGTAGATGGGGGGGAGGGGGGGGGATCTGGTTGATCAGGTAACTAGTGTTGAATCAGGTCAGGTGAATGTGGTTGGAGCCAGAAGATAGTTCGCCAGGAACAGGGTTGGAGACCCGTGTTCTTGAGTGTATTTCGTTTCTTCTACTTTTACGTGTGAAGACACTCAACTGATGTTTAATATGTGTACTTTCTCCCCCTCTTGTCGTGCCCCTCATTTCAGTGGATGGCCCGTACCTTCAGATCACTGAGCAGCCTAAACAGGTAAGCCTTCCCTCACTCTGCTCCCGAAGGCCCTGTAACCACCTGTCGGCTCTGCACGTCCTCTGAGTGGGATGTGTATAGCTGAGTGGGTAGAGCATTTGACTGCAGATCAAGAGGATCGCAGGTTCAAATCGTCCCCTCTCCATTGCTTTTGGACAACAGCATCCATCAAATGAATACATCAGATATTTGTCGACCTTACTGTCGACAGAAAGCGAGTTGACCTTACTGTAATCTACCCCAGTATGGTGGCGAGGCGTTTGGGTGGCAGATGTTTAACGCTTAACGGCGATCACGTGTTCCCTAGAGGGGCTTCCGTTTCCGGTACGGCTGCGAGGGGCCGTCTCACGGCGGGCTCCCGGGAGCGTCCAGTGAGAAGAACAGGAAGTCCTATCCACAGATCAAGGTGACGCACTTTTCTCTTCGTTGTTCTAGTGTGTTCTTCCATATGTCATGTGACAGTGTGGATGTGTTCTGACTGAAGATGCATGAGACGGAATTCCCCTCTTGGTCGGACGTTTCTAGAACATGTAGTTTTACATTGGATAAAGGTGTGTGGATGAGGCCTGTCAGTTTGTAGGCCCGTGTTTCCACAAGCACAGGGTTGTTCAGAAGTATGTTCTTCTGCCTTTTTCTATCACCATGACTACTCTCTCTTTTTTTTTCAGTCCTTTTTTCTTTTTTCTCTTTTTTTCTCTCTAGATTTCTTTGTCTCTCTTTCTCTTGTTTTCCCTCCTCCACCCCCTCCTCTTCCGTTGTGTACACACACACACACACACACACACACACACACACACACACATACTACACAAATACACACATATCCTTGGTAATTTTAACTATGTTCAGACTTAACTCTGGGAAGTCCCCATGCAGTTGTAGGAGTGTCTGGATCTGGAGCCCCTCCACTGTCTTATCATTAGCAGGATCTCTATAAACATGTTAGGCCTTAAACCTTTGTGGTTTAAATCTATACGGTTTAGTGATTTAACAGATGTGGTACAGGCAAGATACGACAAATATTAGGTCTTCTACAGCCAGGATAATGTTGTTTATAATGTTGATAATGTTGAATATCATTTCAAATGCTTTCATTTCCTTCCTGCTCTGGAAACCGTATGACATTAACATAGAAGAACGAGTCATTCTCTGGTTAAAGACAAGTTGATCATAATCACTCAAATAAGAAAGGATAGGAATGCTTAATTTTGTTGAGTATGCCTGTGTTTCTTGCCTGTGTTTCATGCCTGTGTTTCATGCCTGTGGCATTATTTATTTATTTATTAGCCGTGTAACATACAGGATTATGGGAATTGTAACCTGAAACCTCTTGATCTGCAGGCAAACACTCTACTACCCATCCCCATGTTCTACCACTGAACTATACCCATCCCCATGTTCTACCACTGAGCTGTACCCATCCCCATGCTCTACCACTGAGCTATACCCATCCCCATGCTCTACCACTGAGCTATACCCATCCCCATGCTCTACCACTGAACTATACCCATCCCCATGCTCTACCACTGAGCTGTACCCATCCCCATGTTCTATCACTGAACTATACCCATCCCCATGTTCTACCACTGAACTATACCCATCCCCATGCTCTACCACTGAGCTGTACCCATCCCCATGTTCTATCACTGAACTGTACCCATCCCCATGTTCTATCACTGAGCTATACCCATCCCCATGCTCTACCACTGAGCTGTACCCATCCCCATGTTCTATCACTGAACTATACCCATCCCCATGTTCTACCACTGAGCTGCACGCTACAACTCTCCCCCTTAATTCCCCACTGTTTCAGATCTGTCGGGAATTTCCTCGCGTGTCGTGCGCACATAATTACAAGGAATGTCGAGTGAATCAGACAGACTCAGACATGACAGATATCAACCTAGACAAGATCTCTCTCAGAGCCTGCGCTTGTCTGGAAAAGGAAGGGACCTCTTTCTGCCAGGGGCCTGGTCTGTCTGGTCCTGTGCTGGCCGCGTGGGGAAGGTGGGTCTGTTGAGCAGAGGGCAGGCTTGTTGGATGGCAGGCTCGCTGGATGGCAGGCTCGCTGGATGGCAGGCTCGCTGGATGGCAGGCTCGCTGGATGGCAGGCTCGCTGGATGGCAGGCTCGCTGGATGGCAGGCTAGCTGGATGGCAGGCTTGCTGGATGGCAGGCTCGCTGGATGGCAGGCTAGCTGGATGGCAGGCTCGCTGGATGGCTGTTGGGTTGGGTTGGGTTTGGTGTTGCGTGCAGTGGAAGGCAGCGTGTTGGCGGAAGTATCACCTGCTGCATGAGAAACCACACGTGGATACAGTTTCCAGGAACAGACCTTCTCTGTGTTGTTGTCATGAACCAGGAAACACATCATAATAATGTGTTCATTTAGCAGGTTTGTTTATCCAAAACTGCAGGGGAGGGGGAGGAAAAAGAAAAGATAAAGGGAGCAGATTACTGCAGGTGCTGTCTGTGTGAATCAGACCTTGTCCAAGAGAGGAGAACAAAACAGGTCCCACTTAGAGCAGCGAGTCTCGTTCATCACGGAGGGTTTGGGAGGGCATTGTGCCTCTGTCGGTCAGGTGACCCCAGGGGGTTTCCTTATTGGTGTGTGAAGACCAGTCAGGTGACCCCAGGGGGCTTCCTTATTGGTGTGTGAAGACCAGTGGCACGACAGGGGAAAAGACAAGCTTTTTTACCGGTGTTTCGGAGGTGGCTTAGCTCATGGAAAAGTTGTGTGGCAGGCCAGTGCTCTTAACGTTTCTGGAAGACGTTGGCTGTCATCCAGCGTCAGTCACTGTCAGTCTGAATCCAGTCAAATGTTGTTTGTCTAGCCCTTTTTACTAGACATGTCACAGAGGGGTTTTGCAGATCAGCTATAACCAACTTGAACCCTCAAAGATTGAAGTGGTTTATGTCACAATTAGTTTGTCATGGATCACTTAGTAAACAACAGTTTTTCCACTACTTTCCTTTCAAAACATTTTGTATACACAGTGCTTTAGCCTTTGATATGGAGCTTTGAACCCTTTTGTATCCACCCACATAGTGTGTCAGCATACATACATACATACATACGTGTGTGTGTGGCTTCCCGAATGACTCATTTTTGCCTAGAGAAAGTGTTTTTCACCAACCACACTAGAGGACAACATTACAGCAAAATCAACCTTCTTGTCTTTGTGACTCACTTCTGGAGTCCCTGGTGTATCACGCACCACACCGATCTGCAGCGCCTCAATGGTTTGAAATCAAGCGACCAAAACACGTCTAGGGTATGGGAGCGGTGGAGGGTTTTACTGGCAATCAAGAGGTCACAGGTTCACATTTCTGTGTGTTCCTTTTGGATGGATGCGTCGGCTAAATGAATACTGTGGCCCAGCTGTGCTAAAAGCAGTGAAGCTCTCCAGTAAAGCTGTTATTGTTGTTGTTGTGTCCAGATCTGTAACTATCAGGGCAATGCTCGCCTGGTGATCCAGCTGGTCACTAACTCCAGCAGCCCACACCTGCATGCTCACAGTCTGGTGGGCAAACAGTGTGACAAGGGCATCTGCATCGCTGACCAGCAGCCCAAAGACTCCTGCCTCGGGTGTGTCTCTCTCACACACACACACACACACACGCACACACACACGCACTCACACACACACACACACACGCACACACACACACTCACACTCACACGCACTCACACACACACTCACACACGCACTCACACCACACACACTCACACTCACACGCACTCACACACACACACTCACACGCACTCACCCACACACACACTCACCACCACTCACACACACTCACACACCACACACACACCACTCACACCACACACACCCACTCACACTCACACGCACTCACACACACACACACACACACACTCACACTCACACGCACTCACACCACACCACCACACACACACGCACCACACACACACACACACACACTCACACTCACACCACCACACACACGGTCACATTGTTAAATCCTTTTTACACATGTATCAGTGCTAGGTCAAGAGGGCCAAAGCCAGCTGTAAATCTGTGTCGCTTCTTCCAGTTTCCCCAACCTGGGGATCCTGCACGTGACCAAGAAGAACGTGATCAAGACCCTGGAGGAGAGGATGAGCGAGGCCTACAGGATGGGCTACAACAGTGGGCTCGCCATCCACCCGGACATAGACGCCTACCAAGGAGAGGTCCGCTTCCCCAGGGAGCTCACAGGTCAGGACGACACACACACACCGACACACACACACAAACCCCCACACACACACACACACACACATAAAGGCCCTTGACAGATATTTGTGCTAATGCGTATCCTGTGTGTCTACATGTGTGTCTGTATCTCCGTGTGTGTGTCTATCTCCGCGTGTGTGTATCTCTGTGTGTGTGTGTGTGTATCTATGCGTGTGTGTGGTGTGTGTATCTCCGTGTGTGTGTCCCTCCAGAGCACCAGAAGAGCCTGATCAGTGAGGCAGCAGGTCAGCAGTCTAAGGAGATGGACCTGAGTGTGGTGCGTCTCATGTTCACGGCCTTCCTGCCGGACAGCGACGGGGGCTTCTCTCGCCGACTGGACCCCGTCATATCAGACCCCATCTTCGACAGCAGTGAGTCAGCGCTGCCTTCTCAGTCCAATGGGATTTGGTCTTCTCTTAGCCTTTAAACTCGAGATGAACTTACCTCGAAGGCCTGTCGTTGGTGGGTCAGCGTCCGTCTAAGAAAGTCGTTCTGACCTATGAAAGGGGTTAGTGTGAGAGTTCCGCATCCCATCACGTCCTACACCTGAGAACACCTGAGAAGGGCTTCAGTCTTCCACACCTGCGTGTGACTCGGAGACCACAGAGGGGTTCAGGATTTACCCACAGTGCTTTGTTTCTGCACCCTTTCTGTAAGAAACATCCTCCCCGTCTCTGTCGATCGCACCAGGAAGTAGAGCTGAACTAACCCACTTGGTTGCCCTGGAGACGGCCACAGCACACTGCTCTCTGTCCGTGTTGGAAGAAGAGTTCCGGCGTTCAGATGAAACTGCCGCAGCCTGGCCTGGTTTCATTTCCCCCGCTCGCTGTGCCCTGCTTCCTCTGATCTGCAGGCTCGCCACC
Organism: Mallotus villosus; assembly: GCA_903064625.1. Lineage (NCBI taxonomy): Eukaryota > Metazoa > Chordata > Actinopteri > Osmeriformes > Salangidae > Mallotus > Mallotus villosus. The sequence goes on along the minus strand of CAEFZP010005551.1, from coordinate 46,107 downwards.
CTGCTTCCTCTCACTAGACCTCTGACTCGCTGCCCTCTCAATAACCCTGCCTCTAAAGCAGAGGAAGAGACGAGTGGTCCTCCCAAGGTTTAAAAAGAGTTTTTCCTTGTTCGTCTTTGAGGGTTTAGGTTGGTTCAGGTGCAGTTCTATGGCCTCGTGAAGCCCTCTGTGACACTGCTTGCAAAACGGGCTGTAGAAATCAAATATCCGATGTGATTCCCTGTTTGTCTTCTCTGTGTTCTTTGCAGAGGCTCCTAACGCCTCCAACCTGAAGATCGTGAGGATGGACAGAACGGCCGGCTGTGTGACTGGAGGAGAGGAGGTCTATCTTCTCTGTGACAAGGTTCAGAAAGGTAGGCCATCCTAGAGCAAGACTTTGTGCTCTTGGTATTACTGTCCTCCCTTAGTGCCTTTCCCACAGCAGATACTTTCATCCATCAGCCTCTCAGCATGCCTTGTGAAGATGTCCAGTTGCCCTTAGTTACGGTATGTGACACGGTCTGACTAGCTGGCAGATCTAGATCATCGTGACAAGTTCATTTTGAACCGAGCACTGCCTGCTTTGTTATATCTACCGCAAAATGCAAAGCACTTAGTCTCCCTGTCACCTTCAAAACAAAGTGATTAAGTCATCCCCGACCCTCTCGCATGACGGCTCTGCTGATTGTGACATCATCACGTCATGCAGTTCCAGAGTAGGAACTCCTAGTTGGCCAGCGTTGGGGAGTTCCCCGGCTGGTACACAAGAGAGAGAGCGAGACAGGGAATGACACACAAGCAGAGTTAATATTACATGACATCACTTCCTGGTTGTGTGGTGAAGGCGTGTCCCTGTGTTGTTGTCTAGACGACATCCAGGTGCGTTTCTACGAGGAGGACGACAGGGGGATGACCTGGGAGGCCCTGGGAGACTTCTCCCCCACCGACGTCCACCGGCAGGTCAGTCACACGCCCGGTCGCCCCAGGGGGGTCTGGGGGGGTCTCTAAAGGCTGCTGGGGGTCAGATGGCTGAGTGGTTAGGGAATCGGGCTATTAATCACAAGGTTGTTGGTTCGATTCCAGGCCGTGCCAAAATACGTTGTGTCCTTGGGCAAGACACTTCACCCTACTTGCCTCGGGGGGTGTGGCCTTGTACTTTACTGTAAGTCGCTCTGGATAAGAGTGTCTGCTAAATGACTAAATGTCAAATTCTGCCTTTCCCCCCCTCTCCTCCTTCCCTCGCCCCGCTTCGCTCCCCTCCAGTTTGCGATCGTCTTCAAGACCCCCAAGTACCGGGACCTGAACCTGCAGAAGCCCACGTCGGTGTTCGTGCAGCTGAAACGCAAGTCTGACAACGAGACGAGTGAGCCCAAGCCCTTCACCTACCACCCTCAGATTATAGGTGAGTTGTCTAGAAATACGCCAGGCTCCGGTTTGTTGCTAGGTTGATTTGTAATCCTCTGTCGGTAATCCTGACTTCCTGGACATGGTGATGTCATCATGTTGTGGTGTCTGATCATTAATCCGCTTTAATGGCCAGAGTAGTTTTCTGAGGTACCAGCGCCCCCTACAGTACCAACGCGGTAGCAACCAGTGGACACACAGCACACCTCATCCTCTCACTCACAAATCCTCATTCTGAAGAAGCTTTCATCCAAAGCGACATACAGAGCAAGTGCAGCAGATAAGAAAATGATCAAAAGTGCCCCAGTTCCAACAGCATCGCAGTGGCTAGCACCCCAAGAAAACGAACCGATTTAACGAAACTCGCATCGCCGTGACAACGATGTCAAGCCTGGCTGCTCTGTTCGTTGCAGACAAGGAGGAGGTTCAGAGGAAGAGGCAGAAGACGCTCCCAAACTTCCAGGACTTCAGCGGCGGAGGGGGCATGTTCGGAGGTGGAGGGGGCGGGCCCGCAGCGGGGGGCGGGCCTGGCACGGGGGGAGGAGGTACGCACCACGCACCAGCCAATCAGATCAGAGCAAACACGATTATCGCAGCATGGTATCGAACGATTGTGAAATAGATTGATAATGATTAGACATGTTTATTTGGGGACCTACAGAGGGGGTCGGGTGTTGAACCTTTGCAGTCAAATGTTCGACCACTGAGCACCTACCCTATGCGTATTTAAGAGATTGTGTTTCTCAGGTTACTTTCAGGGCTATTCCACCTACAACAACTACAGCACAGGTTATGGAGCAGCGTTCTCCACCAGTATGAGTGGAGGTGGGGCTGGCATTAAACATGGTGAGCCTCTCTCTCTGTCTCTGTCTCTCTCTCTCTCTCTCTCTCTCTCTGTGTCTCTCTCTCTCTGTCTCTCTCTCCCTGTGTCTCTCTCTCTCTGTCTCTCTCTTTCTCTGTGTCTCTCTCTCTCTGTGTCTCTCTCTCTCTGTGTAATCATGTTCTCTCTGGTGAGACCCCAGGGTCAAGGCCATCTAACCATGTCATGACCAAGACCGGTCTTGAGTTTTACTACCTGACTAACCCCCCTCACCCTGCCACCCCACAGCCCCTCAGAGCAGAGCGGAGGACAGCGGAGACAACGGCAGCGACCCAGAAGATGACCCAGCCTCGGGGGCCGTTCTGAGGGCCAGGGCCCAGCCGGGGCCCACCGCTCCTGGGGAGCTGGAGGAGGAGGGAGGGGCGGAGGTGGAGGGTGGGTCCGGAGAGACAGACAGAGGTGAGCCGGCAGGACAGGTGGATCGTGGTACCTGAGGGTGTATGTGTGTGTGTGTGTTGGGATTTCTGTTTGTTTTGGCAGACTGGTTGACCTTACTGAGATGTAGTAGTGTGTGTTTCTCCTGTGTGTGTCGACAGTGCGTGTCCCTCTAGCGTGTGTGCTGACGGTGTGTGTGTGTGTGTGTTTGTGTTGACTGTGTGTGTCCCTCTAGCGTGTGTGCTGACGGTGTGTGTGTGTGTGTGTGTTGACTGTGTTTGTGTTGACTGTGTTTGTGTTGACTGTGTGTGTCCCCAGCGTGTGTGTGGGAGGACAGGCTGGTGAGAGTAGCAGAGAGAAACGCAGCAGCTCTGTTCCAGTACGCCGTCAGTGGAGACGCCCGCTGCCTTCTGGCCCCACAGCGCCACCTACTGACCACCCAGGACGAGGACGGAGACACGTGGGTCCCTCACACACACACACACACACACTCCCTCTCCCTCTCCCTCTCCCTCTCCCTCTCCCTCTCCCTCTCCCTCTCCCTCTCCCTCTCCCTCTCCCTCCTCCCCTCTCCCTCTCCCTCTCCCTCTCCCTCTCCCTCTCCCTCTCCCTCTCCCTCTCCCCTCTCCCTCTCCCTCTCCCTCTCCCCTCTCCCTCTCCCTCTCCCTCTCCCTCTCCCTCTCCCTCTCCCTCTCCCCTCTCCCTCTCCCTCTCCCTCTCCCTCTCCCTCTCCCTCTCCCTCTCCCTCTCCCTCTCCCTCTCCCTCTCCCTCTCCCTCTCCCTCTCCCTCTCCCTCTCCCTCTCCCTCTCCCTCTCCCTCTCCCTCTCCCTCTCTCTCTCTCTCTCTCTCCTCTCCCTCTCCCCTCTCCCCTCTCCCTCTCCTCTCCCTCTCCCTCTCCCTCTCCCTCTCCCTCTCCCTCTCCCTCTCCCTCTCCCTCTCCCTCTCCCTCTCCCTCTCCCTCTCCCTCTCCCTCTCCCTCTCCCCTCTCCCTCTCCCTCTCCCTCTCCCTCTCTCTCTCCCTCTCCCTCTCTCTCTCTGTGAACAGTGAGCTTGTGTTACAGTGGAACATGTCAATAGTGTGTTGGTGAGTGATTTAGTGTGTGTGTGTGTTGCAGGGGTCTCCATCTGGGAGTGATCCACAGCCAGACTGCAGCAGTGACGAGTCTGGCCCAGGTCATAGCTGGCCTGCCTGGAGAGGAGGGCCTCAACATGAGGAATGACCTGTACCAGGTACGCCATGCATACACACACACACACACACACACACAGGCAGACATGCATATATACACATATACATGCACACACACACAGGCAGACATGCATATATACATACAGGCAGGCATACACATATACATGCATACACACGCACAGGCAGTTATACATACAAACCCAAGCAAGTTTGTTCCAGTATCCAGCTAGTACACCTGTTACAGCCCTGTTGGTCAACTTCTTGTAACATCACGCCTCACTAAACAGCTGATTGGTCCAGAGGCAGGGCTTTGGTGGTCGTTTGAATGTCACAACAGACCGGGACATCTTCCGTTTGTCTCTGCCCTTCCCAGACTTCTTTGCACCTAGCTGTGATCACCCAGCAGAAAGAGGCGGTCCAGGCCCTCCTATTAGCCGGGGCTGATGTCACTCTGGTCGATCGCCACGGCAACACGGTGCTGCATCTGGCTGCCCAGCAGAAGGAGGGAGGCATGCTGGGATTCCTGCTGCAACACCAGGAAGTGACCGAACTAGTGGAGCTCCCCAATGCAGCAGGTACACACACACACACACACACACACACACACACACAGGCCTACACATACACGTTCAAGATAAGGATGTACAGTCGTATGCAAAAGTTTAGGCACCCCTCTGAGGCTGCATGATAATTTCCTGTCTTCACCAAAAAAGATCAATATAATATTGTAATATTACTTTTCTAGTTAACACTGAGTGCTGGGGTGTTTTCCAGACAAAGATATTTGGTGTAGCAGTATTTAGTTGTGTGAAATTAAATCAAATGTGAAAAAAAGGCTGTGCAAAAGTTTGGGCACCCTTATCATTTATTTGATTTGAATACCTCTGCCTACTAAATGCTGATTAACTGCAACACATAGTTAGTCTGATTAACTCGTTAAGCCTTCAATTACATAAAAAGGTGCATTCAATCATTAGAAAGGGTATTTAAGTTAGCCAATTGCAAGTTTTGCTTCTCTTTGATTCTCCTCTGAACAGTGGCAAAATGGGGGCATCAAAACAGCTATCAAATGATCTAAAAACAAAGATTGTTCAGCAGTATGGTTTAGGGGAAGGCTACAAAAAGTTATCCCGGAGGTTTCAGCTATCAGTTTCCACTGTGAGGAATGTCATTAGGAAATGGAAGGCAACAGGCACAGTTCTTGTTAAGGCCAGAAGTGGCAGGCCAGGAAAAATAACAAAGAGGCAAAGGCGAAGAATGGTCAGAATGGTCAAGGACAACCCTCAGATCACCTCCAAAGAGCTGCAAGGTCATCTTGCTGCAGATGGTGTCACTGTGCATTGCTCGACCATTCAGCGCACATTGCACAGAGAACAGCTGTATGGGAGAGTGATGCGGAAGAAGCCTTTTCTGCACACGCGCCACAAAAAGGCTCGCTTGAGGTTTGCCAAACTACATTTGAACAAGCCAGGCTCATTTTGGAACAAAGTACTGTGGACTGATGAGACAAAGATGGAGTTATTCGGTCACAACAAGAGGCGTTACGCATGGAGGCAAAAGAACACAGCATTCCTAGAAAAACACTTGCTGCCCACAGTAAAATTTGGTGGGGGGTCCGTCATGCTGTGGGGCTGTGTGGCTAGTGCAGGAACTGGGAATCTAGTTAAAGTTGAAGGTCGTATGGATTCAACTCAGTACCAGCAAATTCTGGACAATAATGTTCAAGAATCTGTAACAAAGCTGAAGTTACGGCGCAGTTGGGTGTTCCAGCAGGACAACGACCCGAAACATTGCTCCAAATCCACTAAGGCATTTATGCAGAGGAACAACTACAATGTTTTGGAATGGCCATCCCAGTCCCCAGACTTGAATATAATTGAAAATCTATGGGGTGACTTGAAGCGGGCTGTCCACGCTAGGCACCCATCAAACCTTACTCAACTGGAGATGTATTGTAAGGAAGAATGGTCCAAATTACCTCAATCCAGAATCCAGACACTCATCAGAGGATATAAAAAGCGTCTAGAAGCTGTTATTTTTGCAAAAGGAGGCTCTACTAAATATTAATGTGATTTTTCTGTTGGGGTGCCCAAATTTATGCAAGTGTCTAATTCTCTTATGATGCGTATGGCATATTTTCTGTTTATCAAATAAACCTTATTTCACGGCTAAAATATCACTGTCCATGACGTATGTGTATATATATGACAAAGACGTTCCTCATCCAAACGCCCAACATTTTATAGATGAAAGTAATGGAGATTATCAGGGGTGCCCAAACTTTTGCATACGACTGTATATTAGTTTGCATCATTTTGATTCGTATTGATGACACAAGTTCTAGTTTGGTCTCCATCTTTTCATATAGTAGATATATATCAACATGTAGGATACATACACTTATAATGCATGGAAGGACCAAGTGTGGTCTCCAACAGTTGTAATGTAGATCTGCATGAGCAGACATGGCACAGTCCACAGGTGTAAAGCGTGGAGCGTTGTGTGCTGGTCCTGCAGGTGTGTGTGCGCTGCACCTGGCCGTGCTGGCAGACAGCCTGGCCTCGCTCAGGGCTCTGCTGCAGGCCCGCGCCAGCGTGGAGCTCCAGGAGAGGAGCTGCGGGCGCACTGCCCTCCACCTGGCCACCGAGATGGACAACGTCTCCCTGGCTGGGTGCCTGCTCCTGGAGGTAGGTCTGTCTGTCTGGGTGGGTGCTCCTGGAGGTAGGTCTGGCTGTCTGTCTGGGTTCGTGGGTGGGTGCTCCTGGAGAGTATGGTCTGGTCCAGATTCGAATTGGGGCTTTGAACCCAGGACCTCTGGATCTGCAGCCAGCTGACCCCTGACCCCTGAGGTTGTGTCTGTGCAGGGCAACGCCAGGGTGGACTGCTGCACCTACAACGGCTCCACCCCCCTGCACATCGCTGCTGGACGGGGCTCCGTCAAACTCACCGCCCTGCTCATCGCCGCTGGTCAGCACCCAATCAACCCTGTGTGGGGTGTGAGAGAGAGAGAGACCTCTGGATATTTCCAGTATCTCCTTCTGAAGTAAGCCCAGGTTTCTGTTGGCAGGTGCTGATCCTCACAGAGAGAACTTTGAGCCTCTGTTCTTCAGAGAGGAAGACTGCTGCGGGGAGGAGGAAGAGGAGGAGGATGAAGGCTACATCCCAGGAACAACGCCGCTCAACATGGCTGCCAGCGCTGAGGTGAGTCACCAGGACGTCTTTTCCATCTCGTCATGCACAGATTTAGACAGATATTTACAGGTAGAACCCTTTCATTTGGGTATAGAAATACATAAAGAACTTTGTGAAGAGGTAGTTTGACCTTTGACCTGTCCTCTCAGGTGTTGGAGGTCCTGAACGGGAAGGAGTACGAGCCAGAGCCCCCCTTCACAGTCTGCGTCCCTCCTCAAGGTCGGCCCTCCAGTAGCATGACCTCCGAGATTCACACGCTCAGAGAAGTGTTTGTGAGAGATGTGACACGTGTGTGTGTGACCTGTTTCACGAGCGTGGGTGTGACCCGTGTGACGTGTGGTGTTTGTGCAGGGGACATGGGGACCCTGGACCCGGACACCAAGCAGGCTCTGTGCCGGGTGCTGGAGGGGGCGTGCGGAGGCTGGGAGAGCCTGGCTCGAGCCCTGGGGATGGGCATCCTCAGCTGCGCCTTCAGACTCAGCCCCTCGCCCGCCACTACGCTGCTGGACAGCTATGAGGTCAGGATAGTATATATTATATAACAGCTATGAGGTCAGGATAGTATATATTATATAACAGCTATGAGGTCAGGATAGTATATATTATATAACAGCTATGAGGTCAGGATAGTATATATTATATAACAGCTATGAGGTCAGGATAGTATATATTATATAACAGCTATGAGGTCAGGATAGTATATATTATATAACAGCTATGAGGTCAGGATAGTATATATATATAACAGTTATGAGGTCATGATAGTATATATATATAACAGTTATGAGGTCATGATAGTATACATATATATATAACAGTTATGAGGTCAGGATAGTATATATATAACAGCTATGAGGTCAGGATAGTATATATTATGTAACAGCTATGAGGTCAGGATAGTATATATATAACAGCTATGAGGTCATGATAGTATATATATATAACAGCTATGAGGTCATGATATTATATATATAACAGCTATGAGGTCATGATATTATATATATAACAGCTATGAGGTCATGATAGTATATATATAACAGCTATGAGGTCATGATAGTATATATATAACAGCTATGAGGTACACACAATTTGTAGCAGTTTTTGTGTCTGAAGTCGAGGAGTGATTTAGGTCTTGTCATCTCACTGTCTGTGTGTGTGCAGGTGTCTGGGGGAACTGTCAAGGAGCTGGTAGCCGGGTTAGAGGCTGTGGAAAACCACATGGCTCTCACTGTCCTACAGGGGGCGCTGAAGAACACCAAGGACGTCGCAGTCTCCCCAAGCACCACAGAGCTCCAGGGTAAGAGTTGGTTTAAATTAAATACAAAATAAATACAAATGTTATTGAGCGACTGAACATGAGCAAGAAAGGGTCTGTTCTCTTTATAACCAACTTCATAAATGACTTGTTATCTGTGTTTCTAACTTTTGATAACGGTTGACTTTAGAGCGTACCAGTTGATAATTGTCCGTCTAACGTGCTCTTCTTCTCTGGTGGTCTGTAGATGTGTGTGTCTCCGGGTTGCTGGAGGACCTGAAGCTGGACGGCCAGCAGGACAGCGGCTGGTGTGACAGCGGCGTGGAACTGTCCACAGCGTGAACGCCTAGCAACGCAACACCTGTCTCCCTAGACGACCCCCGTCTCCCTGGACGACCCCCTCACACGCCAGTGAAAGACCGCCACCACAACCCACTCTCTCCGCCTGGAAGGGACTTTGCATATGCACTCCTAGGACATCAAAGACTTCTTTTTATATGACATGAAACAGTTTTTATATAGTGTTGCTATTAATATTTCTTTTTTTATGAGTGAAGAGAACATGTTTAAATGATTGTCAGTGAAACTGTTTGAAATCTTACTAATGAATTATTTGTTAGTATACTCAACTGAGTACTTTCAAGGGAAAGTGGACAATAAGGAAGACATTTAGTAGCCTAATGTGTATGCTATGGTTCCAAAATAATCTTACAATAAGAATGTTAGTTATTTAATTATTTACATTGTAGTTATCCACACTACAGTCTCCATCAGTGTGGATATGTTTCCTTGTTCATATAATCAACTGTCAACATTAGAATTATGCTTATTGGTTGTTTTGATAGCACAGGATTAACAATGCCAAACTATGTAGTGGTCAACATTGGTTTGTCTTGGAACTTTGGGGAATTTAAGTAGCGGTTCAACCATATCAATGCATCACTCAGGTAAAACAGGTCATGATGATTGTAGAATGTTCTCTGCAACACCTTGGGGGATGGAGCCAGTTGAAATGTCTCAGTGTACACACCCCACTGGTGTCTGACAGGTGCTTGTGTTGTGCATAGACCTCCTTATACCCACTTGTTATTGGGGTAAGACGCCAGACACCTTGTCCTGAAGGCCTGTTTTTTTTAGACCTGCATCATGTACTCTTGGCACTTGAGTGAATGTTTTTGTATTATGTTTCACTGATTTCTTCATGTGACATTCTTCAGGTTATCACTTTTTGTAAACAGTTTTGGACTAGCCAGTACAGTTTAATATGCTTCATTTTCTTAGTTTAACCCCTCCATTGTATGAGTTTAGAACATTTTTTTCATAAAACCGCTCAAATATACCCCATTTCCAGGTGGTTTGAACGGGAAGCTGGAAAATGGGGGAAGCAGATTTTAAGAGACATTTTTTTGTATTTCAAACCAAAGGTTTGACAGGCACTGCATCACTGTGGGGCTAACGCTGGGATATTTATACATGTACCCTGTCAAACAGCTTTGTACAGTCAGTTTGAGTCAACTGATTTTATTGTAAAACTTTTTTTAAATAAAAATGGTAAATAGCTATAGTAGATTTTCTCGTTCCAATATATTGGAACCTAAAACTCAACATGATTGGTTGAAAGGAGTTGGCAAATATTCACTAATGGGAAAGAGAATTAATCAGTTCCCAGTTAGGCTTAAAGTACAGTAGAGCGAGATGTAAACCGACTGTAGACGGCAGCCTTAACAGGAACTGTAGATTAGATTTGGACCAGAAGTGAACTACAGGCTTGTCCTGCCAGGTCCACAGCTCTGGAGGGGGACGGGGCAGGTTATAACAGCTCTGAGGCTGGACGGGGCAGGTTATAACAGCTCTGAAGCTTGATGGGGCAGGTTGTAACAGCTCTGAAGCTTGATGGGGCAGGTTGTAACAGCTCTGAAGCTTGATGGGGCAGGTTGTAACAGCTCTGAAGCTTGATGGGGCAGGTTGTAACAGCTCTGAAGCTTGATGGGGCAGGTTATAACAGCTCTGAAGCTTGATGGGGCAGGTTATAACAGCTCTGAGGCTGGCTGGATGGGGCAGGTTATAACAGCTCTGAAGCTGGATGGGGCAGGTTATAACAGCTCTGAAGCTGGATGGGGCAGGTTATAACAGCTCCGAGGCTGGCTGGATGGGGCAGGTTATAACAGCTCTGAGGCTGGCTGGATGGGGCAGGTTATAACACAGCTCTGAGGCTGGCTGGATGGGGCAGGTTATAAATAGGCCGCCAGTTGTTAAGGAGCTCTTAGCATTCTCCCAGACATATCATTTGCTTCTTAAAGAGAGGACCTGGCGACAACAAGCAGCGATATCTCAGAACGTGTAAGGAACTGGTCCAGGACGCCACAGATATTTGTTCAACTTTATTGAGAAAAAAAAATGAAACAAAGTAACCACTAAGCCATTAAATAACAGAGCTATTAGTTGATCGATCAGCCATTGGTAGCTGTGAATAATGTATTCAGTGCAAAAGGGAGAGAACTGAGCTATGGATGATGGATTAACTAACAGCTCTCCGTTCTAAAAACAACCCCAGAAAAAAAAATAGACTTAAAAAGTGGACATTTGCTCTCAACAATCCTTCAAATTCTAACTCAGCAGCACAGAAACCAACATTTTTTTTTGTATCACCATGCACATTTTTTTCTATGTAATTTACCTGCAGATATAGCTGAGATAATTCTTCATTTAAGTCAGTTGGTTAAAGAGTGTGTATAGTAATAAACAGTCCTCAGCTCCCCAAGAAGCTGTCACTTGAGAACCTTGTTTATGTTTTGGCATTGGCACCTTTAAGCTCAGTTTAATATGGGCTTGTTCCACCAAGTAGGACCAACAAGTTACCACCAAATTCAATGTTATGTAATTATGTATTTTAGGAGCATTAGACCCTCCCATAAATCGTATTTAAATGATCTAGTTTTATAGCTTTTCAGCTTGATAATCTTGCTTAGTGGAACGTGGGCCCCTAGGAGTAGAATATTTCACACTGGTACATGCTCTGTGGAGAGTAGTTCAAAGCCCTCTCCATCTTTGAAAGAAAAGGAGGTTAAAAGCATGTGAATCAATTTAGAAAGGGTCAATAAACAGAAGACTTGCTGATGTGAGGGGTTGTGACCAAAAGGGGACAAAAAGAAAACCAAAAAAAAACTAGAATGTTTATTCCAGCTAGTGAGAGTGAGGCGGCCCTGACCAGGGAATCACATGGCGTACTTCTGAGTCCATTCCTTAGCCGTTTTCTCATACCTAGAAAGAAAAGAAATAAAAGGCCAATCACAATCCACACTGGGGTGATGATGCAGGATTACTAAAGATGCAGTGGCTGTAGAAGAACTAAGTTGCATTAGAAGGGCTCCGAGTCAAGCAGCTCAAACACAACATTCAGATGGGAACCCAAATGTTTTTCGATTCACAGTCCCAAAACAACACGTCATTTGTTGAAATCACTTCAATTATCCAGACACACATGATCCACTTAGCAGACGATTTGATGTCAGGTTGTCAATGACTGAGTCACCGCTACCTTAGACAGGTACCCGTCTAAGCTGGAACGCATGCTTTTGCCTGTTGACAAACACTTTGTATCATGCTTAATAAGTTATGAAGTTATAAATGATAACAGGATTTTATTATTGTGAGAATGCCTCAAACACAAGCAAGAGAGATACACCCAGCTCCAGCTGTGACACCCTTCTCAAACACCACCCAATCAGAACGACCCAATCAGAACGACCTTTCACACACGGTACAAACCGACCGTACAGCAAGGCAAGCTTGAAAGCAGATTTGTCAACGCAGCAAACTTGGACAAGCCCTGCTGGGTTAGTTTAAGGGCCTAAGGAATCAATGAAAGCAACACACACTTTCTCCAAGATGCAGGCTGTTCTTACCCCTACAGCATTCCATACTTGTCTGTCCACTCCCTCGCTAGTCTATTGTACCTAGCATGGAGATGACATGCCTAGTTACAGGTGTGACTAGGTCAATACGTTCCAACTGTTCGACTAGGTCACCTGGCTCCGTCTTGTTCAGGTGTGACATGTCATTAGGCTAATCCAGAAACTGCCATGGCAACCATGACACCGAAACCAAACGACACCAACCTAGTCCCTCCTCAGGGTGAATAAAATGATGACTCTACATCTCAAAAAGACCATCGAAACCATTCTCCTAACAAAATATTTCATTTAAAAAAAGCAAGATTTGGAACCAGATGTGAGGAAAGGAGAGGGAGGGGGGGGTTCTGAGGAGGGGTACTCACTTGGGCGGGTCTGTCTTGTAGATGCGTGCGATCTCTGGCACCAGGGGGTCGTCAGGGTTGGGATCACAGAGGAGAGAACAGATGGACAACAGCACTGGAGGAGAGGGAAGCACAAGGACACGTTGTGATCAGGGTCGTCCTACAGTAACACGTTGTGATAAGGGTCGTCCTACAGTAACATGTTGTGATCAGGGTCGTCCTACAGTAACATGTTGTGATCAGGGTCGTCCTACAGTAACATGTTGTGATCAGGGTCGTCCTACAGTAACATGTTGTGATCAGGGTCGTCCTACAGTAACATGTTGTGATCAGGGTCGTCCTACAGTAACATGTTGTGATCAGGGTCGTCCTACAGTAACACATCAAAAACCCCAACTGAATTACCCATCTCCACACACCTCTCTATCGAGATGTATCTATATTTCTATATATAGTTTATTATTTTTTACATATAAGCAGGTACCGAGTCCAGAGATATGCGTGTCTTTATGTAAAGGTCATGCATTTCCAAACACTTTGCATGTTGGCGGTGGTAACCAAATGAAGTGTATTAGTCTCTAGACAGAGTGTCTTGCAGAGTACAAGCACTGGAGGGTCCATCTCCAGCCATCACCAGATGAATAACAACTCCTCACCTTTAGAAATAGTTAAAGCAGGCGACCACTGTGATCTGAGTATATCCAAGCAGATGCTGCCATTACTGTTGATGTTAGGGTGATAGATTCTTGTAGTGAAGGCAACCTGAGGATATGAAAGGACACGACCATGCTGAGCAACAAGAAAAACGTCTCATAAATATCTAGAAAGACGAAATTTTGTTTCTGTCGAGTTGGCCTGAACATTTTTATTTTGCTAAAAAGAAAAACATGCAAAACATGAGAAAGGTATGCCGTGAGTAATATGTCACTGCCAAGTTATCATTGGCAAAAACGTGCATGCCTGTGACTTTACACTTCATATACATGTAGTATATGCTTGTACACACTGGTTAGGTAGAGGAAACCCTTAATGGAAGGCGCTCCTTACCTTAGGTGGTTTGAAAGGGTAATCTGTAGGGAAATGAATCGTCAGGAAGAACACGCCTCCTTGGTAAGGGCTGTCGTTCTGAAACACAAACATGACGTCATCACAGCGAGATCAACACATCTCGGAAACATTAATTTCCATTTTTATGACTAAGGTAATGAGGCTGGCAGGTCATGCCCATCCTGGGAGAGGCTAGAGGATGGAGATACTTTTCTAATCTAGATTGCGAGCGTGGAGGACATTTTTCGTCCGTTCGTGACACAGATTGATCGACCTCTGCCTCGTCGTACTTACAGGCCCCATGATCGTCGCTTGCCAGTGAAACACTGCCAAAAAAAGAAGCACACAGCAATGGCTGAATTAGTTTGATGCAGGGTGCGACACAGTCGGGTCCACACAGCGAGCCAGCAGGGTAGAAACCCAGACTAAAACAGGCCTTACTGTCGTCTCCCACTGGGCCAGCAGAGCACTGTGCAGGGGGATCCCGTCCAAAGTCCACCAACTCCTGAATGAAGAAAGTAAAGCTAGTAATCAGAAGGTTTCCGGGTTCGATTCCCGGCTGTGCCATATGACGTTGTGTCCTTGGGCAAGGCACTTCACCCTACTTGCCTCGGGGGAATGTCCCTGTACTTACTGTAAAGTCGCTCTGGATAAGAGCGTGTGCTAAATGACTAAATGTAATGTAAATGTAAACATAATCCTGACATTAGCACTGTGTCCCTCTCACACAGGACAACCTGACACAGAAAGGCATGTTGTTTCACGTCATGGTACATCATCCTACAAAGCAGAGAGGATATGCTATAGGAATGATTCATTATAGGAGTTTCCCGTTTCAAAATATACTTGTAGCAGGTGTACTATGAATGGTGATAATGAATCCACATTTGACACATCAGGGTTGGTTACATATGTAGCTGGTGGTGCAAAAACAAAACAAGCCATAGAGGCAGTTCAACTTGTTTGCCTGGTTTGTCAAGGAAGTGCTGGAATAATAAAGAGGAATATATTTGTCAACATCAGCTGCCAATTTCCAGGTTAAAACCTCACAACAGGTGTTGAGAACTGAAACACTCAAATATGTATTTGTTTAATAATCCAGACGAATGGACAACTAGAACAGCAATAAAAAAAACAAAAAAAACTGCCATGACAACTATAACACAATAAAATAGATGTGTAGGTCTAAGTAACATCAAGAATCTAAACAGTACTTGAGGCCTTGTAAACAGCAAGGAGACGTGAAACCAGAATATTTTCCTGTACCTGACTTTCACAGATTTCAGTCAGAGAGGTCCAAGAGGGTGACAATAAGAGACATGAGAACCCTAGGCCCAGTATAAGGTCACCTGAGAGTGGTCTGGTTCTGCAAACGGGGCCAGTTGTTGAAGCTAGGTGCAAAGCTAAGCTAGATCGAAGCATCACAGCTGTCAATACTGTCTGCTGTTAGACAAGGCCACAGCATTGACATCCTTAGCGCAACATCAACCTCCTTTTCCTGCAACTGTAACAGAGCTATGTAGTAAACATTTAGTTTGCAAGAAACTTATGATGTAGTGCGTTGAACACGTTAATCTTAAATGTGTATATTTGGGCCTTGAACAGAAGGTGAATTAACTGACCCCTTGGAAAAAGAAAAAGGTCATCATCCCTCGTGAGTCGTGACAGCTAACAAAATCACAAACGTACCTTTCCATCACAGGTATGCGTTCTGTCTACATTTGAGTCATCTAAATAGGGGTTACAAAAGCATCCGCTGACAAAGTTTAGAATGCGTGTAGAATTAAGCGTGTGCACACAGCAATTCTATTAACGTTACAGTATGTAAGCAGAAGGCTCAGCTTCAGAAACAATGTATATTTTTATGCTGACGCTTTCTGGACAGTTGAGAAACATCCACACCGAAAGAACACGCTTCCTTTCATGACTGCAACATTTCCAACAGGGAAAGTCGACTGTAATTGGCTAAATACACTGCCAGCTAGCGTTAGCTAGCTCACCCTTATACAGGAGTTAGTTATTCGCACAATACACTGAAACGAAACTATAAGTGAATCTACCTGAAAATGCTCAACGATCAAGCTACATGAAACAGAGGCTACCGTTTCTGATAATCAAGAGATTAGAGAATCGAGATTTTAGTAAATAACATAGCACACGCTAAATAAATATATTTGATATAATTCCAACGAGGTCATACATTATAGCTATATACCTTCATTCACACCAACAATAGTTAACTAAGAGAAACTGAGTGTGCGTGTTTGTAAAACAAGTCAATTACGAATTTTGACACATTAGCTAGCTGCAGACTAGCTTAGCATTGCCACACCGTCCACACACGAGTCTACCTTTCAAAAGCTACTACGCTAGCTAGCTCACTACAATGTACTGAAACAGACATTTTTAACATTTAGACCGCAATGACTTTAAATCTAAAGTCAATCAACACACTCTTACCTTGTGAATGCGTTTTAAAGCCATACTGCCAGTGTGTGTGGACCAGTTGCAGAAGAGGAAAAGACAAGACCCGCTAGGTGATGCTTGCTAACTCACGACCATCTAGCGGTTAGCTTTGACGCTGCGAGGTAGCTTGATAGCTAGCTTGGAAGCTACACAAACAACTTCGATGTTGGCACTAAATAAAATCGTGTCAGTTGATTCTTATTTTATTGTAACTGCCTTTTATAGTACGATACGGACCGTTTCTAACTTTACTGGCTAGCTGGTGTTTTTTTCTCGGCCCTTATTCCCTACCCGGAGTTTGTGCGCACTGTCAAGATACTGGAACTGCTCAAAATGTCCACTGACATTGAGTAGAAACTACACTTTCGCCTCTCGAGCCTCAAACGCACACCAGTGCGTAAAAAACTCAAGCGTGGCGTAATTGATCATTTGTAGGCACCAGCACTAACTGGGAAGACGTTGTTTCCGGTTAAGTCTCGGAACGCTAGTGCTACTTGAAAAAAAAACACGGAGCATTGATTTTACATGGCATATCAATACACAATTAATGTGTAATAAAAAGTTGAATAAAAATCCATAAATAATTTATATTATAAATAATTAAATCATTTCAATGCACCAAAGCTTGCAAGGAGGAACCAATTGATGAAAAACTGTTGGAGTTTGGAACTGTTTTCCATATTTCAATGAAAGCCTTTCTTTTGGTTTCACTATTGTGTTTCACTGGCATACAACTTGATTAGTCACTCTACAAATCAACTTCAGACGTGTTTTACTTTATTAAAAAGCGGTTTAAGTTTGCATATTTCCAGGACAGTTTGTAAAAATGATTACAGTTGCTTATCTTGTGTTGCTTCTGGTAATTGTATCCGGTAGGTGCACTAATAGCATAATGTCTTGTTGCAAATGTGTAGGAAACATTACTTGAGTCAAAATCGATTTCGCCTGTAACTTGTTTTCTGAAAACAGAAACTTCATTATGTATTTATTTCCCCAGAGGTAAAGGTTCTAAAAGGTTATGACAACATTTTTCCAGTTGACGAGGTCTCAGGTAGGAATTAAATTATATGATCGAACTTTTAATCTTCAACATTGTAATATAGGCTACAGCACATGATTATATAATTATATGTTCTAACCAACATTTTATTGTTCAACCTAGTTACTTATTTCTTCTTCTAATTATAATTTAACCTAATTACATTTATTTTCAAGTGCAATTTGACCAGGTAAAACCATTGTTGTGCAAATCACACAGATTGTAAAACAAGAGTTCTTGCAGCAGCCCAGAAGAAATGTAGACCTAACAAAGGTACTAGCGTATACACATTAATATTTTTATCCTTAATTTTTAATATTTTGCGGCAATGAGGTCGGACTGTTCATAGGTACTGTTTTGCCTTGCCTTAGGCTACTCAAGTCATCCATTCTGCTGATGACGTAGAGAAATTTAGGCCTACTCAATGCAAGGGAATTTATAGAACCCAGCCACTCCAGAACACAAATTAATAAAATGGGACTAAATCATTTTGAATGACATCATGTATATTTGATTAACTTATTTCAGCCTGTAAGGACGGCAGTATTGACATGATTCAAGAATGCAGAGTTTTGGGATATAATCTCATTTTCCAAGACTCGAGTAAGTAAGGCTGTTTTGTTGATTCCTTTTCTAGTGCATTAAAATTAACTAGGATTTTTTTAAAGCCATAGGCTATTTGTGTTATACATGTTATCGTAATGATATCTAACATATTCAACACTTCAAAACCTCTTAAATAAGCTATCTTAAATCTGCCCCATGTTAAACTATTATTCAACAGCATTGAGCTGAATTTACATATTTTTCCAAGTGGCATACTGACGGTATTTTCCTTACAGCTTATGACTTGAACAGTGACGTTGAGGTCTATGGTAGGTTTGCATCTTGTCTGTTTAGTAAATTGAAAGTAGCAAATTGATAATATAATGATCTGCTTGTAGGTCACAATGTAAAGGTTATTCCAATAGATTTCCTTCATTTACATGAAGTCACAACAAGTTCAAATAAGCCTATATTGTACATCAGCACAACACTAAATCCTTGGAATTAAATGCTTGATTTCCAGGCTTTCCCCAACATTGCAGACAACTTAGACATTGATTTATTTATTTTTTACATTTTGCATTGTAAACAATATTGGCCTACAGTGTAATATAACATGTTTACAGTCCACTGTACAAGAGGTTTAAAGCATAAAGTATGTCAAGTACCCATTTATTCTTACTACAAAATTAAATCAGGTATTAAGTTAATAAAATTAATGGTAGACTTTGGTTTCTTTCAGATGCAGCTCATTGTGCTATCAAGAGTTGCATTAAGGGTATGCAAAGCAAAGCAACAAATATTGTTGATCTGAACTTGTCAGGTAAATATTGTACAACTGTGTACAGAATTATCTTTCAAACAATGACTTCCAGTTTGAAAACTTTAGTGAGTTTACATCTACATTTTCTACTGTGACTCAATTTATTTAGTTGATTTAACAGAGTTTCTGTAACTAAACTAAGCACACATGGATATTTATTTTCTTCTATATTATATTGGTATGTTTTACCATGCTATGTTCTGCTATGCAGTATGTATAACTAAGGGTTGGAGTTAATATCTTAATTTACATTATTCTATGAAGACATATGAATACTTAAACAATGTCATTTGTTTTTTGCCCACAGGCATTGCTGACAGTTTACACTCTTGTCTAGTTGCAGTGAAGAACTGTGCCAAGCCCAAGATTAAATGGCATAAAAATGAGCTCTAAGTTTTTGGTATCTATGACAGCTATGTTATTATGGACACTTTATTGAGGGGAAACTCATTGTTTAGATATGTCTGTCCCTAAGTGTAAGGTGGATTTGATCATTGTTTTTTCATTATATTACCACTAGGTGGCAGTCTTTACATTTACATTTCTCAACCATTAAAACTGTACTAACTTGACATTTACACAATGACAATAATTACCACAATAATAAAGACATTATTTGTAATCATAATACTTTTAATCGTCTGTTATTAAATAAAATATCCTTATATATTAGATCCCAGCCACAAGTTTGTCTGGTGACAGTGAATCTAGAAGGATCTACATGCAGCTGTTTGAGAAAGACCCCATCATCAAACTGCCATGTCATTCATCGCTCTCAGGTTCAAGAAATGGTCTGAAGTCTTGAAACTGGGTTCACAACACATGTTTATTGTAAACCCAAATTCCCAATTCCAAAAAAACAAGGTAGAAGTAAATGTTTAACAAAGTGATTATCACATACAGGTGTTCATACATGTAGGTACCACCATTATTGGTTAATAAAGGTGAAATTCAAGTTTATTGTAAACCCAAATTTACAACACACAAAAGAGTTGTGAATACTTATATATTATGCCAGGTTGCTTTGCGTTGTCTTGTCAACAACAATTCAGTGCCCAGCCTGACCCTGTTTTGTTCTGTGCATCTGACAATAAATGACTTGAACTTAAAGAGTTATAACTAAAAGTTTAACAAAGTGATTATTACATATGATGTTATTTTATGTCATTATAAGTAGTAAATATTAGCATGGCGTGTTACATTGATCAGGGGATTTCCATATTTCCATACTTCCTCATACCTCAGATGTCTTCAAGAGACGTATGTGTTTCAGACTACCTCATTCCACAGCTCCACCGTGAGGATGGAGCTGGCATAGTCAGACATACTGGCCTTCACACTGTGGAAATTTCCCTCATATCTGATCTGTGAGCCGGCCTTACCCCTAGTAAAACTGACCCCATTTTTGTTGTACATCTCATTAAACAGACTGTTGTCACAGGCATAGCCACTTTCAAAGATTCCCACAGCACACCAGTTACTGAACAGGTTGTAGTCATAGGGCACAGAGAACATGATGGCTAAGGTCTCTTTGTAATTGAGACTTTGCATGTCGTGAAGTTCATAGGTCAGAACACCAACGCTGCCTTTTAGTGATTGATTTGTTTTAACGAAAGAGCAGCCTTGACTCTCCATCGGCTTGATTGAGGATGTTGGAAAGTTGTGGGTGCCACCACTTATCCGGTATTCCCTAGTGAGAAAAACACAACTTTTCAACTTTTTTCTTCCAACATGTAATGGAAACATTGTCGTTTATGGTTTATATAGTATAGTAGCTAGTCATATAGTAGTTTATGGGAAATACTATCTCACTGCTTACTGTGGGTCGTCAGAATGTGTTGGTTGGTTTTGTTCTTGATGTGAATGGTGACACTCCTGGTGCTAATGCTAACTGGCACGGCCTCAACTGAGTTCAACATTTCGATTCCAATATGTACCTACAACACAAACACAAAACATTTCCTTGTAAATATCTCTCAATTACGTCACTATCTGCACAATTAGTTCACATTGTAAGCTACTGTGGTTATTTGTTTGTACACAGTACTGCATTGGCATTATATTAGGTTATTATGCTTTGCAAAGCGACGTAAAAATGTTGGACATTGTGAGTGCAGAGGATAATAAAGAACTAATCAAGGAGGAATTACAATAAGAGAGGATGGTTTACATCAATCAACTCTTCAAAGAAAGTAGTTTATACATTCAGCTTGGTGATCAACTAGTCCCATTGATTGTTGTCAGGGGCAGGGCTCACTCTCTGGAGCTTATCTACTTTATATGAGTTGGTGTCAGAGATATTAATCTATCAAGCATTGCACAGTCAGTCGGTGAACAAGTTAAGAATGATTTATTGCTTGCGGCCACAAGGAGACAAAAACATCACACGCCATGGTGTTACAAGTTTGTCTGACTAGCAACCGTTGTTGCTAGTCATTTTAAACACCAGCGCTCAGGACTGTAATTGGCTAATACAAAGTATTTAAATGTTCCATGGCTCTTCTTCACTGGCTCCTCTGCATAGACCTGGCGCGCGTGTGTGCGTGCGTGTTTGAGTGTGTCCGTGTTTACGACATAAACCCTGATAGAAAGATAACAGGATCTACAGATGTCGTAAAAACTCCTTCACAAAGGTGTCGAGCAGATGGTCTCCAGACCATACGTCTCCACCTTAGTTCTTGTCACACAGCATCTCCTTAAAACAAACCCCCAACACCTTCTAGTCTCAACAAAGGCTCACCCTTCCCCCAGGGTGAATCCTAGAGTTTAGTTTGGAGGCTCTGTTATCTGTTGACAAAGAATGCTTAGGCATCTGTACTGTTCAGTATAAAACATCACATCCTTAATTTCTCTAACAGTTGGTTCTAAAGACAAGGCTGTGTAGGTAAATTAAGGTCAAAGATATTTGCAAGTGTAAAACTGGAAGTATACCTTGATACCTTGATACTTCCTACAAGAGAGAAGGCGTCAGCCTGTTGTGTCCTGGTCTTTACCCGCTCATACTGCGTACTTGTGTCCTCCCAGTGTTTGTCTAACCTGGTCTTAGACTGATTGATACTATCTGCTTCTACCACTGTGTCTGGTAAAGAGTTCCAGTTGTTGACAGTTCTAACGCTAAAAGCTTGGCCTCTCACCCTAGATCTTGCTAGTGGGACTTGTAGCTTGAATCTGTGGCCTCTGGTTACTGTCTGTTCCGCAGGAGCAAAGAAACAACTGACTGGGATTCTCTCCAGGCCTGCCATGATCTTGTAGACCTGAATCATATCTCCCCTCTGCCGTCTGTATTCCAAAGATGGGAGTTTAAGCCTCTGAATTCTGGAACTGTAAGGGAGTTCCCTAAGTGTAGGGATCAGTCTTGTGGCCCTCCTCCTTTGTACCTTTGTACCTTTTCCAAGTCCTGCTTGCCTCCATATACGCGGAATCGAAACCTGATTTTCAAAAGCGCTGAAAATATTTGTAGGTCCTGATTTTCAAAAACGGGGGGGCACTATAGGCCAAAAGAGCAGGGTGTATTGTTTAATTTTCGATATTCAACAGACTACCGACAGCTGTCTCAAATTGCTTCCTAAAAATCATATTTTTTACAAAGTAAGAAAACATGTTTGCAAAGACAAAATCACTTAATTTGTGCTGAGCAGTACATAAAACAGAAGGAATTGAGTAAGTAACCTATGACACTACATTTTCACCAACGCTTGTACTATGGAGTGACAGCCCTGAAAACTCACCAATGTCAGCACACTGATCAGCTGTGGCTCCCCTGGCAGTCAGAAGGCTGAATGGAGAAGATGCTCTCTGCAGAGCCAATATAGGTTGTAGCTTGGATCTAGACACACTCAATGGCATATGACTCACCGTCATATGTGCACCCAATACATGACACTCAGTTTTATTAGCTTACTGAACTCGCTTGTTCATGTTGGTTTCACTAAGTGAAACCAACCCAGGCCAACTGGACATAATGACTACAGACCTGTCGCCCTGACCTCTGTGGTAATGAAGTCTTTTGAGCGCCTAGTGCTGGCACACCTCAAATCAATCACAGACCCCCTTCTGGACCCCATGCAGTTTGCCTACAGAGCCAACAGGTCTGTGGACGATGCAGTTAACATGGCCCTCCACTTCACCCTACAGCACCTGGACTCCCCAGCATCCTACGCCAGGATCCTGTTTGTGGACTTCAGCTCTGCCTTCAACACCATCATCCCCGCCCTGCTTCAGGACAAGCTCTCCCAGCTGAACGTGCCTGATTCCACCTGCTGGTGGATCACAGACTTCCTGTCTGACAGGAAGCAGTGCGTTAAGCTGGGAACACAAGTCTCTGACTCCCGGTCCATCAGCACCGGATCTCCTCAGGGCTGCGTCCTTTCTCCTCTGCTCTTCTCCCTGTACACGAACAGTTGCACCTCCAGTCATCCATCCGTCAAACTCCTGAAGTTTGCGGACGACACCACCCTTATTGGGCTCATCTCTGGTGGAGACGAGTCTGATTATAGGTGGGAAGCGGCCAACCTGGTGACCTGGTGCAGCCAGAACAACCTAGAGCTCAATGCTCTTAAGACAGTGGAGATGGTTGTGGACTTCAGGAAGAATACAGCCCCACTCACCCCCATCACCCTGGGTGACTCCCCAGTCAACACTGTGGAGTCCTTCCGCTTCCTGGGCACTATCCTCTCCCAGGACCTCAAGTGGGAACTGAACATCAGCTCCCTCACAAAGAAAGCACAACAGAGGATGTACTTCCTGCGGCAGCTGAAGAAATTCAACCTGCCAAAGACAATGATGGTGCACTTCTACACAGCCATCATTGAGTCCATCCTCACCTCCTCCATCACCATCTGGTACGCTGCTGCCACTGCCAAGGACAAGAGCAGACTGCAGCGTATCATCCGCACTGCGGAGAAGGTGATTGGCTGCAATCTGCCTACCCTCGAGGACCTAAACACCTCGAGGACCCTCAGGCGAGCGAGGAAGATTGTGGCCGACTCCTCCCACCCTGGACACTCCCTGTTTCAGTCACTCCCCTCCGGCAGAAGGCTGCGGTCCATCAGGACCAACACCTCTCGTTTCTTCCCTTCTGCTGTTGGCCTCTTCAACAAGGCCAAGGGTTCACACTGACTTATTGACTTTACTTTAATGACTCTAATATTCTGCACTACATTACTGCATCTTGTACATTTGTATTTTTTGTCATATTTGTATTTTTTGTATTTTTATATTGTAAATTAGGCAACTTATATTTTATTGTATATTTTATTTTAAATATAATTCCACTTTAGTATAGATAGTATAGTTATATAGTATAGATATTTAGTATAGACAGTCCACATATTTAAATTTAAGGATACTATATGTTTATTGTATGCACCTTCCTGCCAAAGCAAATTCCTTGACTGTGCAAACTTTCATGGCCAATAAATCCCTTTCTGATTCTGATTCTGATTCTGAAGGTGAATATGGGAGGATCTACATGTATGGGGGGTGATTAGTACCAGCCAAGTAATGTTAACAAAGCTATAGCAACCGTCGCTACACATAACAAAGCTGACAATCACTGCCACCGCTACGTCGCTACGTCTGCCATTATGTGGATAGGTCTAAGGCAGCTCTAACCATAGATATATATAAATCTATGGCTATAATTAAGCAATAAGGTACCCGAGGCAGGGTTCAGGGTTCAAGGGTGTTGTTAGGCCCGACACGCAGCGCACGATAAATTACTGCCTCAAAGACCTTATTGCTTTTATAATAGGCTACGGTTACTGTACCAGCGACATTATGAATAGTAAATAAATAGTAAGGCCCAAATATTTTATTCTTATAAATAATGTATATCCACCAAAGCTTACAAGGAGGAAACAATTGAAGGAAAGCTGTTGGAGTTTCGAACTGTTTTTTCCAATGAAAGCCTTTCTTTTGGTTTCACTTCTGTGTTTCACTGGCATACGACTGTTTCACGAAATTATGTGATACTGGGTTGGGCATACAGCTTGATTAGTCACTCAACAAATCAACTTTTGTAGGGGGGGGGGAGGGGGGTGCCACAACATTTAGTGTATAGGTAACTAAGGGTTGGAGTAAATATCTTAATTTACATTATTCTATGAAGACATATGAATACTTAAACAATGTCATTTGTTTGCCCACAGGCATTGCTGACAGTTTACACTCTTGTCTAGTTGCAGTGAAGAACTGTGCCAAGCCCAAGATTAAATGGCATAAAAATGATCTCTAAGAAACTGGCATCTATGGCAGCTATACATGTACACTTTATTGAGGGGAAACTCATTGTTTAGATATGTCTGTCCCTAAGTGTAAGGTGGATTTGATCATTGTTTTTTAATTATATTACCACTAGGAGGCAGTCTTTACATTCAAATTTCTCAACCATTAAAACTGTACTAACTTGACATTTACACAAAGACAATAATTACCACAATAATAAAGAGATCATTTGTAATCATAATATTTTTAATCGTCTATGTTATTAAATAAAATATCCTTATATATTATATCTAGAAGGATCTACATGCAGCTGTTTGAGAAAGAGCTCATCATCAAACTGCCATGTCATTCATCACTCTCAGGTTCAAGAAATCGTCTGAAGTCTTGAAACTGGGTTCGCAACACATGTTTATTGTAAACCCAAATTCCCAATTCCAAAAACCAAAGTTAGAAGTAAATGTTTAAAAAAGTGATTATCTCATACAGGTGTTCATACATGTAGGTACCACCATTATTGGTTAATAAAGGTGAAATTCAAGTTTATTGTAAACCCAAATTTACAAAACACAAAAGAGTTGTGAATACGTATATGTTATGCCAGGTTGCTTCGCGTTGTCTTGTCAAAATTCAGTGCCCAGTCTGACCCTGTTTTGTTCTGTGCATCTGACAATAAATTACTTGAACATGAAGAGTTATAACTAAAAGTTTAACAAAGTGATTATCACATATGATGTTATTATATGTCATTATAAGTAGTAAATATTAGCATGGTGTGTTACATTGATCAGGGGATTTCCATATTTCCATACTTCCTCATACCTCAGATGTCTTCAAGAGACGTATGTGTTTCAGACTACCTCATTCCACAACTCCACCGTGAGGATGGAGCTGGCATAGTCAGACATACTGGCCTTCAAACTGTGGAAATTTCCCTCATATCTGATCTGTGAGCCGGCCTTACCCCTAGTAAAACTGACCCCATTTTTGTTGTACATCTCATTAAACAGACTGTTGTCACAGGCACGGCCACTTTCAAAGATGCCCACAGCAAACCAGTTACTGAACAGGCTGTAGTAATAGGGCACAGAGAACATGATGGCTAAGGTCTTGTAATTGAGACTTTGCATGTCGTGAAGTTCATAGGTTAGAACACCAACGCAGCCTTTTATTGATAAATTCGTTTTAACAAAAGAGCACCCTTGACTCGCATTCGGGTTGATTGAGGATGTTGGATTGCTGAGGATGCCACCACTTACCAGGAATGTCCTAGTGAGTAAACACAAACAACATCTCACCTTTTTTATTCCAACATGTAATGGAAACATTGTCAGTAGTTTATAGGAAAAACTATCACACTGCTTACTGTGGGTCAGTCAGAATGTGGTGGTTGGTTTTGTTCTTGATGTGAATGGTGACACTCCTGGTGCTAATGCTAACTGGCACGGCCTGAACTGAGTTCAACATTTTGATTCCAATATGTACCTACAACACAAACACAAAAAATGTCCTTGTAAATATCTCTCCATTACGTCACTATCTGCACAATTAGTTCACATTGTAGGCTACTGTGGTTATTTGTTTGTACACAGTACTGCATTGGCATTATATTAGGTTATTATGCTTTGCAAAGCGACGTTAAAATGTTGGACATTGTGAGTGAAGAGGATAATAAAGAACTAATCAAGGAGGAATTACAATAAGAGAGGATGGTTTACATCATAGAGGCTTTTCCGTTGAGGACTTTATTAACATGTAGTAGTAGGACCGTAAAGCACAGTGACTCTTTCACATAACCGCGAGCATCAACGAGGCTCAATAACAGGTAACACATTCTCTTAAACAGGTGGCCCCGCCCCCTGGCTACTCTGCCAGCCCCCCACGCGCCTAGCAACCCACACATGAGCTGCTGCAGCTGACAGAGAGCAAGGACACAGGCACACAGACAACACAATTAACATGAACATGAACACATTAAACAACAGGTCGTTACAATACATTTAGCTTGGTGATCAACTAGTCCCATTGATTGTTGTCAGGAGCAGGGCTCACTCTCTGAAGCTTACCTACTTTATATGAGTTGGTTATAAAGACAAGGCTGTGTAGGTAAATTAAGTGTGTGTAGGTAATTAAAATATTAGCAAGTGTAAAACTGGAAGTAAACGCGGAATGTAGATTTGTATCTTCGAAACCTGATTTTCAAAAGCGCTGAAAACATTTGTAGGTCCTGTTTTCGAAACCTGATTTTCAAAAACGGGGGGCACTATAGGCCAAAAGAGCTGGGTGTATTGTTTAATTTTCGAAATTCAACAGACTACCGACAGCAGTCTCAAATTGCTTCCTAAAAATCTTACAAAGCAAGAAAACATGTTTGCAAAGACTAAATCACTTAATTTGTGCTGAGCAGTAGACCTACATAAAACAGAAGGAATTAAGTAAGTAACCTATGACACTACATTTTCACCAACGCTTGTATGGAGTGACACAGTCCTGAAAACTCACCAATGTCAGCACACTGATCAGCTGTGGCTCCCCTGGCAGTCAGAAGGCTGAATGGAGAAGATGCTCTGCAGAGCCAATATAGGTGACAAAAGCTGTTAGAGTTTCGAACTGTTTTCCAATGAAAGCCTTTCTTTTGGTTTCACTTCTGTGTTTCACTGGCATACAGCTTGATAAGTCACTCTACAAATCAACAATCAAGCCACAACATTTTGAAACTTTTCTAAGGGTGCCATGACTGAAAAAAAGTTGGGAAACACTGTTCTACTCTAACCAACTTTTTTGTTCAACCTTAGTTACTTAGTTCTTCTGCTAAATTATAATGTAGCCTAATTACATTTATTTTCAAGTGCAATTTGATCAGGCAAAACCATTGTTGTGCAAATTACACAGATTGTAAAACAAGAGTCCTTTCAGCAGCCCAGAAGAAATGTAGACCTAACAAAGGTACTAGCGTATAGTATACACATTAATATTTTGTGGCAATGAAGTCGGACTGTTCATAGGTAGGCTACTGTTTTACCTTGCCTGTCTCAAGTCATCCTTTTTTCTGCTGATGACGTAAAGAAACTTTAACGTTTATGACTAATGGGAAAGTAGGCCTACTCAATGCAAAGGAATTTATAGAATGTGGAAAACCCAGCCAATCCAGAACACAAATGAATAAATAGGACTAACTGGACTAACTTGGACTGACATGATTCAATAACTTTTTGGGATATAATCTCATTTTCCAAGACTCAAGGAAGGCTGTTTTGTTGATTGCTTTTCTAGTGCATTAAAATGTACCTTGAATTTGTTTTTACGGCATAGACTATTTGTGTTATATGTGTTATCTTCATGATATATAACATATTCAACACTTCAAGACCTCTTAAATAAGCTAGAATCAGCAACGTTAAACTATTATTCAACTGCATTTAGCTGAATTTACATCATCCTAATGCTTAAAATGGAATCGAAAAGAGTGAGGAGATTCGTCCCGACCTGGCTGGACAGAAGTTTCCCTGGCTTCGACATGATAGCCTAGCTACTGATGGAGAGATGATACTGCTCAACTTGTTGGGAATTCTCTGGTATTGCAGACAGGTAGTATAAGTCAACTGTCATAATTTAGCTTAAATAAATGTAGCTCTAGTTATATAGCCTATCAAACTTGATCTCACAGAATCAGTCGCTTTAAACCCAAATGCTAGGCTATATAAACCACTGGAAACCAAACGTTTAGCTTTACTTCTTAGCTTTCGTAGCTTACGTTAGCTTTCCAATGAACCAATAGGCTAGCGTCACTGTGTCCAATTCCGACCACCGAAAGCTCCTATTGTCCAAACCCGACCAGGCAGTATCTGGTCTTTTTTCCACAATTTTCTTCCGCGATCACCAGTAAAGTGTACGTAATATTATTTTATGCATATCAAACAATCTATGTGTCAAATTTCATGAACATACATGGACGTTTACATGTCTAAATACTATAGGAAAGTTACTTTGATGAGAGAAAGCCGAAAGACCACTCGGGCGACGCATGGGCGACGATCTGTACTCTGAAAAATGTTGCAGTATTGTCATCGTACTGCTACTATGGGTTAGCATATGAGTTTATTTCAACGCTAGCATAGCACTACTTTGTCTAGCCAATCGAAATACACCATAATTTCTGACGATCTGTAGTCGAGGGGAGGAAGGGAGGGGGGCAGATAAACATGGTGCCACACCATGTGTGTGGGTAACGAGGAGCTGGATAACGAAGATCATTGTAAATCTTAGCCTATGTTTCCAGATTAATGTTGTATTTTCGTTTAGTCTGTTTAGTATTTAAATAAATGTTCACATTTTTAAAGATTTGCACAAGTTGTCTTTTGCTAACCGTCCTGTTATCTTTGATTCAATCTTCCCATTCAATGTTTAACGTCTCTAAATATATGATTGACTTTTGCTTCATATTTCATGACTTCCTAATAAGATATCTTATTTTGAAGGACATAACTACGTTCCCGGATATGTTGACAGCATTGATGGTCAGTATGGTGACCCTGGATCAAGTTTTCTTTCAATATTCGCTCGGTATCTCACTATGGGACACGCCCCTCGCGCTGTCCCCCAGAAGCAATTTTACACTACGCCAGTCGTGACTGGCCAATAGACGTGACGTCTGCCTTGCAGAGGAGGGACTTCCTCCTACTACATAAGTCCCGTTGTCACGTCATCTCTTCAGTCTTTTACCTCTTCTCGCTCCTAGAAGCACCTCTTGGAAGGAAGTTGTAGACGGCCTAGCTTAACTGTTCACAGAGCGAGCTAACCCCTCGGTCACCGAACGCTAGCCTACATCGCTACAGCAAACCTCTGAGTTGAGAAGCTAAAGCTAGACTGTCACCATACAGTAGCTGCTAGTACACATACTAGCTGCAATCCACTTTATTTAGCTGGCCTGTCACTAAACAGCGGCTGTTAATAAGCGGAGAGCAAACATGCAGTCAGAGCCTGAACTTACCCTAACCGAGGGCTCGGGGAAGCCTCTGACAAAGTCCTGCGTATGCGGGAACAAGATGTCGGGAGCGGATAGCCACTCCGCTTGCATCCACTGCCTCGGGCTGGAACACGCCAAGGCGGCCCTAGCATCCCCGGCTACCTGCGAGCACTGCGCGCGTTTTTCACACAAAACCCGCAAACGCCGACTGAACAAACAAGCGAAACTGTTCGCAGAAGATCCCGTAATGGGGGTAACCGACCCACCACTACTGGAGCTAGCGGAAGGTTCCCGGGGGATCGCCGTCCCACCGGGCACCACCTGGGGATCGGAGGTGGACCTCACCGAAGGTTCCCAGCCGCTCGCGCTAACCCAATACGACAACGTCGAGGCTAGCCTGCTGGCAGAGCCTGACGAAGCCGAGGGCGGTTACTACGAGTCGGGAGAGGAATCCATTAGCCTCGGCTCTGATGAGGACGAGGAGGATGATTCCTTTTCCCCGCGCACCGCGTCGCCTATGGTGGTAGGCGGCATGTGCACCAGCTCCCCGAACCCGGCCATCAGCATGGATCTCCACGAGGCCTGCAAAAGGGCAGCTGCGAAGCTGAATATCGAGTGGCCTGAGCCCCCGGTAGAGACCGCAACTTCCCGCTACGAGGGCAAGCGGCTCCCAAAGGCTAAAGCCTCCACCAGCCTGCTGCTTCCGGCCTTTCCCGAGTGCCTGGATGAAGCGACTCGGTCCTGGAGCAAGCCTCTCTCAGCTAAGAACCCTGTACAGGGTGGATCGGCGTTGGATTGGGCCGGTATGGAGGAAAAGGGTTTCTCCCATCTGCCTCCGGTTGAACCATTGCTGGCGTCGCACCTCCACCCCACGCAGAAGTCCGCCATGACTTCGGCCTGCCCTACACTGCCGTCCAAAGCTGACTGCTTCCAGTCGTCACTGACTGAAAAGTGCTACAAGGCGACGGCCACGACGGTGAGAGCATTCAACGCGTCATCGCTGCTGCTAGCTTACCAGGCAGAGCTGGAGGTCGACATGTCAACGTTACCCACCCCAGCCGTGTGGGCTGAGCTGTGCGTCGTGACGGACCTGTGCCTGCGCCTTCACAGGAGCGCTGTCCAAGCGTCCGGCAGAGCCATGGCTTTGATGGTCGCCCAAGAAAGAGCAAGATGGCTGAACCTGTCCAGTCTCTCTCTGAGGGAAAAAACCCGACTCCTCGACGTGCCTGTGGACCCAAAAGGTTTGTTTGGCCCAGCGTACGAAACTATGCTGAAACGATGGGAGGAGAAAAAGAGGGAAGGTGAGGCGCTGCGACTGTGTCTACCCAGAAGAGCGCCTTTCCCCACCAAAGCACCTAGCCAGGTGTTCACCCAGCCCCGCGCCCCTTCGCCGGCTTACCGCATCCCGAATCGTCAGCCCCAACCAACCCACTGGGCCGGCCGGGGCCAGAACAAGCCGCCGGAGCATAGAGGTGCGTGGGGGAGGAAGCCACCCGCACCCGGGGCGAAGCAGGGTGGTCGTACGGCCCCTTCGGATACTCAGGGAGCCATGAAGAAACGGCGCGCTACCTAGGGCGCTGCAGCCAGGGGGGTACGGCAGGCCCGGCCAGACGCCGTCACCGTCCCCCCTAGATGTTCTGTTCCAAACCCAGTTCCAGGACGGGTTACAAAGGGCATGTTCCAAGCCCTGCAAAAGGCGTGCAGAAGCCCGTTCGGCCTTCACAGTTCACGACCAGACAAAGAAGAGAAGGGTCAGACCTGCAGAGAGCTCGGTGGAGCCGCAGCTGTGTCTCACAAACGCATGCGAGTGCAAAAGCACACACCAGTGCCCAAAATCACACATGTGTCCCCCTTCCCCAACAAAGTGTTCATTAAAAATGTTTCAAAGCGCGCATCCAGGCTACGAGCCAAGGGCGCAGCTTCACGTGAAAACAGAAAAAATGATAAACAGAAAAAAGGAACAGAATGTAACAAAACGGTGCCTGGTGGATATGAGCGCGTGTGCGCAGCCCACCATGCCCGTTCTGCCCGGCATGACAGCGGAACCAGTGGGGCTGGGGCCGCTGTCTGGCCGGGCCCAACAGTGGCGTGCATGTGGTGCATCGAATTGGGTTATAAAAACTGTAACCGCCGGCTACAGACTCCAATTTGCGTCCACTCCTCCTCGTTTCAACGGGATACTGCAGTCGCAGGCCCGGGGAGAAAAAGCCAGTGTTTTACAGGAGGAAATCACCTCCCTAAAAGACAAAATGGCAATTCAGATAGTGCCACCAGAGCACAACCAAAGTGGTTTTTACTCGAGGTACTTTCTAGTCCCAAAGAAGGGAGGGAGCCTACGGCCGATATTAGATCTACGCGCTCTGAACAGATACATGAGACAGTACAGTTTCAGAATGCTGACACACGCCGCTCTAATATGCTTTGTGCGCCCAGGAGACTGGTTCACAAGCATAGATTTAACGAACGCCTATTTCCACATCCCAATTTATCCGCCTCACAGAAAATATCTCAGGTTCGCCTTCCAGGGTGTAACGTACGAGTATTTGGTTCTCCCGTTCGGCCTTTCATTAAGCCCACGGGTGTTTGTGAAGTGCACGGAGGCTGCTATCGCGCCTCTCAGGGAGAAGGGAATGCGTTTGGCAACGTACATAGACGACTGGCTTCTAGCCACACAGTCACCCCAAGAGGCTCAGGCGCAAACCAGCTTGCTAATATCGCACCTTATGGCCCTGGGTTTCACAATAAACGTGAAAAAGAGTGTTTTGATTCCTACTCAAAACATAACGTACATAGGCTTGTGCCTCAATTCAGTGACGTTCAAAGCACGTCTATCCGCGGAGAGGGTGGAAGCCTTTCAGGCTTGTCTGGCACTCTTCTGCAGGGGGACGATGTTGAAATTCAGAACGTGCCTCAGACTATTAGGTCTGATGGCGTCGGCGCTGGTAGTAGTCCCACTTGGCCGCCTACATATGAGGCCGGTTCAGCGATGGGTTGCATCACTCAAACTGAACCCGACCCGCCACGGCCATCGCCAAGTTCTGGTCTCCATGGCGTGCGCATTGGCGCTGCGCCCTTGGAGACGCGGGCCCTTTTTAACTACGGGCGTTACCATGGGAACTATCCTGGCAAGGAAAGTCCTTTCGACAGATGCCTCTCGAGCAGGCTGGGGAGCCGTATACGAGGGCAGATCGATAAATGGCATGTGGAGTTCACATATGCAGTTTGTTCACATAAACTGCCTGGAACTTCAGGCTGTGTCGCTGGCGCTGAAACATTTTCTTCCCTTCCTCAGAGGGCAACATGTTCTAGTCAGGACGGACAACACCACGGTAGTGGCATATATAAACCGACAGGGGGGGCTACGCTCCCGTCAAATGCACACGTTGGCACACAAACTGACCATGTGGAGCGACACTCACCTGTTGTCTCTGAGAGCAACACACGTGCCAGGCGCACGGAATTGGGGAGCAGATTTGATGTCCAGGGGCGACCCTCGCTACAAGGATTGGAAACTCCACAGCGAGGTCGTGGCCCAGATATGGGAGAGATACGGTCGAGCGGAGATCGATCTCTTTGCATCAGAGGAGAGCACTCAGTGTCCTCTGTTCTATTCCCTAACCGGTCGGAGCGCCCCGTTGGGGCTGGATGCTCTGGCATACGAGTGGCCTCGCGTCCTCCTGTACGCTTTTCCCCCATTAGAGCTGATCATTCCTACTCTCGCCAGAGTGCGAGAGAGGGGTCATGCACTGATCCTTATAGCCCCCCGTTGGGCGGGGAAATATTGGTTGGCAGAAATAGTCCAGCTGCTGTACAGCCAGCCTTGGCCTCTGCCTTTACGCAGGGATCTCCTGACGCAAGCGCACGGAGAGATCTTCCATCCTCATCCGGAGCGCATGGCTCTGTGGGCCTGGCCCGTGAAAGGATGAACCTAACGACTGCTGGTCTCCCACAGAATGTCATCGCGACTATTCAGGGCGCCAGAGCTTCCTCTACACGTTACGCATATGACGGAAAATGGCGTGCGTTCGAGGAATGGTGCGTGAAAGCTGGGGAAATAGCTTTCCAGAGCCCCGTACCTGTTATTCTAACGTTTCTACAAGACTTGCTGGATAAAGGCAAGGCTTTCTCCACCATCAAAGTGTACTTGGCCGCTATATCGGCTTGTCACATAGGGTTTGGAGACAAAACGGCAGGCCAACATCCTATTGTTTGCCGGTTTATGAAAGGTGCACGCCGTCTTCGGCCGGTGTCGCGGAACTTGACTGCTCCGTGGGATTTATCTACGGTGCTTGATGCGCTGTCACGCCCACCGTTTGAGCCCTTACAACAGATAGAGCTTAAAAAGCTCTCGTTTAAGACGGCATTGTTGCTCGCGTTGGCCTCGGCTAAACGCGTGAGTGACATCCATGCTCTGTCGGTTAACCCGGCATGTATGCAGTTCTTACAGGGGAACTCAAAGGTTTTATTAAAACCGAATCCTGCATTTGTTCCCAAGGTAGTTAACTCTGCGTTATCATACCGCCCTATTGAGCTATTGGCTTTCCATTCTCCTCCTTTCTCCTCTCAGGAGCAGGAACGGCTGAATGCGCTCTGCCCGGTACGGGCTTTACGCGTCTATGTTGATAGGACAGCTGGATTCAGGAAATCCGAGCAGCTGTTTGTATCATGTGCTACGTCACACATGGGAAAGCCTCTCTCGAAGCAGCGTTTGTCACACTGGATCGTGGAGGCTATAGCCATGGCTTATAATAGCGAGGGTTTGGAACCCCCTATTGGCCTACGCGCACATTCAACTCGCGGTATGGCCGCATCCTGGGCACTGTTCCAGGGGGTCTCAGTGGAAGAGATATGTGCGGCTGCCAGCTGGGCAACGCCTCACACTTTCACTAGATTCTACAGGTTGGATGTTACTGCGCCTAATCTGTCTCACACAGTCTTGAGCGTTGGATCAGTAAACATGCCTGTTTGACAGGTTTTTGTGTACTGGTACTTATTTGGCAATACGGGAGTTACTATATCCCATAGTGAGATACCGAGCGAATATTGAAAGAAAACTTAAGGTTAAGAAATTAACCAAGGTTTTCTGATATATGAGTGAGGTATCTCACAAGATCACCTTCCTTGCCCGGAGCGAGAAGAGGTGTTTTGCCTATAGACTGAAGAGATGACGTGACAACGGGACTTATGTAGTAGGAGGAAGTCCCTCCTCTGCAAGGCAGACGTCACGTCTATTGGCCAGTCACGACTGGCGTAGTGTAAAATTGCTTCTGGGGGACAGCGCGAGGGGCGTGTCCCATAGTGAGATACCTCACTCATATATCAGAAAACCTTGGTTAATTTCTTAACCTTAAGTTAATATCCCTGGAAAAACAGCAGCAACGAGTGTTGACTACGACGATTTAAGTGTGGTCGGGTTTGGACAAGGGTAGCGCACGGCTAACTTACCGGCGCCAGCGTCCTTTTGCCGGCTCTAGTAAAGGCAAAGCTAACTCTAAAATTAAAACAATATTTGTCTCGAAAGGTAATAAGTTAAGGCATAACTTGATATCATTAAATCAGCTGAAAACGTGATACGATCATTTAAATAAATATTTGAAGTGGCATTTTAGCTAAAACCCGGTCGGGATTGGACACAGTGACGTTAAGTGTTTAAAGCTAGAGCTAACTCACTACAAATATTTAACCGTTTTCTTGTGATCCCATAAACGTAG
The DNA here is from genome assembly GCA_903064625.1 of Mallotus villosus. Taxonomy (NCBI): domain Eukaryota; kingdom Metazoa; phylum Chordata; class Actinopteri; order Osmeriformes; family Salangidae; genus Mallotus; species Mallotus villosus. Next base: position 10,757 of record CAEFZP010005551.1, on the reverse strand, counting down.
GTTACTGTTGAACGCGTAGGCTACTGAGAAGTCGCCCTTCCGTGGTAAACAGCAACATTTGGAAAATTCAATTTGTGACACACCGGAGTTACCCAATCCAAATCCGTCAGTGTGGTAGATTAGCCTCTGCAGTGCGGGTTGCATTGTCATGACATTTTAAGAATAACTAATATACTGTGATAAATACCGATACCGTGAGTGCTTTTGATTTATACCGTGATGTTAGGCCCAGCCCTACTGTTAAGTCAACCAACCACATCAGCCATTTGAAAGGCTCAACCAGGGGAGTAGTTTTATTTTAGTTTTTAGTTTATTTTTACAGGGACAGTACACATTAATCAACGTTTCAGTAAAAGTGCCGGTTTTAGCCAGCCGGCTAATTTTCAACCTCAGTCCCTGGGCAGGTTATTAAAAACTGTTAAAATACAAACAATCATTAAACAATGAACACACGCAGGGAAACGTAGGACAAGCAAGATGTAGCATACATATAGATCAACATAGAACAATAAGCAACAAGACACAATCCATAAAAGCAGCAAAGTGTTTCCACACCTCACAAGCTACAGACAACATGGAAAGCGGCAATACACAGCTAGGGGTTATGTTCACAAATCTGGTTAACCTTTAGCCATGTCTACAAGAGTACAAGCGACAGTGCGGAAGAAACCTCTTGAAAATGAGCAATTTTATCTTCTGAAAAATACCACCAAGGGATCGTAATACCTTTCGTAGTAGTTAGGAACCAAAAGTGAGGAATCTAAATGCGCATGTGGAACCGGTTCTTGATACCCAACCCTACTCACCAATACATTTTGCAATATATTAATATCACCTCACCAAAACATTCTGAAATACTAAGATCTAGGGATGGGCATTTAAAAAAATGTCCTTGCTCGATCATCGCTAGAATTATCGAGCAATTATCGATTAATCATTAACTTTTTCTATAGGCCTATGCTTGTAACGGCCGAACAATGCGCCTACAGGCGCTCTTAAAGTTTTGGAAACGCTTCAACAAGACAATCTGTAGGAATAAGTAGCCTACTATCGGCCAACAATAATCAAACAAGGCAGTAAGAGTGGGCATAAAACTGTATAACTCTTTGAAAAAAAGGGGGGAAAAAAGGCCGACATATATGCCTTGCAGCCGGCGCTCGGAAAGGCTCGCAACAAAAAGATGAGCCACACATTTAGAAACAATTGCATGAACTAGCCTATCTAAAAGCAATACCTTAGTGAACATATATAAGGCTGAACTTGTTGCTAAAATGTCACAGTTTTGACAAAATGTAACGACTCCAAGAGGCACCAAGCAGAAATAAAAGCGGAGCGAGAGACAACACATTAAGAAAAAAAAAGAGCGATTTAGCTACATACGGTGGTGACTGTCCCCACTGTCCATAGCATACAGTACCTCCAGCCTACATATTTTTGTTTAGGAATATAAGCATGTTAACATGCTCGGGGGTCAGACGCGAACGCAGCCTTGTAACTGTCAGTCCAGCAGCAGAAAACACCCGCTCTGACGGGACCGAAGTTGCGGGATACACAACGTCCTTTTGATCGATAACAATATAAATTGATCGACACATTTCTTAACGAGCAATGTTCGAGCATCGATTAATTATGCCCATCCCTACTAAGATCACTACCAATAACATGCTGTAATATTAACATCATCATACAAATAAGGTAAGAATGCTGCCAACGCTGCTAAAGATAACTGTGTGGCTTGAGGTTACAAATGAAAAGATCCAGCTTTGTAATGTCCTGTTATTGTGACAGCTGCTCGTCTCTCTGGGACAGTGACCCAGATGGGTGGGTGTGGCAGTGTTGTAAGCCCCTGTGCCATCCTTACAGGAAGAAGGAACTTCTCTCACCTGAGGACCTAGAGTTGCCATGGAGACCGCTGTACGAGCTTCAGGACAGGATCCTCTATTCCAAGACTGAGCACCTGGGCCTCAACTGGTTCCCCAAGTAGGCCCTCACGTTAACACACCTACACAGTAGGCCCTCACGTTAGCACACCTACACAGTAGGGTGAGAGGGTGAGGATGGTCCCTCCAGTTAAGAAGCGGAGGGAAAGAATTGGGGTACCAGGGGGAACACAACAAGGGGGAATAGGGGAAAGGGGAAGAGGTAGGTGAGAAAAAAGGGAAGAAGGTGTAGTGGGATGGTGAGGGAATTTGTTTAGGTGTGCTTATCAGCATGGAGTGCCCATACCTGTGTATAGTGTGCTACCTACACTAATAGTGAAGCCCTCACAGGCCTATTATGCACTAGCTACACAGTACTGTGTCTGTTCTCACACTGTGCTACGAAGGGACGGGGACACCACTAAAACAAGTATGGTAGGTTGCCCTACACATTAGTGCAGATCGCCTTAGCGCCATACTGGTAGGCCAGTAGATGTTCCACAACTCACGTGATAGGGGACCCCAGAAGGGAGGCGTGGGTAGCTAGAACAGAAAAGGTTGAAGACCCCGTCCAAGTCGCTTGAGAAACATCTGAGGATACCGTGTCGGCGAAAGAGTCCCAATACAGGTCGCCAAAGTAAGTCAGGCAACGACAGCGAGCAATAGGTCCTAAGCCTAATGCCACGTTCCTATATGCGGCGAAAAAGTGAGTGGGTTTGATCGCCTCATATCTCATCGCTGAAACAGAAGAGGGAAAGAGGTTTGTGATATCACCCATTCAAACACCCATTCAGCAACGATAGCGAATCGAGGAGTCCACTAACGGCTGAAGGTGAAAGATCGAGTCACACAAGGATCCTTAGCGGAACAACCTTATATAGGGACACATAACTGAACATCCGTCAAACAGAGTGGTGGTAGCAAGTGTGAATTGTAGTGGTGAGGGGTATGGGTGATAGTCAGTGTCAGCGATAGAACTAACATGCTAATATGAAAACAGGGTGGGGTCATATACCAAACAGCAGATGTTGTATACTAGAATGATCAATAGTAGTACTGAAAAAGGTGTAGTATGATCCTTACCACAGTTGTGAGTAAATCCGTTGTTCAAAAAGATCGCGATTTCAACAAATAACTCGTCGATGCAGCTGGTAGGCGTACGTTACAGTAGCATAACGTAAAATAGGGTGGTGAAAAAACGCAATGTAAATATTATGACGAAATGGTAATCTGGGTGATATGCACAACACAATGGAGGGACTTGTAGCAGTAGGGTGGTCTCAAATTGCATGCGATATAGCTGATGGGGGTCGGCGCCACAAACGAACCACTTTGGCTCACCCCATCACTGCCACAGTCACATTTCCCATTCCCCTCGCGCGCTTCGCTACCAAGCATCCAGCTGTGCCGTACATATGTTGAGCTGGCATAGTAGCACGACTATGACGCTGCAACGCTAAGCTGTGTGCCTCCATATTCGTGTTTAGGGAGAGTTTCAGATCGACGGGGGGGCACACTCCGTTGTGAAGGCGCCCAAGCGCCCAAAGTCGAACGAGGGGGGTGAGTGCTAGGTGGAGAAGATGGTGGTGAGGTATATAGATGGTGATCGCACCTATACACAGTCGACCTGTCCGGATCAAAAAAAAAATGGGCTACAAAAGGCGGTGTCGCACAGTAGGCCTCCAGGGGGGCGTACGCTGGCACCACATGAGTCCCGTCACCAATAAATGCTAGACACACCTACAGAGTAGGCCTCAAGGCACGAGAAAAAAAAAATACACACAGGCGGTTTCAGAGTAGGAACCCAACGGGTTGCACCCTACACAGAGGCCTCTAACTAAGTTGGCTCATCTTAACGTTAGTGGAGTAGTGAATCTGACCTTTGAACAGTGTGGACTCTGTGTTTTACATGGTTTAGGCACACAACCATGACACTTTTTGGCAACACTTGAACCATTATAAAGTCATGAACAATTAAAGAGTACTATACGGAACAAATGGCCTACCTAGAAAGCAACCTATTAATAGTAGGTAGTTGGAATTGCTACCAAATGAAATAGTATTAAAGTGTATAGTGGTATAGTTAATAACAGACAGTAAGAAGGCACAATCATGGGAGGCTATTTTAAGTGCTAGTTGGAGAGTTGTCTTATCAAAAGCGGATCAATGGGGAGGGTTACCTCTGGCAACCCAACCTTCCGATACCAGTATTTATGGATGTAATAACAGCAGCTGGACCGGATAGATAGCGGCCGGCCGTGATATGACGACATATAGTCATTGAGTTCGCAAGACTATCGGGGATCTGCATTGGTGATCTGGCCGGTAAAAAAATAGGATATTAAAGTAGTTTATATAATCAATATGTTTTTTAAATTTAATATCTTAAGTTTATATTTTTGATAAATTGTATTAGTATCGATGGTCTCAAAGGCCATTTATCAACATATTTTTTGTGCAGAAATCATACCAGGTTCAGATGGCTGAGCAATTAGAAATCGGGCTATAAATTAACAGAGGTTGCTGTAGCGATTCCCTAGCCGATGCCAAAATGAACGTGATTGTACCATTGGCAAGCATTTAACCCTACTTCGCCTCAGGAGGGAATGGTGCCCTGTACTTATGAATCGCGCGCTGAGTATAAGAACTTCTGCTATTAAAGTGCATTAACACCTGTAATACTACAAAAAAAAAATAACATACTGTGTTGTTTTTGTTCGTTTTTTGTGGAAGTCAGTCCTAGCTCTCTGTTTCGAAAAGTGGCTGTCGATTTTTTCGATTATTTTTTATTATCGGAGTCCTGATGAGTTCCCGCGAATTTCATCAAATTTAAATCGACCAAATATTTGTATCGAGTATCGAGGCCTTCAAAATCTTTATCGGTCGGGGCTCTAGTTAATAACAATACCTCTGACCCTTTAGGAACGTGTATTGACACATAGCAGTTTCCTACATGTTGTTACAAGAGTATTGCAAATGTAGTACATGGTAGCTTTATTGTACCAATCTATGTAGTTCTGCCGCGTTTAACAGATGATACACTAGTCCTTCATGGTCTAAACATATGACATAGCTACTAGTGCATTCACTGTGTCCTCTCGCTCTGATGCTATGATGTGGATGCCTACTTAGACTGTTAACACGGCATGAATGTCGCCGCTCATATCACGAACAGTGTATTAGCCTCTTAAGCCTCAATACTAGTCTTTGTGAACACACATGTCCTGCGGTCGTACCACCTGTTACAAACCGACTGCCCCGCACTCCTAGACACACACACACACACACTGGCAGCAGTGCGGCGGGGCTCCTCATGTTAGGCATGGGAACAATTGTCCAGACACCGGGTTACTTTAATCATCAGCACCACCAGGGAAGCATGCAGCGCATGGCTGCCCCTACCGGCCCCCTCTTCCTCATGGACAAGTCTCTCTTTTTAACACAGATGTTTACGACAAAATCTGATATCATCGTGTAGGCGACACTGATGTTTGCTAACAGTGTTGATGCACAGATTGGTGTAATTCGCTGAATATTAACTCAGTACTAGAGGAACTTAGGTCTCGTTGTAGAACTGTGGCTAAACATGTGCGTTCCATGCCTTTCTCGGAAATCCTATATGTACATTTGCAGTTAATCCTCAGGGCCTCGAAGATCAGCAGATTCCTCTAAAACACATACCAACATATAGTAAAATGTTCCATGGAGGTGGTAAGTGAAACAAGTACTGTCATGGGGGGTTCCATTAACAAATTTTGATCCCACTAAAGCACCTGTTTTTATAGCTGGCACATGCACATAACCTCAAAAAGCCCGGGAAATCGATCGACAACGAACAGGCGCTTCGTCCACATTATGCACAGAGCTGAACACAGGTCCGGAACGAGCAAAGGGTCTACAGGCATCAGCATACTGACGACTGGACCGCACTTGCTGGCATCTGACAGAGAGAGGTATAGCATGATGTGGGTAGCGCGAAGCTGCCTAGTGCAGTCACACCAGAAGCCAGACCCACACCAGTCTATACGCATATAGGACCTCACACAGAACCATCCACACACACCAAGGTACAGTAGCAAGTGATAGCATCGTACCAGAACCAGACGCCCACACCAGCTCCTAGCAGTTAGCAGTCACCGAGAACAGCCCCACACCAGTAACGTAGGCAGTTAGCATTCCAGTACCATCCACACTACCAGTTATCATAGACACAGAGGACAGCAGCTCATCCGGTATGGTGCGTACATGTAAAACAGTAAGAACAGCACTCTGTAGGTGCAGGTCATGTATGGACCGTAAGACATGCAGCTCTGTATGTTACTTCGTCTGGTTGGACAGTAAGACATGCAGCTCGGTAGTGGAATGAGTCAGGTGGTTTGGACAGTAAGAGCAGCTGCTGCTGGTAGTGTGAGTGCATGGAACGACATGCAGCTCTCGTAAGGTAGTAACGGTCAGACAGCCTGCTCATGTAGGTGAGTACATGAGTTGAACAGTGAAAGACGCAGCTCTGAGGATGTAGTCATGGGTTAAGAACAGTAAGACACAGCTCGTAGGTTGAGTCCATGTTTGGAACATAGACAGCAGGCTCTTTAGGTGAGGATGCATGAGGTTCGAGACCAAAGGGTTAATACGCAGCTCTAGTATGTATGAGTCAATGGTTGGACACATTGTAAAGACAGTCGAGCTTGGCTGTAGCCTAGTCATGGTCTGGCCAGTCAGACGGTCAAGGCTAAAGTGTAGAGTTATGTCATGTGATAAGACAAGCAGCTGCTGCGCAATCAGAGGGAGATGTGGTGAGTCATGGTTGGACAGTGAAGACAGCAGCTCTGGGGCGTGTAGGGTAGTAGAATCATGGGTTTACGACAGTAAGACCAGCTGCTCTGTAGGTGAGTAATGGTGCAAAGGACCCATATAAACGTACGTGCAGATCAAAAAAAAAAAAATGGGACTTGGGTAGGATGAGTCCTGAGGGGGAGGGTTGGGTGGGGAAGAAAGAGGGAGGGTTGCAGGTCAAACATAAAGTATTGGAGTCATGCAGGGTACAGGTGGTGGTCGTCTTGGACACCAACCTGACACTTCTCCAGTCCCCTGCCTAGGAATAGGAATAGCAGGTCACATGTTGGCACTGTGAGATGTGACAATGGTGTAGCACTACTAGCGTAGGGGGTGTTAATATGTCAGGTAGGCTGCCTAGGAGAGTAGTTTCAAGGCCTGTAGTATTATAGTCTGTAGGCCTGGACTAGGAGCGTAGTCTCCCGAATCCTGAGTATTGGATCGTTTTAACACATCCTCAGGGTTCGGGCAGCCACCAGCTCTGGCCCAGTAGTGTCCTGATGCAGCCTGTTGGTTCAGTTACAGCTGGCTTTTGTGAATGGGTGTAATGGGGGGGTGACCATCTGACTGGCTGTCAGGATTAAACTGGGCCCTCAGATAGCTTGCATGAGAGTGCAGGGAATGATGGGGGTGGCAGTACACCTACCCTTGTCTAAGCGTCTGACCCTCTTATGTGAGCCATATTCTTACCTTGTAGGACCATGTCAGGAAGGAAGGGTAGAATACTCAGGACATAAAAAGGTGACATAATATGACCAAAGACTGATGGTGCAGCTCAGTGGTTAGAGGGTTGATTCCCAGATCAAGAGGTTCAAAGGAAGTTCAAATCTCCCCCTGTACGTAGCTATTGGATGAAATTGTCTCTACCGTGAAAACAATTATGTATTATAAAGCCTTCAAACGAAAGCAGACTGGAGTCTAGCAGCATGAGTCGAGAGCGAACATCAGGTCGAGAACAGGTCCTTCTTTAGTCTTTAAATCTACATTGTCACTCCCGCGTATTTTCTACTGACCTGTCTGGAAGGAAAGGCTGCTCCGGGTATGAGTCCAACACACCAAGGCTACTTTTTAGTATTCATGACATATGTGTAGATTGGCCAGGCTTCTCCGATACACTCACATTGAGCTTGAGATGCTCCTTGGAAGCCTATTCACCGTTGAAAAAAATACGCCATTTTTGAAAATGTACATGGTCAAACAGTGGGATGTGGTGAAACACGGACATAGGGATATGGTCAAACTTGGTGACATAGGATGTTTGAAACCCATGGGACCTAGGGATTCGTGAAACACTGGGACATAGGGATTTGGTTAAAAAACTGAGACATAGGGATATGTTGACACCCACTGGGACATAGGAGATGTGTGGGTGTGTGAAACAACTAAAGGGGGACACAGTATGATATGGTCAAAATGGGACATAGGGAGTGTTGTGAAACCTGGGGACATAGGGAGTGATAAGATATGAAACAGCATGGTAACATCGGGATGTGGTGAAAAACTGAACATTGGTAATGGGATGGTATGGGAAACAAACATTGGTCCAGGGGGTAGGGATTTGGTGAAACACTGGTACAAGGGACTGTGGTCAACATGGGACATGAAGGATATGTGTAACACTGGACATGAGGGATGTGGGTGGGACATAGGGCTGTGGGACAACCAATTGGGACATGGGATTGTCCGTTGAACACTGGGACTATTGATTGTGGGCAGACATAGGGATATGGTGGCAAACTGTGACATAGGTATGTTGTAAAACCTGGGACATATGTATGTAAAAACAACACTCAAAAGGGAACCTAGGGATGTATGAGGAAAAAAAACCAAAACACTGGGGCATGAGGTTGTATGGTAGACGGGCACACCGGACTATGGATATGAGTGAAGCACAGTGGTACAGGGATGTAGTCAAACATTTTGGGTACCATGACGGGGGGGGGATGTGGGGTGATCCAGCAACAACAGTGGTGAAGCAATAATAGGAATGGCTGTTCAAACACTATGTTGACAGTAGGGATGTGGTCCAAACACTGAGACATAGGGATGTGGTCAAGTGAAAAAGAATGATACCGGCGATGTGTTGAATAGGGGTGAACTAAAGGAAAAAGGTGGGGACAGGAAGACCAATAGGAGTGAAGGATGCATGTTGAGTAGCCGAAAGAGAGACACTCGGAGAATCACGACTACGTAAAAGATGTGTAGGAAAGTTCAGACTGATCTCACCATAAGGAGATGTGAGTAGTGACAGACGGATCTCACCACTCAGGAAGAAGTGGGTGGTTATTTGACATAGTAGAGTGCTACGATCGCTACTCAGAGAAGAATCGTTGTAGATAATCTCGATGCGACACAGAGTGTTATTTAGATTTGATCTCACCACGACATAGAAGTGTTATAATCCAATAGAACTGATCTACACACTAAGCGTGTGGTATATACAGTCATACTTATCTCCCCACGTGTGTCAGGAAGTGATTTATTGGCGGGACTGATCTCACCACTACAGAGAAGTGTATATTTCATCAGAACTGAATACTCACGCACTATATGAATGTTTTTCAGCGAGACTGGATCTCTACCACTAAAGGAAGTGTTATTCAGACGTGATCTCACCACTACATTAAGTGTTAATTCAATGACTGATCATCACCACTACATGAAGTGTTATTCAGTAGACTGATCTCACCACTACAGGAAGTCCTTATTCAACCGACTGATCTGCGCCACTAGAGGATGTTTTATTCCACAACTGATATCACCCCTGCTGGTCAGTGTGTATGAGGTCAGGAGACTGAAAATCTCACCACAACAGGAAGTGTTATTCAGGACATAAGAATCTCAAACGCAAGACAGCCGACAGGAAGTGTTACTTATCGACTGATCTCACCACTGCAGGCGTGTTATGTCAAGACTGATCTCACCACTACAGGCAGTGTTATTCAGACAGATCATCACCACTACATGAAGTGGTGGGGGTTGAGTATCAGACTGATCTCAGCGACGGTAAAATAAGTGTTTATATCATACTGATCTCACCACTACTCAGGACGGTTTTGTTCAGCATACTGACTCTCCACTACATGAAGTGTTATTCAGAGTGTGCTCTGCACCACTACAGAATTGTTTATGCACCCGACTGATCTCACCACTAGAGGAAGTGTTAGTTCATGCAGACTGATCTCACCCTACCGTAAAGTGTGTATTCAGATTGATCTCACCCCTACAGAGAAGTGTTAGTTCAGAGACTGATCTCACCACGACATTAGTGTGTATTGCAAACTGATCTCACCACGCAGGAAGTGTTATAATTCATAACTGACCTCACCACTACAGGTAGTGGTTATTCCGGAGACTGATCCACCACTTACATAAGTTTATTCTGGCTGATCTCACCACTACGAGGGAAGTGTTATTCTGACTGATCTCACCACGACAGGAAGTGTTATCATCAGACTGATGCTCACCCTGAGGAAGTTTATTCCCGGAGCTGATCTCAAACCTACAGAAAGTAGGTTTATTCCTGACGAACTCACCACTACAGGATGTTATCCGACGAGCTCACCCTCAGAAGTGTTATCAGACTGATCGCCCACTACAGAAGTGTGGGGGGTATTCGGATTGATCTCAAGCCGGAACAGGAAGTTTTATTAATGCAGGAGACTGAATCTCCCACTACAGGAGTGGTTATCGGAGGAACTGGACTCACCACTACAGAAGTGACTATTCAACTGGATCTCACCACTACGGAAGTGTCTATCAATTGATCTCAACACTAGCGGAAGTGTTTGTCGACTGATCTCACACACTACAGGAAGTGGGTTATTCAGATTGATCATCAACACTACAGGAAGTTGTGGGTATTCGATTGATTCTCACCACTACAGGAATGTTTCTTCAACTGACTCCACCCTACAGAAAGTGTTTTCAGAGAAACTGATCTCACCACTCCGGAAGTGTTTATTCTGACTGATCTCAACCACTACAGCCGGTTATTCACTGGGG
>CAEFZP010005546.1:0-15117 GCA_903064625.1 Mallotus villosus | reverse complement strand
GAGGGTGACAACTGTCACCCCCAAGCAGGATCCAGACTGACATCTGCGTCCCAGGAGGTCACGCGGCAGTATGTTCACATGTGTCTCTCTCTCTCTCTCTCTCTCTGTCTCTCTGTCTCTCTACTCTCTACCTCTCCTCTCTCGCCGTCAGTCCCTGGCCGACCGCTGTAAGAAAATCCACGCCGGCGATTGAAGTCATCCAAGTCAACCATCAGACCGTGGTGAGTGCTTCACCCTTTCACACCTCCAGTCTGTCTTTGTTTTGGGTTTGGATTCCGTTCCTTTGTGTTTTGGCACTTTTAGTTCAGTTTGCGCTGATTGTAGTTTTGTTTCCTGTCGTCATAGGTGGGCTGGCAGTTGAAGAACCTCGTCAACTCCCTGCGTGGGGACCCGGGGGGGAGTAACCTGACCCTGAAGAAGCGCCCCCAGAGCACTCTCACCTCCACCCCAGCCCTGCTGAAGAACATGAGATGGAAGCCTTTAGCTCTGCAAGTGAGCGCTTTCTTTCAACCTCTGTCACGCGGTTCCCAGTAGTGGGCTATTGTCTGTAGTAGTTCCACAAAACCTAAAGGCTACAGCTTTTAAAAAGGGTATGCTCTTTTGGCAGTGACTACTCAGGCGTGAGTTAGCCTGTGCTCCGTATTTCTGTAGGTGTGTGACCTACGTTTGTATTGTGGAATTGTGGAGGAGTGAGCTTTGGGGGGTGGAAGAGGGGCCATGTGTAAATCCTCCCCCACTTCTCCCAGCACCACGCTGGGGTAGTGCTGTGTCCCTCCCCCGAGGGGCCCAGACCAACTGGAGCGCATCACCACCAGACTCCTGATCATCTTCGCCTCTCCTGACCGAGAGTAAGAAAGAAGGAAAAGGAAAAGACAGAAGAGAAGAAGAGAAGAAGAGAGGAAAGACGAGAAAGAGAAAAAGCACAAGAGAAGAGCAGAGACGCACAAGAGCAGGAGCAGCGAAAGAAAACGACAACGAAAGACGGAAGAAGAGAAGGAGCAAGCAGAGAAGAAAAAGAAAAGGAAAAGAAGACGAGAAGAAAGAAGAGAAGAAAAAGAAAAGGAAAGAGAGAAGAGAAGAAAAAGAGAAAGAAAAAGAGAGACAGAGAAGAAATCGAAGAAAGAAGAGTAAAGAAAAGAAAGAGCGACGAGAGAAAGAAGAGAAAGACAGACAAATGGAAAAGAAGAAGAAGAGAGAAAGAAGGGAAGGAAAAAGAGAGAAGGAAAAGAAGAAAGAAAACAGGACAAGAGAAAGAAGCACTCGTAGAGCAACAAAGAGCAAAGAAGACGAAGAAAAAGTAAGCCGACAAGAAAAAGAGCTGACATAGACAGACAAGCAAAGACATACAGAAACAGGAACCGAAATACGAGAGAAAGCACAGAACCGAGAGAAGAACCGAAGAAGAGAAGCAGAAAGAAAGAATAGAAAGAAAGAGAAAGATAAGAAAGCGAGAAGAAGAGGAAAAAGAGAAGAAAGAAGAGAAAAAGAAGGAAGAAGCAGAAAAATAGAAGAAGAGACACTCAAATGCCTCAAAACTCCCCTCCTCCGCACGCCTCAAATCACCTCCTCTCTCTCCCTACTCGCCCTCACCCTCTCCTTCACCTCCTCCTCTCCTCCCTCCTCGCCCTCACCCTCTCCTTCACCTCCTCCCTCCTCCCTCTTCGCCCTCACCCTCTCCTCCTCTCCTCGTCCTCCCCCTCCTCTCCTTTCTGCCTCCCACTGGATACCTCACGTATCAGTCCAGTGACCGATGCAAGTTCATCCGCAAAACCCCGAGCCCCCTTTCCATCCCAGGTGCGTGTGTTCATTCGCTGAGCTCCGAAAAGCGTGTTTTTTGGGGTGTGTCTGACCCCGCCCCTACTTTGTCTCCTCAGCCAATCATCCCTCAGAGCCCTGGCAGCAGCGTGGCCACGCCCACCAGCACGCTCAGCACTCCGTCCAGGAGGGACAGCTGCGCCCTGCAGGACCTCTACATCCCTCCTCCACCTGAGGAGCCCTACACTCCTAGGTACACACACACACACCTACACACTCACACACACACCTACACACTCACACACACATTCACACACAAACACAAACAACATTTTCACCTCTTACATATATAATTTTTTTAATTATACAACTTAAAAATACAAGTGAATATCAGTTAAAAATCTATAAATATGGTCACTCGTATAGTATGGCGTCCAGTAGAAACAGAATCCACCAGAGAGACACAGTCAGACACCACCAGTCTTCACTCCCCCACTGTCGCCTGTGCCTCAGAGACGACCAGGGCAACCTGGAGGCGGAGGACGCCCACCCGGACGTCCCCGTGGCCACGGGCTCCGAGTCGCCCAACTCCTTCCTGGACCAGGAGTGTCGGAGGCGCTTCCCTCTGGTGGAGGACGACACCGTCCTCTACTGCTACGAGTACGACCAGAACCAGGGCCCGCCGCCGGTGGCCCGCACGCCCACGTATGGTACGTCACGCCCCGGGGTCCGGCGGGGACGTGTGTGTGTGTGTGGGAGGGGCTCGCCTCGTGAGCGACGCGCTAGAGAGCTTCTGTGTGTTTGATGCCTGTCACTCTCTTGAACGAAAGGCGAGGGGAGGGGGGGGGGTAGTAGTTGACGTTTGTTTCTTTCTCCTCCCCGAGGGGTTTCACCATATCAGCGTGGTCGTGTCGTAGCTGTTCTAGCTCTGTGTGGTTGTTGTTCCTCTGGGGGGGGGGCGTGGGGGTTTCTCCTCGACGTGTAAACCTGCTGCTGTTCTCTGGGCTCCAGGCAGACTCAGACCCATCTCTATGCCAGTGGAATATAACTGGGTGGGAGACTGTGAAGACCCGGGCAAGCTGAAGAGAGAAAGCAGGAGAGGTGAGTGGGAGTGGGGGGGGAGGGGAGGGGAGGAAGGGGGGGGCTGGGGGCTGGAGGGGGGGGGGAGTGGTGAGTGAAATATAGAGAGGGGAGGAAAAGAGAGAAAGAGAGACAGAGAGAGAGAGAAACGGCAGAGGAGGAGAGTGGGTGGATATCTCTCTCGTAATTGGGCCGGGGGACCGTCGACTCAGATCTCGGAGCCAAGGTATGGGGAGGATGAGCAGGACTGTCAGCAGTGATAAGATGCTGGATCTTTCCTCTGCCCACCCTATCCTCTCTCTGTCTCTCTCTCTCTTCTCTCTCTCTCTCTGTCTCTCCCCCTCTGTATGTTGGTTAGTGCCCACTCCTCTCTCTCTCTCTCCCTCTCTCTTCTCCCTTTCTCTCTCTCCCTTTCCCTCTCTTTCACTTTGTCCTCGACTCTCTGTCTCTCCCTCCCCTCTCTCTCTCTCTCTCTCTCTCTCTCTCTCTCTCTCTCTCTCCCTCTCTCTCTCTCGTTGCTTTCGGGTCTTGAAGGTATGCCGTTGCCTTGGCAACTGTAACAGGGATGGTCCCAAGATCTGCTTGTTCCATTGGCTGCTTCGAGGCGTGGTGGCAAACGCAAACGAGAGTGGGAAGAGAGCGAATGGCCTTGTTCCTGTCCCTGAGGCAGAGCCGTTCTGATGTCGTGTTTTTGATTTTGCAAGGGGGGGGGTGGGGCGGTAGTAGTCTATGTTTCCTGTGGGCTTCTCAGAATTAGCGAGGGTGCTAAATTTATCCACAGTACATTTTTTTCTTTTATGGATTTCTGCTTGAAGGCAGCACATCTTCATCACTGGGAGAGAAATGCCTTTGTAATATTGGAGAACAAAAAGATTTTGACTTTGAAAGCTGTATTCAGCACCCTGAAGAGGTGTCTGTAAAGCCTCAGCTAATGCGAGTCAGATGAGTCAGATGAGTGAGTCAGATGGCTGAGCGGTTAGGGAGTCGGGCTATTAATCAGAAGGTTGTTGGTTCGATTCCCGGCCATGCAAAATGACGTTGTGCCCTTGGGCAAGGCACTTCACCCTACTTGCCTCGGGGAGAATGTCCCTGTACTTACTGTAAGTCGCTCTGGATAAGAGCGTCTGCTTAATGACTAAATGTAAATGACTGAAGACAAGACTAGTTCCACTGGCTCTAATTAGGCTCTCCAATGACATGACGACTTATGAACAAGCCTATCGTTAGAGGAAAATGGAGGACATGGGAGAGAGAGTCCCTCGTTTGACCCGTGAGTCAGCGGCGGAGACAAACAAGGACGCAACGGTGACTAAGTCCTTATGTTTACTACGCTGAACCCTGAACCGTTCCGTCACTGACGTGTTGTTTTGATCTGCTCTGGCCCCCGTAGAGAACTCCCTCCTGCGCTTTGTGAGCGAGGACAAGGCCTCGGCCCCGGAGTACCTGACCGGACGCAGTCTGGGCCCGAGCAGGAAGAGGAGCGACAAGGCAGGAAGTCCCGCCCACTACGCCCTGGTTCCCGCCCTTCAGATGGAGGTGTCCATGTCCACCTCCAGCTCCGACTCGGCCTCCCTCTACCACGTGAGTCTCTTGGCAACCCCCTCGGAAACCGCGGAAACGGTTTTGCCGAGGACGCTTGCCGAGGCTCACGCGAAACCTTTTCTCTCGTTTCTTTTTTTAGATGTTTGAGAGGTCCTCGCTTCGCTCCATGTCTCGGAAAAAGAACAAAAGTGAGCAACAGCGGTCGTAAAAAAATAAAACTCACTCATCCTGCACATGAAATAAAAACACATACACAGCCTTTCCACATTTCCCGCATTTCCTCATCTGGCTGTGTTACGCCCTCCGTGCAGTAGGGGGCTCTCTCTCCTCCATCAGCAAGCGGCGCATCTCCTGTAAGGACCTGGGCCGGGGAGACTGTGAGGGCTGGCTGTGGAAGAAGAAGGATGCCAAAAGCTACTTTTCTCAGAAGTGGAAAAAGTACTGGTTCATTCTGAAAGGCACCTGCTTGTACTGGTACATGAACGAGGAGGTGAGGGCAGACGCGCCGACGAGTCCTGATCTGAAAAGAGGATCTCGTACATAGGGATCCGCTCAATTATCGGTGATCTACTTGTTTTCCTGCAGGATGAGAAGGCAGAGGGCTTCGTGAGTCTCCCAGAGTTCAAGATCGACAGGGCGTCCGAATGCCGAAGGAAATTGTGAGTTCACAGCCAGAGTTTGCATCCGCACACTGTGGAACCACTGAGCTCAACCGAGCTCTTTGTGTCTGTATGGTAGAACACGCGACAGTTTAGAGCGGGGGGAAAAAGGATGTGCCTTTGACCCTGTTCTTCTGCTCTCCAGTGCTTTCAAGGCCTGCCACCCGAAGATTAAAAGTTTCTACTTCGCCGCGGAAAATGTGGATGACATGAACAGGTGAGAACCAAGCTTGTGGGGAGATAGATGTCGACGTGCGAGAGGGAGACAGTCACAGAAGACGGGGACGCGGGGAACAGCGAGCTGACCAGGCAGCCAGTTGAGAACTTAAACAGCAGGATTTTTAAACTTGCTCTCTCAAATGCCCCGTGTTCCCTGTACAGGTGGTTAAGCCGTCTGACCATGGCGGTGGCCGGTTATTCGGAACAGGAGAGGCTTCGACAAGGCCAAGGTATGAATGTTCATGAACAACCCAGCTGCTTACAATGCCGGTAGTGCTGATCTGAATGCGACCTTGGGTCCAGTCTATAATGGAGACTGGTGGTCAAGTCTTTCGGTTCTTCTCTTCTCCAGACTACTGGAGTGAGAGCGACCACGAGGACGTGGAGATGCCTTCCATGCCCAAACAGGACAGCCCTCCTCCCCCTTACGACACCTACCCCAGACCCCCCTCAGTGAGTTACTGTCTGCCTGCCTGCCTGCCTGCCTGCCTGCCTGCCTGTCCTGTCTGTCTGTCTGTCTGTCTGTCTGTCTGTCTGTCTGTCTGTCTGTCTGCGTGTCATAGTTCCAGACATTCTAAGACTTCCCCCTCCTCATCTCCTCTCTGTTCACCTCTTCCTCCTCCGGCACAGCAACTCTCCGGGTCCCTGCAGGCGTCCCAGATGAGCCCCTACCTGGAGCCCAAACACCGCCTGTCCTCCTCGGACACCTTCCACTCCCGCTCCTCCCACGAGGACTTCCGCCCCGACTCGTCCCAGGAGGGCGGCGGCTCCTCCCCGGGCCAGAAGTCGGCCAGCCAGCGGCGCTCGTGGCAGGACCTGATCGAGACCCCCCTGGGCAGCTCGGGCCTGCACTACCTCCAGACACTCCCCCTGGAGGAGGCCATGCTCCTGGAGTCCGGGAGGGGGGTTCTCCTCGGCGGAGCACCGGCGGCAGTCCACGCTCCCCGCCCAGCGCAGCTTCCTGCAGGAGCACTACGGGCCCCTGCCGGTTCCCATCAGTCCCCTCATCCCCTGCGGAGGTGATGGGGAAACCCCGCAGCTTCACCCTGCCCCGAGACAGCGGGCTCCACGCCATCCTGGCAGCCTCGGCCGGAGCCTCCGACCACAGGGAGGCGCACCGCTACGGGGGAGGCCATCACATAGACTCAGGTAACAGCGAGACGCGACAGATACACTGAGCCACGTAAGCCTCGGGTCACAATACGAGAACGATCTGGATGGGGGGCGAAGGCTAATGGTAGCCGGGAAGGGGTCGTAACCCGGCGGGGTCGTAGCGAGCGAAGCTAATCTAGGCCTCGTTGGCGCTCGTTAAGTGTCAGCTGTTGAAGACTCACTACTGATGGTTAATTGATTCCGATGCCAAGCGAGCCCATCCCACGACCCCCCTCCCGAACAGCGCTCTAAAGTGAGGTGAAATCGAAGTGTCCTAATTGACGCTAATTCGGCCTGGCAGCCCGCCCCTCCTCCTCCTTCTTGACTTCTATACATAGACACACACACACACACAAAGACGTCAGTGTGCCCCAAGGCAGTGTTTGGGAAGGAACGGGGGAGGGGGAGGTGATGTGAGGAAGAATCCTTTCAGCCCATGTTAATGTCGAATTGTGAGCGAGACAAAGAAACGAGCCTACGGGCCTCTCTCTCTCTCTCTCCCTGTCCTCTCTTCTGTCTCGCTCTATCAGTCCATCTCCCCCTACCCCGCGTCCTGCACGCAACATAAAGAGCCGACACAGTGCGACTCCCTCCGGAGCGCATCCCCAGAGCTTCAGCACACCCCTAACGACGCCCCCTCTCCCTCATTACACATGCACTCAATGAAAACTGCAAATTTGTCCCCGCACCCCCCCCTCCACTTCTCATCAAGAGCGCGATATATCGAACGGCCTCATCCATAGTTATTTAAAAACCATCCATTCCACCCGTCGTTCGAAAACGACCCCTACCGCTGGCTGATAATGTCGTTGGTTGTGACCCAGGATGTGAGCGGGAGGGCAGGCCCCAGGCCGACTCCCTGGGGGACCTGTATCGGGCCCTGGAGAGGGCCAACCTGGGCTCCGCGGCCGAGCACCGAGCGCCCGCCCGCCTGGAGTACAAGCGCTCCTTCGTCCGCCGCGTCAACGACCCACTCCTCAGCGAGAAGCTGCACCGTCTCCGCATCCTACAGAGCGCGCTCAAGGTACGGTACCAGATCCCGCCCCCCCTTCCTGTTTTTTCGACCCTTGAACTACACTGTGGTCTCTGAGGTGTTTTTTTTGGTGTGTGACATTTTTCTCCCCTTACCCCCCCTCACAGAATGTGCCTCTGCAGGATTCCGACCCTTCAATGGGGTTTTTAGGGTAATCTATGTGGAATGACTGGAGGCTACACCGTCATTGAAATCCCCCATTCTAAAAGAAGAAGAAAACCCCCCCCCCACCTCCCTCAATCCTTCCCCCCAGCCCCCCCCTCGCTCTCGTTACCACACCTCTCTAACGGAACACGTGTCTCTCACACCTGTGTCCCTCCACCACCTATTCCAGTTCCTTCAATGCCATCGTCCTCCATAGTCTGTATCTACAACGCCAAACGACTTAGCTTTCGCTCACTGTCAAACGTCAAAGGGGTGACGTTGGAGAAGGACGTTTAAGAAGAGAAAAACAAATATGAAGCAACGTAAGGCACACATCCACTGCCTTGTGTGTCCGGATGGAGTCGGATGAGCACTTTTGAATCCCTCGAAAGACGTCATGTTTATGGAGGGCGCTCGTTTGAAGTCACTGCTCTCTCGCATGGCCATTTTATAACCTAGCTTCTGTACAATGTCGTCAGTTCTAAAAAAAATTACGCTGGAGTTGTATACTGTCCATCTGCAGTGATCTTAAATGAATTCTAAGCAATCTTATTTTCGATGTGCGTTCCGTATGTGCGTTCTGCATGTATGGACGGTCTCGTTAACGCGAGGACGTCTGCGTCGTTCGATGAGTGTACATGTAGATATGTATTTATTTCACGGACTGCTGTTTTACACTACTGCTGTAATGCCGGCACAAAATGTAAGACACCAATCAGAGTTCAGATCACGTTGCCGTGCCTCCCGAGTGTCTGTGAGCCAGAAGACAGCATGGACTGGGATGTCAACAGGAAGTAGTCCTTCTGGACTGGGATGTCAACAGGATGTAGTCCTTCCCTCGCGGTACCTACACTCTGATTCACAGAGACAGATAAGGACTGGCAATAACTAACCAGTGCTGTAATATGAAGGATCAGATACACTTGTCTATTTTTGTATGCATGCCATCTCTACAAAGGTTTGTAAATGGGTTTTGTATTCCAAGGTGTGTGTGTGCGTATGTGTGGTGTGTGTGTGTGTGTGTGTGTGTGGTGTGTGTGAGAATTGGAGACTTCCAATGTGAACCCGTCCTCCACGTTGTGTTTCTATGAAATATTTTACATTTGAACCCCAGAAAGTGTTTTTTTGTTGGGAAAAGTGGTCTCTGGAAAAGGTAAATAACTGTATTTATAAAGTGTTCAGTGTTCGATGAGCATGCTCCTCATTACTCAAAGCTGAATATCGCGCCATCTGAGATCAACGGACAGTCGCACATGTGTGCCGTATTGTGGGTACTTCGTTTTTTTATCCAATAAAAGGTGACTTGACCGTCACTTTATCATTCAGTTGCTCCCCTCTCTCCTTCTCTTTTTTCTTTCCTCCATTTTCTTTCCTTCTCTTGGATTATTTCAGTCTTTTTTGGCAGTGGCAACACAATATTTCTGTAATGACTCATTCATCTTAAAAAATATTCACCTTATATGGGCATACGACACATCTCTATATATATCTGTTTGGAAAGCATTACAAATCAATGGCACGGTCTGAGCTGAGTAGATGCAGAAGTCGATCTGCCATCTTATTTATATGGATAATTACATGTATACTCTTGTATACACAGGCTTTTTCAAACATGATCTACCCGTTAAATTGCTTGAAAAGTCGTCAAACAATTTATTTGGCTTCAGTAAATTCAGTGACCAATTTATTTTGGTCACTCTTGTTTTTGGCGGTACCATTCTAATGAGCATCGAAAGGACCAAGATATTTGTGTTCCCCATTAATCTCAATCTATGGGGACAGCAATTTATGATCATGGCTGACTCACTAACAGTTAATACAACACATCATCCCATTGGAGATGGCCCGTACGGTTTAATGAGCTTGTTAATTTCTGCTTAGTCAACAAACTAAACTACTGTGTTTACGTTCATTAGAGTGAGAAAAACATTCATTTTCCTTGAACGTCCCATGGGCAGAGACACATTTGACAAATTAACCCAAATGTTTTCCTCTTGCAGTTGGATGTTTTATAATCTAACTTTGTTTTGACAGAGAACCCCCTCTGGGTATAACGTTGTGCATTCTGATTTACAGAATATAATATAAAAAAGAAATAATATCTCTTTATCCCTTCGCTGTGATTTTGGTACTGCAGCATTTAGCATCTGACAGAAGAATGATGTTGAATTGTTGTGCTCTGTAATTATATAAAGCTCCAGCTATATGATCACCCGTCTGAGGTGATTATGTTATGTTACTGACGGTCAGTATGTTATTGCCTTACAATATGGAAAAAAGATAATACCAACTGTCAACATTCATAAGCTCTTTTGGTCCAAAGGCCATGTTTTAACCGGTAACGGTCTAATACATTGCATTAATGTTTATGAGAAACTAAAGTAAAATAACATCAGGAGCTGATCATGCCTTTGTAACCATGAGAATATCTTCCATTTCTCTGTAGCACAGTGTTCCTAAAAGACTGAGAAAACGAATACCACATTGTTTCATAAAAAAAATGTAGATATGTTTATTAGTGGCATTTCAAGAAAGACAAATGAAAGGTCTCAACAATGAGGAAAAGAAAAGAACAATTAGACATTTCAGAAGTTGCACGATAAACGACGACAAATAAATCATCTTTTCTGAAATTTCAATTAGATTATATCTTCTGTCCTGGGACTAAGGTTCATTTGAATCAGTCAATACATAACTGAATTACATTAAAATACTTTTTAGGATATCAATTTTTATGACTTTTTCACAAATCAATCAGACACAGTATTGAATGCCCCTGGTGACAGTTTGGATATCCAAGCTGCTAATTTGTAAAACCAATAAGAATAATCATTGCATAGGAGCTAGTGTCTTTTTAATTTACTATAATATAAATAAACGGTTTATTCCAAGTTCAGAAAATCACTATTATTTCCCCATTCTTATATATATTATCAGTCACACATGAAAGTCTTTGAAATGCAAAACTGTGTATTTAATAGAGGCTAGAGAGTTAGTAACCTAATATGATCAACTGGAAAACAAGATGTTCATTTGTCATAATTTCACTAGAATTTGAAAGCCCATTACTTCCCAAACAAGCTCTACTGTCACTTAACCTTTCCAAATTTCAGTAGTTTTACAAGTTGCTCCCTTATTTCTTTGGTTCGAATGCCATAAATCAACGGATTACAGACCCCAGGAACTAGAAGATACATCAGACTAATCAGAACACGCAAATCCTCCGTAATGATATTTTGAATCCTGTACGACATAAATGCAATCATGGAGGTAAAGAAGGTGATAGCGATGACCGTGAGATGGGTGGTGCAGGTATGGATGGCTTTGGAACGAGACTCTCCGCCCGCTGACCTGAACACGACCACGAAAATGACCGCGTACGAAAAAGCGATGCCGAAACAGTCCGATATCACTATCACACAGAAACTCACCATACCTGCCAGGTAGTTCTTCCTTGTGTCGCCACATGCTATGGTAACCACCAATTGGTGCTCACAGTGAATGCCGTAAAATACATTGGACGAGCAAAATGTGAGGGTGCCAACGAGGGCGATCATGGCGGTTATTATGACGGTGTTACGAATCACGATCACAGCAGAAATGATCAGACAGTTATTGTAGCTCATGACGTCATTGTAACGTAGGGGCAAACAGATGGCAAATAGCCGGTCGACGGCCATCCCAAACAGGATGGTGGACTGAAAGGCGCACAAATAATGAACCCACCACATCTGCATCAGGCACAGTATTCGAGGGAAAACGTTAATATCTGAAACGAAACTGAAGATCATTCTCGGGACCACCGCCAGTGGGACACCTACGTCAACAAAAGCGATGCAACCTATGAGCGCGTACATGGGGGAGTGGAGACTCCTCTGCCTCACGATGACGAAGATTAAGGCGATGTTGGACGTCACTGAGAAAAGGAGGAGGATGGAAAAGGGAATGAAGAGGAGACTTCGGGTCTCGTAAAGGTTTGTAAATCCGATCAAATAGAATTCTGTATGGGAGAAGTTTTTGGAGGGTCCGAATTCCATAGTTCCAGCTTCTGGAGACTTGGAGGTAATACCTGCAACCAAAATAAGACAACTTTTGTTTGGGTAAATATTTCAATATATTGGTCAATACATATTCACACAAACACACACAATATGAATTAAGATGAGGAGAACTTGAAGAAAGAGATGTTTCCATTCCAACTCTTCTGCTCTCCTGCTGTGTTCCTTAGGAAACAGTTGCTCTTATTTTCCTTCTCTGTATCTAGAGAAATGGCTGAAAACATGCAGGATATTATTTACCTTTTGTTGATCTTCTGAGAGCGTGTCCTATTGTTGCTGCGCTGTTCAGCTCTCACCAAAGTTCATGAGCGGAGACTCGGAGACAATGAGTAGCATGTGACACGCTGGAGGATGAAAACACCGGGGTTCTCTGATTGGTTCTGCCCCGCTCTTGGACAAATGAGTGTGCCCCTTCTTAAATTGAATCCTCTCCGATCCCATGATCCATTTGAAACGAAGACGTCCTAGGTTTTAACCAATCAGAGGGAGCATGTGTTCTGATAGGGGCATCGCTAATTATAGTCAATGTCATCATCCTAGGATCCCCTGACTTTGCCAATGTGCGTTTGCATTACATTTTATTAACGTAAACAAATGTTTTTAGAATGTACAGCAGAAGATCAAGGATCAGAAGTGTGTAGTTCGATATAACAGTGTATAACATTTAACAGACCCCACAAACCCATGAATGTTATCATGTGTTGTGGTTGCTTGGTATTTGGTAAGTGCAAACCATACAAAATGCTAATCTTAAAGTTGAAGGAATATGGGCTAGATGTCAACTTTATGCCGAAGGACTGGATAGTGTAAGCATGACTTGGTATGGTTTTAACACTTCCTCTTTTTGTCAGTTTCTTAAATATTCTCTGTTCTATTGTATATTTTATTTTATCCAAACAAACCTGAATCGGACCATTTCTAATTGGTGTGGCTGTTTATGTAAATCAAACTTTAAATACATGGTGTTGTCATTGTCAGTGTATTACTTGTCTTTTATGTTTTAGCCACTAGAGGCCCTCATGCCCGGCTTGCTCAGCTCTGATTTGTGTTATTAGGTTCACCTGGGCCTCGTTATGTTAGGTGTATTTAGGGGACTCTGTCTCATGCCTACCTTGCTCGATGTTTAGGTTCTGATGCCGGTTGCCTATGGCAGTTCTAAGTTTTGTTATCCTTACTTGTGCTGAGCCAATTAAACACTTCAGCCTCTCCAGTACCGTGTGCTTTTGGGTTCACCCTTCTCCAGTGGTTCAAGAAGTCTGAGTGGAACCCTCACACTGGAAATCCAAGTTCCAGTTCCGGCGCTGACAGTCCTAAATCATATGCATCTCAATTCTGTGACTCTTGGAGGTTGCCACAACACTATTACCTAGATTTGATTAGGTCTGAGTCACTTTCAAACAATCCTAAACAATTGGCAGCTTATTTGGGTGTGGTGAAAACAATTTAATTGGATGTTTCATGTTTTCCATTCATTATCTTTAGTGGCCAATTTAATTTGGCCACTCTTGTTTTGGGTTCATCATTCTAATCACCTTTGTACAGAACAAGATACCTTTTTTAACCATTTATCTCAATCTGTGGGGACAGCAATTTTTGACCGAGGCTAATTTGCTCATTTATAAATCTGTTGGATTTAATTGGAGATGGCCAGCATTGTCTAATGAGCTTGTTAATTTGTTTTGTCACCAAACTAAAATGTGTTGTATTCATTAAGGCGTGAAAGACATCTACTTGACTTGAATGTGCAACAGACAGGTAATTTGCAGTCCAAACCTATAATGTTCCCAGCCTATGCTAACGTTTATCTTGGTGTGGTGGTTATTTTTACATTTTGCTACTATTTTTGTGGCAGCATAAACATCTAATTTAAGAAGTTACATACAAACCCAGCCAATCTCTCACCCTGCCATGGTCAATCTGAAAGTTGATACAAAACTACAGGTTGATGTTGGCCTTAGACTATGATTAGAATGGCCTGCAAACAACCATAGCATATCCTCTTTTCCAAACCTTATTATCTACTAACAACACATTACTACTAACAAACAGATGTTGACAATTACTTAACCTGTAAACACTTAACAATTAGACAAAACAATGAACTGTAGGGTATGCAGCTGGCAGTATGGGTTATGTGGCATAAATAACATTTATATAGGGAATACAGTTTAAGGCACATGGAATTACCTGGGACTGTTAAGACAAACATTCCCTTCAAATGGCCCTCCTCAGTTTTCTATTGCTTGAGCTTTGTTGCCAGGGCAACAAATGTAGAATTGATTTGACACTATCAGTGTAGCTGTTGATAGTGATGGGAAAATGTTTCTTCATAGAAATCCATTAACTTAGTCATGTGTTGCCGTTTTTTGCCAGGGAAAAAGGGACTAAAGGATGTAGTCGGCTAAAGACGAAGGTAAGCCGACGACCTAATAGCTTATTTCTGTAGACCAGGAAACCAAAGATAAATGACGTAGCAACACATGATCAGATGCATTGACATGGAGCTAAGGAAACCAAATCCATCAATACACCTGTTAAATCTGTGAAATGTTCCATTCTTCTTACACTTGATTATTCACTTTCTAATTTGGTTGTTCAATAGGTGGCCGAGAAGCCATCTTTTTTCTCAATTTTGTTTGTCATTTAATTTGGTCATGAACGACCTTGTTTACTCCCACCCAGGGGATTGTTTACAGTGGGCTCCCTCATCCTTTACTGAGGCTAGACGAGGGGTTTGTTGGGAACAAGGGCTCCATCTGCTGTTGCAGAATTGGAGAGGCGATTCACAAGAGCAGCCTGTGCCCAAATTCATACGTTTAAAGAGATGTTTCGAGTTTCATTAAAGGTTTTTTTTCATGACAAGCTCTATAATTTCTAACTGAGGCCTCTATCTGGGCTACCCTTAGTGGTTGAGGCCGTCAGGGTTTCTTAACTACAAGCACCTCTAAGACTGAGAAAACAAGCCTTGACATGCATATTAAGAGGATGGACTTCAAACAGGAAAGCTATATATTTTGACCCAATCTGCTGCTTGTATCTATATGATTGTGTTAAATCACATTTTAAGTGTGATTTCCTGTGAACAAATATTTTCTTTGTGAAAGCATACATACCAACGAGCAGTGAGACTAATCGTCGAGCCACAAGATGGCACTATTAGTTAATGTATGGTCAAGAGCAACACACACACACAAACATTAGACGCATGGTCTCATTTGTATCCTTATTTTAGGTGACATTTTGTAATATTGAGAAAAGAACAACTATAAAACCAAACATATTGTAAATCAGCTGATTTACATTAAGGAAGTGCATTTGTAAAGAAATGCACAAACCCAAAACATAACACACATAACACAAACATAGGTATACACATTGTTATCAACCTTCAAACCTCTCATGAATAATGTGCATGTAAAAGCTTTGAAAACACGACATTTACATTGAGACCTTTATTTAACACATACCGTAAATA
>CAEFZP010005545.1:0-87916 GCA_903064625.1 Mallotus villosus | reverse complement strand
TTTTATGTAAAGCTAAATTAAAGTATTTAATGTTTAAATATCATTTGTTTCCGTTTTGTATTAACTCTGATTAAACACTGGCCCCCCGAGTAAAATCTGTCTAGAACAGCCACTGACTGTATAACCATGGGTAATTGTTTTACATGTTGTAAGAGGTTAGAATTGTCACTAGAAAGACATCAGAAGGCTGACATGATTCTAGTTCTGAATAGGCCGTCCGCTGTCTGTTGAACAAATTGCTAGGATAGCTTTGGGATCTGAGAGGAAAAGATCCAGGCTGAGGCTTTGTTAACTAATAGCTAATGGCTAACTACTCTCCGGTGAAAACGTGGAGGAAGTGCATTCTGCTCTGTCCTGAGACAAAGGAGAGTCCAGGAAGTTAGATTTGCAACTATGGCAACAACATTTGTAGCTAACAAACTTACAGACAGACTCAACAGCGATGGCGGCGGGTACGGGCTAGTAAAGGAATTGCAGCTTGACATTTGAGTTCCAGGATAAGTAACCGCATGACACATGCGTAGACGTAAATTGAGAAATTGACAGATGCAAATTTAGAGAAATAGACTAATTTGAATTGAATTTGACATATTAATTTGGTTAATAATTAATTGGTTAATAATTCATTTAGGTGGGGGCTAAAATAGAGTCCCATTACGTTGAAGTTTTACAAAGGTGATCCCAGAAGGTAGCCTAGTTCTGCATAATTATATGAGTATCAATGCTGAAAGATGTGTTCGTTTAGATGAATTCGAAGTTTGGTGGTTAACAAATGCGTGATCAACATTTGTTATAAATCCTAGTCAAACAGGGAGGTTTTTTTGAAGCCTTTCCGACCAGAACTTGTATTTATAAGCGGCAAATCTGTGTGTGTGATGGTATTCAATAAAAATGCAGAAATTGTACCCCTGGTTTATAAATTGGTTCTAATACAATGGGAAAAGTTATACTAGACTGAAAATTAAGAGAATAGAATGTAAACGCTAACCAATGTTGTAAAACGAAAAAGAAAAAAGGTTTGTGCTAGCGCGCTACTTGTTTGATTCGAGTTTGAAATGCGTGCTGATAGAGTTTATTTGAGTTTATTCATTGAGTAAAAACTACAAGTAATTGAGAAATTGAGAAGAGTATTACATGAAATCATATACGAAATTATTCTAATTAAATATTTTCATTTTGGGGGTCCGCAAATTTTGAATTGAGAAAGTTTACATGCATTACGCATGCTGAGGGCGTAATGGCTGGCAAATAATATGGGCATAATTCAAAGGAGTACTACTTATAAAGTTCTACCTATCTGACCTTATAGAAAATATCGTTTGGAAAAATGTTTGGTTAATAGCTTCATTAAGAACATTAATATGATTTATATTTCATTTAAGAAGCATACAGATTCTATTCTGGTTTCGGATAATGACAATGGGTTTTATCATATATTTGACAAAAAGAGGTGTGATTTGGTAAATAGAGGAATCTGAAATTATCTTGTCTTAACTGTTTTAAGAAAAATAAAAATACATTTGGAGTGAAAGAGAGAGTGACAGTTGTTTAATAGTGGAACAAAGAAACAGATAATTTCTAGGCATAACTAATAGGAGTTGAACATCAAATGATGATGTAATGTCTTGTTATCCATTGTGTAACAATGGATAAATAGGGCAATGATCACCTGGAAAGATAAGGTAATTTGTTCCATAGTTTTGGGGCGTAATTG
Organism: Mallotus villosus; assembly: GCA_903064625.1. Classification (NCBI taxonomy): domain Eukaryota; kingdom Metazoa; phylum Chordata; class Actinopteri; order Osmeriformes; family Salangidae; genus Mallotus; species Mallotus villosus. The sequence continues at coordinate 86,202 of CAEFZP010005545.1, read as the reverse complement.
ACAAAGGCCGAATCACCAATCTTCTTATGACTGCTTCTGGTGACCTCTAATAGGCCTGCATTTGATGATCGCAGTGTATAGTTTATAAGCGAGTTAGCAATGTAGCTAGGTCCTTGTCTGTGTAGCGCTTTGTATGTGAGGAAAAGGACCTTAAAGTCAATTCTGAAGGTAACAGGGAGCCAGTGTAAAGTAGCTAGGACAGGACTAATGTGTTTTCTCCTTTTAGTTTTGGTTAATAATCTAGCTGCAGAATCTTGAATGAGCTGTAGTCTTTCAGTGGTTTTCTTGGGAAGACCAGTGAAAAGTGCGTTACAGTAGTCCAGTCGGCTGGATATAAAAGCATGAATTAACTTCTCTGCATCATTTTGGTTTATGAATGGTCGTACCTTTGCTATATTCCTCAGGTGAAAGAATGCTGTTTTGTCACTTTATTAATGTGAGAGTTGAAATTCAAATCTGAGTCCAGGATTACACCGAGACTTGTCACCTCTGGTTTAAGACAGGGGGTTAAGCCTCCTAGATTCTTAGAAAGCATCTCTCTTTTGGATTTGGGGCCACATAGTAGGACTTCGGTTTTGTCTTCATTTAATTTAAGAAAGTTATCATTCATCCATTTGTTTATTGCCAACAGGCAGTTGGTAATGGAATTGATGGCCGTTGCATCGTTGCGTTCAGTGGATATATATATAGTTGTGTGTCATCCGCATAGCTATGGAAATCTATGTTATGTTCTCTGATTATGTCGCCGAGTGGTAACATATAAAGAGAAAAAAGTAATGCACCTAAGCAGCTTCCTTGAGCAACCCCGTAGCAGTTCTCATGTTTCTTGGACCTATGGTTTCCTAAACTAACATAAAACTTCCTTCCTCTGATATATGATTTCATCCAGTTCAATACACTATCCGTTAGCCCAATAAGCTTTTCCAGTCTATTGATTAGGATGTAGTGATCAATGGTATCAAATGCTGCACTGAGATCTAACAGGATAAGGATAGAGACTTTATTTGCATCAGAGTTTAGTCTGAGGTCACTAATTATTTTGGTTAGAGCAGTTTCAGTACTGTGATATTTCCTGAAACCTGACTGCGAGACTTCCAGGATGTTATTTTCTTCAAGAAAATTATTTAATTGGACTAAAACTATCTTTTCCAGTACTTTACTAACTAGAGAGCGTAACATTTCTGGGGAAATTGTAGGGTGTGCTTGTTTGGTTGCAGGTGAGTCCGTCCCCTTAAATTGTTTCCTTCTAGTGATATTTTCAAGCATTTAGCCTAGCTACTCATATTGCATAATTCTTTAAGAACACCCTTTGAAACAAGCAAACACCCTTTGAAACAAGCAAACCCCCTTTGAAAGAAGCTACTGTAACAACGTTCACTGGTAATATTTCAGATGGAACTTCAGATGGATTGCGATTCGAACAGTACTGTCTGCTAACTGAAAATATGCCCCCAAAACGTAAATAAGTTTGACATTAATTTCGGGGGGAAACATTCTAAAGGAGTTTGCTAGGCAAGCTGGCTGCTGTTGATATAGCCACACTTTACTGATTGTTTGAAAGCGCCGGAAATTAGGACAGTAGTCTACTACACACTGCCAGTGGGCGACAGAGACTCTGAGGCTAACGTCAAAACAAGATGCAGTCTCACTCAAATTCCAAGTTGCACAGAAATCACAAAAATATGCTGACCCGATGGCTGTCTTCGCAATTGCCATATCTTAAGCTAAAGAATTTGAGTGAGACGTGTATATGAGAAATATATATCTATCGTGTGTACGGTCTTCGATGCCACAGCTAAAATTGATGTCAAAAGAAACGTTCTCATTTCCGGCGCTAATGTCAAACTTGTGTACGTTTTGGGGGGCATATTTTTGTATCCACCACCTGGCTGTCTTCACAATAGTCATATCGTTATAACATTGCCCTCCTTCTGTTTTTTGGTTTAGAAGTGACCGAACTATCAAATTACGAAAATACTAGCTGCTTTCTAGCATGGGTGCCGCCTAAGAAGACTAGACGGTCTGGTCACCCGCACTCGCTAAAAGTTCAATGACTCACGACCTAAATCAAAAATCCGAGATTTCAGTTCCACTCTAAATCGCTTTCTTAACAAAACCAAATGGTTGGGATTTTTTGGGGGAAGTATTTTTCACTCATAATCTAAACTCCAATTTGCGTGCTTGAACGTCTCCATCACGTATCCATGCGTCGTTGCTAAAGTGTTCTGGCGTAGTGACGTAGGCTAGAACTGAGTAGCCTACCCTTTGCTGACAAAAGACACTTTTTGCCACAAAAACGTTGTATCCTCCTAAACTGTGCTATGGAACGTTCGCGCGAATACAAGCAACTCAATCGGGACCACGACGAACATTTAGACACCGACATTGTCTATGTAGTGCAAACATTCATCTTTTTTTAGGGGTGGGAAAAAAATAATAATAAAAAAAAATATATGTGAGATAACAAAGGTTGGCTCTGGCGAAGCCTATAGCACACCCAATAAATGGAAGGTTTGATATTGGTCTGTAATTCTAATTTTGGTTTCTTTAATAGGGGCTTTACAACAGCTGTTTTGAAGGCATCTGGGAAGACGCCAGTTCTAAGGGATGTGTTTATAATCTCTAGCACCGGACCTGAGACACTATCAAACACTCGCTTAAAGAATGTTGTGGGTATATGATCAATATCGAAGTTGTGGAGTTAGATTCGATGACAATTTTGGAAAGTTCACTAAGTGTGATACAGGTAAATGTGCTCATGGTTATGTTGCATAATCTACTGATGTCAGTTTCGACCCCGCTATTAATAATACTAGCTCTGATCAAAGTTATTTTGTTCTTGAAGAACAGAGCAAGCTCTTCACATTTAACTGCTGAGGATGGAGGTGGGGCAGGACAGTGTTTAGCAGCTGGTCAATGGTGGAGAAAAGAACTCTGGAATTTCTGGCATTTTCTGTAATAATGTTGGAGAAATATTCTCTCCTTGCTAGACGGATGGTTTTGTTATAGGTGGTTAGTGTATCTTTGTAGATATTGTAGTGGATAGTGATCTTTGTTTTCCTCCATTTTCTCTCTGCTGCACGGCATTTTCTTTTCGTTCATTAACATTTTTATTTCTCAGCCATGGGGAGGTTCTGCTTGTGCACTTCTTTTTGGTTTTCAGTGGTGCAACAGAGTCTAACACAGATAATATTGCATCATTGAGGTTCTCTACCATTTCATTCAGAGAGCATTTTGAGGTTCATGTTGTTTAATGGGTGTGCGCTTCGGAATGAAGCGCCAACCTTTGTTATCTCACATATATATTTATTATTATTATTATTATTCTTTTTGCCCCCCTAAGGCTCGGTCAATATTTGGACTACATAGAAAACGACAGTGTCAAAAGTTTCGTCTTGGTCTCGATTGCGTTGGCATTACTTTTGTTTACGTTCCATTGCACGGTTTAGGAGGATACAACGTTTTTGTGGCAAAAAAGTGTATTTTGTCGGCAAAGGGTACTTTCTAGCCTACTTCACTGCGTCAGAACACTCTAGCAACGAGGCATGGATAAGACGTGCATAGAGACTGTTGCACAGCAATGGTATCGTGCCGCCCCCCCCTAAGCATCCGTCAATATTTGGATTACTTAGACAACATCATGTCAAATGTTGGTAGCCATTGAGTTTTATGTATTTTTATTTACGTGGCTAACTTGCTAGCCACAGTCACTGACGCCCGTGACTACCTCTAGCAGAACATCAGTTTAGCAGCTCGTTAACTTCTGGGAGATAGCTACTAGCTAGTAGGCTAACTATAGCTTTAACGCTACTGGACGGCAGCTGCAGAAACGCCACAAGCAAAGAGGCCAGGGTGATAACTATTTACTCATTTTACTTTGTGATATGAAACACAACTATGAAGTGTAATGTACAATATAAGCTGATACTATTGAGTAACTACATCTACTTTCGGAAACAGTAGTCTGCTATTTCACTGAAGCATTAGCATCATGACATTAGCCTATGTTGCCCGGGCAACACATACTACGGCGGTCTATGATGCATCGGTTTTCAATCGTTAAAATAAACATTCCTCACACATTTTCGTTGTACGATTTATTATGACATTAGATTACAAGTAAACGATTTGTTGGTGAAATAATCATTACCTGTGATTTCAAACCAGTACTGCAACGCTGTAGCCTACGCGAGACACTGTGTAGCTAACAAAAACATCCACAGCTGTTTACAGTAGGAAGTCAAACGGCGACAGAACATGTTTGGCACTCTCTTAAATCAAAAGTATTTCAATAGGTGAAACTGTCTGACTACTAACCCGAACTTGATTGACACAGCCTAAACTTGTCAATCTGTTCATGAAAGCAATATTGAATTTCAGCCTAAACCGTACAACGGAACGTTCAACCAACGATCGCCACCAAGACGAACACTGTAGTAGCTCTACAATTTACCGGGACAGTTCTCCACAAAGGGCTATATCGCATTTTGCGTTGTTACTGACAATGATCGCTATTGAGCTTTTTATGCATGAGCGATTTTCCACTAAATAAATGTCAAGCTTTTTAACGTTTTTGGGGGCATGTCATAAGTTAGCAGACATAGAGCGATTCCATCTGAAATATTTCCAGTGATAACGTTGTTACAGTAGCTTCTTTCCAAGGGTGTTCTTAATGAATTATTATGCAATAGACTATGAGTAGGCTAAATGCTTGAAAATATCACTAGAAGGGAAAAACTTAAAGGGACGGACAAGCAGGCACACCCTCACAATTTCCCCAGAAATTGCATGCTCTCTAGTTGTAATTGTAACTTGTTTAACTACATGCTCTCATGGTTCTTCCCTTTGGGACTTATTTGGTGTTCACAATGTATGCTTCATGTTTTGGCTCGTTGTTATGATCAGTGACCTATGCACTTTTGTAAAGCTCTCTCTTGGAAGTCGCTTTGGATAAAAACGTCTGCTAAATGCATATGCGTAAATGTAATGATTTAACCGTCTTCTTGTTAACCATACAAATGTTAAATAGATTCAGAAGTGAAGTTTTAATCTTGGTATAAGTTAGTAACGTTTTCTGTGGAATACATTTTGGTACAAACACTCCTATCATGGTATGTTCTGCCAGTTATGTAAAAATGTTCCAGTTGATTTGTTATGTTCCAGGGCAGAAGTTTGAATGTTTGAGAACAGTTATAGACTGTCGGAAGAGGTGATAACAATACTGTTTCATTTATGTAACTGGATGTATTATTTGAGAGTTGCATTAAAGCTTAATGCTGTATCATTTAATTTTAAGAATGAAATCTATCTAGATAAACTATGCTGGGCCTGCTGAACCTATACTTTTTCCAGATACTGGTCAGGGAAGAATTACTTCTGTCTGTGAAGACCCTTGGGCCCGGGCTGGTGGGATAAACGCTCTTTGTATAATCTTAGCACCTTCATCCACCACAGGGTTGTCAAAGAACGGATAAGCCATAATCGATTGTAACTTGTCTAGACGCTCTGCTTAGTTTCTAAGGCCTTTTATGTCAATTGACCAATGGCTTTTGAAAACAGTTAAAGTTACATTTCTTAACTTGTTTATTTACATTAATATATTTTTGGAGATTAAGTAAACACGTCAATCGTTCATGTCTGCACTTCAAAAAGTCTGAATTTACGTTTTCGGAACTGTCTTTTGAGATTCTGTTTCCGCCTGTTTGAAATTCTTTGCAACACATTTTAGTTTAACTAAGTTGAGTTAAGCCAAGTTGAGTTAAGCCACCTTAATGGAACGACACTCTCGCTAAAGTAAGTGAGACTTGGCGAAATAAGTCTTGCTTTTCCTTAATCGGCGTTGATGGAACACCGCCCTGGAGACAAAATCTGGGGTGATTTAAGGGTTAAACAGGTGTTTGTTTGGTTAAATGAGGTTTATGACTCCCTCACCTGGAGAGAAATGCTTATCACCTAACCTGGTAAGGAAGAGCACAATCAGGGCCTGGTTTAGATTGTCTTAAAAAAACCTGACTGACAGTCTACTGAATGGTAATGTCCAAGCATTCACACTACTAGACTATAATGCTCTATAGTCTTATTGATTATTACACATTTTTAGATTTTTATGAATTATTTTTATTTCGGGTATTTTTTATTTTTATTTTGGATTGGTGTGGTTTTGGAATAACCCATTTTATTCAGGACAAACAGGAAGGAAACCAAATGCCCCCACCCTCCATCCAATATATTCTGGAGCCTGTCTTTAATGCTTGGTCTACTTAGGGGTCTATGCAACATACCCAAAAGAGTAATCATGTTGCTTTAATGTGCACTAATACAGGTACTGCACCTGTTGGAGGCTTAGCACCAGGGGATCCTCTTTAGCTGTCAGCCTGACAGCATAGCAATAGCTCATGGGCAGATACACTTGACGGCAGTGGCACCACAGAGTGGCTGGGTGCGCTGGCATCCAGCTAGGAAACAACCTGAAAAGTGTTAAAAAGACAAACAAATATATTCAATGGACTGGAATTAGTCTGACGTAAAATGAATGTATGAAACCATAAGAGACTACTTTAGTTGTTCAGCATTGTAAATACCCCATTTCCAGAAAAGTTGGGATATTTAGTCAAAAAGCAATAAACAAATCTGTGATATGCCAATTCTCTTGTACCTTTATTTAACTGACAAAAGTATAAAAATCATTTTTACTGTTTTCACTGATCAATGGAATTGTATTTTGTTAATATAAACACATTTAGAGTTAAAAACACCAAACATGTTTAAATTATTTGGGAATTAATTGATGCAGTTTTGCAAGTGTACTGGCATGGATGTACAAGATGTAAAGGAGTATGTGTGATGCTACTGCAGGTGGGTCTTCAATAAGTCACACGAGCCTGAGGCACGGGTCCCCTTCACGAGCATCACTACATCAATACCTCTCGAGCTAGTGTGCACAGACTTCTGCTCTGCTGAGGATTCCTCCAACAAGTCAGTGGATGCCCAACTGTATCCCTGCTCCAACTAGTCTTAGCAGACCTACTGAAATAAATCCTCAACTTTAAATATTGTCAGTAATGGGTTTTGTGTACCGACTTCAATAATTCTTCTATTTTTTTCTTCAAATTTGAGCAACTAGATTTTTTTTCTTCCATTGAAATATATTCATATGAGAATTCGGTGTTGTTTGAATTTCAATATTAAGTATTCAATGCCTTTTAAAATTCAAAACATTATGTCACTGATTTGCTTTCTCCGTTGGATTATAAGAAGGACATCTGCAAAATATGAACTTTGCAGTGGATACCAGTGGCGAAAATCAGCTATAAACTTTAGGGGGGACAATTATATGACATTTCCTCAAGAGCAATTCCTGAGGGGGACACCAAAATTACTGCTGTAACACATAGCTACATTGTAATATGTTAAAGGTATATTGAGGAACCATAATTGATACTCCTGGATAATTGATAGTAACTGGAGGGTTGTCTCAACTTGTTCAAATGTAGTTATAGCAATGGCGGGCTGTGCATTTCATGCGTAGGCCTTCAGTGACGTCATACTTAGTCATACCTAACACCTCATAATACCATCAATATGACACCACGGCTCGGGAATCCATACAGAATCACACTTACACATTACATCACCTAATAGGCTAGTCGAGTAACACTTAATTTCCGGAACATTTCAAATCAATCAGCTCGCATTCACAATTAAGAGTAGGAAACTAAGATCACAGATACTGTCAAAACTCAAAAATAAAAGGTGATTTTAAGAGATGAGTCAACAAAGTTTGTCCACCAAAAGTACGCTATGTGAGCTTAGACAAGTTTGTCCAATAAACTGCGCATTGTCGCCGTTTTATATAAGTCACCAACGAGACGATAACGAAACAAACTATTAATTGAAAATCAAAGTAAACTGATTATTTGCATTTGTTTATGAGAATATGCAACGGCAAAACAATTAAACATGTTAATGCACCACGTTATTTCTCGCTAACGGTTTGCCCTCTTTCAGGATCTCACGAATGCTTATCAAATCACAGGATGTGTACATGTCAAGTTCGACGTAAAGGCCTAATTATGCTTCTGCGTTTTTCGAAAAACGCAGAGGAGGGAACGCCCTCGTCTCCGTGGAACGCCCTCTGCGTGCTCTCCGTCAGCCCTCGGAGAGCTTTTGACGGATTGACGTGCACCTCCTGAATTTTCTAACTATCCGTCGAAATTACGCAGAGCGAAGGAGAGCGATGGAGACTCCCTTGGCTGTGATTGGTCCGTATTAGAAGTCAGGGGCGGGGTTGCCGCTATGGGTTGCCGTGACCAACAAGACCAGGGGTGGGGAACGTCCGACCTGCGGGCCATATGCAGCCCGAAAAATCATTTGGTCCAGCCCGCCATGGCATTGCAGTGCAGGCACCATATTATTAGGTGCATTATTCGTTGGCAGCAGCACTATTTTAATATGTGGAAGAGGACCGTGGAGGCGCTCAGCGTCGCGTTCTTGCAAATCAAGCCCCAATACGTTGTTGGTTTGGGATAAACCCGGAATGTTTACAACGTCAGGCTCCGCGCCTGATTAACACTCGGATCGATACGTAGTCTCTAAAATGGTAGCAATATAAAAACATATACTATCCCTTTCCGTAATCATAATAACCCCCCAGAAATGTTCACTGCACACCCAGTCAAAGCAGGCTGCCCTTCCAGCTAGCATCACAAACATCACCAAAGAGATCGAAGCAGTTTTTACAATTCATATTTCAGCTAAACAGTACATGTAAATCGGCATTTGAATTCAAATGTGACGAGAAATGGGCAGTGTAGTCGCTGAAACTGTGCATATTTTATTGATGAAACGGCTCATTTGTAAATTTGCTCCGAGTTTTCGATAACCTATAGCTAGCATCGCAGTGCAGCGCCACCTACTCTTCTGGCGGCGAATTGTTTTCAGCACCCACAGCCTACGGAGAACTATAAACAAAGTCTATCCGTGTGTATCCGTGCGTATCCGTGAGCCCGCCCACCCGAAAACGGAGACGCAGAAGCATATTGAGGCCTTAAGCCCTTCTAGCTGGCCTTGGTGTCGCAGACTCGAGATCTGATTGGCTATCGCAACTGCCTGTCTCCGTCTACATATAGAGCACGGGAGCCTGCTCTGTTGATTCTGAAGGCCTCAGGTAGATTTCATAGAACAGAGACAACACAAGCTAGCTGAAATATGATTGGATATAAACTCTACCGTAATATATTATACAACACTATATATTTTTTGTTTTTTTATAACAGTGTATTTATTGAATGACATTAAGATGGGGGGGGAATTTTATGAAGAAAAAATATATAACAGAAAAAAATAATAATAATTGTATTTAGATATTTACGGGGAAAAAATAAATTATTAAATGTACTTTTCTAAGTATATTTAGGCCAGCAGAGAAGGCCTTGCTGGCAGTGACGGCCCACCACTGAGTTATAGTAGTGTTTCTTATCAGTCAAGTATGAATGCATGTGTACAGTATTTACAACCAGCAATACCAAGAAAGGCAAGTATGTACTGTACACTGTATGGGTGCATTTTATGTAATTACAATGGGCATGGTGCAGTCTCATCTACAATAATCTCTGTTGAACCATCATAAAGTCGGGCTCAGAATTGAACTGCCCTCTTTATTTTACTTTTTCTGATACATTTATACAGTCATAAGATATGTGCCACTACAGTACAGTTCTAAAAGCGAAAGAATTACCTAAACGAATAAGCCAAATAAATCAACTCAGGGTGCTGTCCTGGTCAAAACGGCTGCCAAGCTGGACCTCCACACCATCCAACACAAAATTCTGCCCTATAGTGATCCACTGCTTTCCCAGCAAATCGTCTCGAGTTTGTCTCAATGGATTCAATTGATTCATCGGAGTCAATCAACGTTGTTGCTTTCTCATACAGTGCAGGGTATTTTTCTTCATTTCTCTTACCCCTAAGGGGTCTGCTTTGGTCCAACTAAATCCTGCTCGAGGGGATAGGTTGAAACAGAGTGTGTCCAGGGTGGGAGGGTCTACGAGGGTAGGCACATTGCAGCCGATCACCTTCTCAGCAGTGCGGATGATTCACTGCAGTCTGCTCTTGTCCTTAGCAGTGGCAGCAGCATACCAGATGGTGATGGAGGAGGTGAGGATGGACTCAATGATGGCTGTGTAAAAGTGCACCATCATTGTCCTTGGTTGAATTTCTTCAGTTGCCACAGTAGTTACATCCTCTGTTGTGCTTTCTTGGTGAGGGAGCTGATGCTCAGTTCTCACTTGAGGTCCTGGGAGAGGTTAGTACCCAGGAAGCGGAAGGACTCCACAGTGTTGACTGGGGAGTCGCACAGGCTGATGGGGTTGAGTGGGGCTGTATTCTTTCTAAAGTCCACAACCATCTCCACTGTCAGACAGGAAGTTTGTGATCCACCTGCAGGTGGAGTCGGGCACGTTCAGCTGGGAGAGCTTGTCTTGAAGCAGGGCGGGTATGATGGTATTGAAGGCAGAGCTGAAGTCCATAAACAGGATCCTGGCGTAGGCAGCTGGGGAGTCCAGGTGCTGTAGGGTGAAGTGACGGCCATGTTAACTGCGTCGTCCACAGACCTGTTGGCTATGTAGGCAAACTGCAGGGGGTCCAGGAGAGGGTCTGTGATGGCTTTGAGGTGTGCCAGCACCAGACGCTCGAAAGACTTCATAACCACAGAGGTCAGGGCGACGGGTCTGTAGTCTTTATGTTCTGTTGGCCTTGGCTTTTTGGGCACAGGAATGATGGTGGAGGACTTGAAACAGGCTGGCAAGTGGCTTGTCTCCAGAGAGGTGTTGAAGATGTTGGTGAACACCAGAGACAGCTGGTCAGCGCACTGCTTGAGGGTGGCAGGAGAGACAGAGTCCGGCCCAGCTGCTTTGCGGGGGTTCTGCCTGAACTCCTGAACTCGGTTGACTTCATCACTGTGGTGAGAGTCCACTTGGGTGGGAAGGGGTAGTTCAGGACAGTCCCATTGTCTTTCAAATCTGCAGTAGAGTTGTTAGTGGTGTGGGGGGCTCTGGGCCAGAGCCCTCTCCAGACAGAAGCAGTCGTTGGCAGAGAACTGTTGTTTTAGTCTCTCTGAGTACAGTTGTTTAGCCTCTCTGACCGCCTTGCTAAACCTGTACTTCGACTCCTTGAATCTGTCTCCGTCCCCACTTCTAAAAGCTTCCTCCTTCTCCAGCCGCAACTGTCTAAAAAGCGGTTGATGATGGATGGATGGATATTCTATAAACTTTTCAGTCTTATTCTGCAATGTTTGTGTGTGTGTTGCAGGCATCAAATTCTGAATGTGTTTATATAGAATACAATTAAGTTGGTCAGTGAAAACAATGAATATATTTTCTTTGTACTTTTGTCAGTTAATTAAAGTTTCAAGAGACTCGACAAATCACAGATCTTTTAGCAGCATTTTAGAAAACATCCCAAAGTTTTTGGAAATGGGTTTGTATATATGTATGGTTTATGGATTTGTTCATCTAAATCAGGGCACTACTAATAAAAATGTAAGGTAATCTGTGAAATTCATTCCACAAGGGCAAGCATACCACATTTCTGGTAGGAGTGTATTTAGTCCTTCCCAACTGTACACATTCAGAATGGCCAACCAAAATTTACCCCAGGAGGGAATTCCCACAGCACCACCTATTCAACAGACAGCATAGAAACTAAAGGCACATTTTCTTTTAACTTTTACATGGCTTGAATGAATGTTTTTTAAAACATAATTTCCATAAATGTTTTTGAATACTGTGTTGTCGCCTCTTAACAGGAATACATAATCTATTCAAGCCAATAAACTCATATGATCTTGGAAATACAAAACCATTCATATTTGGACCTCACCCTTGCTGTGCAGTTCATTCCTGGCCCGTACCATGTCAGGATCATCTGGTCCTAGTCCAAGGATTCTCAGGGCGGTGTAGTTTAATGCAGTGCCAAATACTGTAGATTTGTCTTCGATGTGTCTGACAAACATACAAAGAAATGGATATATGGTTGGAAATGGGTAGACAAACAAACTTTCAAATAACTTGCCTATTGAGCTTAACCTTGATCACAAATGCACACAGTTCAAAATTAGGACAGGACCCTATGATAGAGTAGAAGTACACTGTACACTCACAGGCCCCAGCCTCCGTCAGGTAGCTGAACAGAACGTAGATATCTCACCATCTCTTTCTTCCAAGCTTCTGGCAAGGGAATTTGAGCCACGTGGCAGGCAATCAAGAGACCTGAGGAGTAGTGGATAGGGTAAATTGGTGGCCTTTGGCAGACATGTTCTCCATTACAAGTCAGGGTTTCCCGCAGAAAATGTGTTAGTTACGGTGGTAGGGTGGGATTTGCCGTCAGACAGGGGGGGTGGTGGCGCTACTTTTTGCGATAGACTAATGCAGTGCTTCTCAAATGGTGGGGTGCGACCCCCTGGGGGGTCGCGGTGGGGTCTCAGGGGGGGCGCGAGCGGCAGGGGAGATTTAGTGTTTGGTTTTTTTTTACGTTTTATTTTTATTTTTTATATATATATATTTTTTTAAATAAACATTATACCAAGGGTCAGAAGTGTATCCACTCATTGGACAGAAGGCTGTCAACATCTTACTACCCTTTGCCACATCCTATTTGTGTGAGATGGGCTTTTACACTGTTGCTGCACTCAAGACAAAGTACAGGTCACAGCTTAACATTGAGCAAGAGTTAAGAGTAGCAGTATCAAGTTTGAAGCCCAGATTTGGAATGATGTGCACTGCAAAGAGGGCTCACTGCAGCCACTAAAATACAGAGCAAATTGTATTTTTGTGTATTATAAGCAGAATGTGTTCATATAAAACAGACAAATAGGGAAATAAGTTCAAAATAATTGTGAAGGTGAATTTAGTTATATTAAAAAAGCTCAAACTGATGTAGCTGCCAGTTTCAAATAGTTCAGGGTTCAAGGCTTTTTTAATGTCTTGTGTTATGTTCAGGGAAAGTATGCAAATTGTACATTAAATATGGTTGCAAATGTTGCACACAAAGAGTAATGTTTATTTTTAAGTCATATATATTTTTGAAAGGGAATAAGCTGCTGAAGCTGACTGACAAGTGACCAATGTTTACTGTTTAAAAATGTTATTAATTAAATGAAAACCCCAGAGAATCATTTGCTCTTGTTTCTGTGTTTTGAGATTCACACAGACTGAACGGTCTTGTTTAAATGTTACAAATTGAGTTAATAAACTTGGAAATAGTTTTAAGATGTTGCAGATGTCAGCAAATGTTATTAATCTATTTTAATAATAAGGTGATTGTATGCAGAATGCTGGTGCTAGCAACTCAAACTCATATATAACTCTTATACAGATAAATAAATAAATATTAGCAGGTTCTCAATAGTATTTCAATTTAGGGGGGGTCGCGAAAAAATTTCTGTCTCCTAGGGGGGGGCATGACAGAAAATAATTGAGAAGCACTGGACTAATGTGTTCTGGGGCTAGTTTGTGCAATAAACTAATGCGTTCTTCAGAGAGGGGAAACTAGCATTGGTCACGGTTTGGAATGAAAGGGAGAAAACAGGACAGATTAACACGGTGGATATCGCTATTATTATTAATTTTTTAATGCTTTTTGGGGGGGGGCGGGGGACAACGTACTTAAGGCTGCATGCGTGTATTGCTTAGGCGGTTGTTGCTTAGCTGAAAAGTGCTGCGGGAAACCCTGCAAGTGAAACTCTATTAAAATTTGATAAAGTATATGCTACTTGAAGGCAAAGGAATGGCAAACCTGCAATACCTGGGAGTAGGAAGAGAGGTCCTCCATAGTCTCCGGCCCAGTGTCCATCCTCTGCCTGTAGGTGGCTGTAAAACTCCATGCCCTTCAGGGCTGCTCCCAGTACAGTTTGTGCTGGGGGAGAATCAGAGATGAATTGGCTCTGTAGTAGGGGAAGAAAATACAAGTTTCAGAATCAGAAAGGGTTTTAAACGCCATGAAAGTTTGCACAGACAAGGAATTTACTTTGGCAGGAGGGTGCACACACATTCAACATATAGGAGTAAATCTTAAATAAGTGGTGTAAGTTTAAACAAGTATAACTATGCACAAAAGGTGCAAAGTTTAATTAACTAATACTAAATACAGCACGTATTTTACAAAGACTACGGCAACAAAAGGCCAAATGTTGCCACGTTATGTTGGGAATGGGATGCTGTTGCGACGGTTGTTGGAGCAACAAGTTGCCTATAATATAGCCTATGCCATGTTTATATACCATGTCAGCTTTACACGTAAAAAAGGAAAGCTCAGAGAAGGTGAATGGCTTGGTGACCGGCGTGGAGAAACGCGCCCCTAGTGTGAACAGCATTGCGCCATTCGTAGCCATTTGTGGTGCTTTGCGGCGCTTTAGGGTGCTTCGCAGCCAGTCTGTCCCAGGCGTTAGCTAGATTGAATCTATGGCTCTGGATTGATTGCCGAACATCAGTTTCCACGCCTACTGGCCTCCTCTCATTATCATATTTGGGAACAATGAATGAATAAATGAATGCATAAATAAATGAATGAATGCATGAATAAATGAATAAATGAATAAATGAATACATTAATAAATGAATACATTCATAAATAAATAAATACACAAATAATAAATACATCTAAATTATAAAGTTACTATTGATTGACAATTGTGCATTAATGAATAAATGTATTTCTGTCTAAATGCATGTGGACATTTATTTATTCATTCATTCATTTCTAAATATGGCCGGTTTGGTCCTCCATCCTCTTTGTGTTGATAGGGGGGGAGGGAAGGGATAGTTCAGGACAGTCCAATTGTCTGTCAAATCAACAGTAGAACTCGTTCAGGTGGTTGGCCAGCCGAGAGTTGTTAGTGGAGTAGGGGGCTCTGGGCTTGAAGTTGGTAATCTGCCTGAGCCCTCTCCAGACAGAAACAGAGTCGTTAGCAGAGAATTTGTGTTTTAGTCTCTCTGAGTACAGTCGTTTAGCCTCTCTCACCGCCTTGCTAAACCTGTTCTTCGACTCCTTGAATCTGTCTCTGTCTCCATTCCTAAACACAGCCTCTTTTTCCAGCCTCAGGATTCCTGGATTTTTTGTTCCTTATTCAATCGCATGTTACTTTGGGGTAAAGAGGACAACAACTCATTTAGGGATCAAAACGTTGTGTTTATGACTGTCACTGTGACCAATACGCTGGGGTGCCCAATATGACTAGGTTCTTTGCCTACAAAGAAGTTTTAAATCCAGGTCTCATTATTATTCTTTCATTTGTGATACAGTCTGATAAAAAGGGGACGTTGTCGGTCGAGGTCATTTCTCTGTTTTACAGATTGTGAAAGTGGCAGCGTTGGGGTAGTTACTCAAAAAAAGTAATAGATTACACATTACTAGTTACTTTTTTAAAGTAATGCTTTACTTTACTAGATTACTCACTGCTGAAAGTAACTAGTTACACTACAAGTTACATTACTCCGTAACATCACCTGAGATGAATTTGCCAAATAATAATATATGTAGTGGTAGGCCCTACCATATATATGCCCAAATCAACTCAAATTCTTATTATAATGAGGACAACACAAATCTCTTTTATGCTTTTTAATACCAAAAGCTGACAAAAAAGTTGTGAACATCAACCTAAAAGTTGTCAAGCATAACAAGGCTACAGTACTGGCAGTATGCAAAATGTCTCAAAATACAATAATGCTTAAAACTTTAAATGGCAACATTTCCTTTACTATGTATGCTGCTACAAGCCTGTTTATCTCTGCTTTGGAAGTCAAGTCGTGGCTGCTTGGCTGGTGTCGGCAACAATGGCAATGGCAACCTTTTATCTGCGTCAGTGTCACTCAGTTACGTTTTTGCCTTTCGCGCACTAATCCAGGTAATGCAACCCAGGGGCGAAAAAAAAATCAAATTGGGCCCCCTCTGCGCAGTTGTTGTCATCACAAATCTAGGACCTAACTGCAACTGCCTTGCTTCTTGTAATTCAATACTATGCTCATCATCACTGTAACTTTCTTTCCCTTCTTCCTGTGCTTTCACACTTTTTTTTTACACTTCCTCCTTCTAGCTCTACCTGATAGAGCCCTGGCTCTGTAGGATGTACACAATGCATGTGATATATACATATATACTGTGATATATACAGTATATATAAAAATATGCCATATACCAATAAATGACACTAACACAACAAAACATTGACCAAAAATACGTACCACGTGTATCACCACCACTTGATTACACATACATTAGATCCTATAGATTTTCTGGTGTGTGCGTGCAAGCTTCTCAAATAAATTGCCCTTCATGATGGGAATAATAAAGTCTGTATCTATAGATGTCATTTAACGGCCATAATTCAATCTAAATGAACGTATCAAACTGGATTATTTTAATATTGTCTGTAAATTACATGCAGGCTGAGGTAAGATACTTACTGTTTCCAACTGTCCATCATCCAGTACAGACAGTAGTTTATTTTTTATTATTTCATAATGATCATTATGTGAGAAAATAATTAGTTAGAATTTCTGTCATTAACAAATATTTATTTATATTTTTTGTTATGGTAAAAAGAGCGAGAGAGACAGAGATTCCCTGATTAAATGTTGATGAAATGTAGAACACTAGTCTGTAGCTATCTTATTTCACTATGGACATTAAACCAACAGGTTAATACCACAGACTACTGGTTACCCACTTTTTTTGGTGAAAAACTGGGTTACAGATTGAAAACCTCTCCTTTGTCTTTCCCCTCTCTTTTTTCTCTGACCTTTTTTGAAAACCCGATTTATGTTTACTAGGTGACATTGTGAACACTATTTCTGGCGACTAGCGTGTCTACTGACTGCAACTAAACACCGTCAGTGAGTAGTGCGCTAAGGCAGGAACAAACCACTTCATGCCGATAAAGGGGGATGGTCGGTCAATATGGATGTTTACTTTTTGGTCAATGGGGATATTCAACTTTAATTGCCAAACACAAGTAAAAACAGAGAGATCATTAATTGTATTATTATATTTGATATATATATACTCAATGATGATGGTTAAATGATATATAATATACTGTAATTTCATATTAGTTTTGACCTTTTTGGGGCTCCTGTCAGTCAGAATTCTGTCAGTCAGAATTGTTCTAACGGCGCCCCTCTGCATACCTCCATCCCACAAAAGACGTCCTAAGCGGCTCTGCTATTCTTGTTTCGCCTCTTGAACTCTGGGGCTAAGTCAAGGGACGAGTGTTACGCAAACACACATACTGAAAAGGGAGGTTTGATTTGTTTGTTTTTTCTCCTGCCGATATGCAGATCGCAGTAATGCAAGTAACGCAATACATTTTTAGGGGCACTTATTGTTTTTGTTAGTTTTATTATTATTATACTTAGGACTAGGAGTCTATGGCAGCCCATAGAACCGTATGGTGCAAAGTTTTGAAATTTGGCACACTGATTGGGAACGGTCTCCTGATTATGGTCTAAGTTTCATGTCGACCACTGAAGCACTATAGTGCCACCAAGGGGTCAAAGTTGGAGCTGTGTTTACATCCTTAACTTTTGATATGTAAGACAATTTTCTTAACCCTTGTGCTGCCTTCGGGTCACCATGACACAATGCTGCGACAACTTTACCCAATATATAAAAAAAGCTTTTTCTTTTAACACAACAAAGAAAATGATTCACTTTATTTTTGTATGACATAAAGTTGTTGCAACACGTCACAATGACTAACGGGGTCACAATGACCTGAAGATAACAAAGGGGTTAAGTGAGGTATCATTGGATTCCTTAGATGTAGACGATTCGACTGGGCCCTATGACGTCATTGTCGTCATGAAGGTTTTTCCGTAATTTGTATTTTATGAAAAGCCTTTTTTTCGAACTGCTCCTAGGCCGTTGCTCCGATTTTCATGAAAATCATAACAGATCATCTTCAGACTATGCCGACGAAAATATTTAGATTTTTGTTGATAAGTCAAACCGTCAACGATTTTGACAAAGAGCACCCCAAAGCGGACGTGAGGCCTTGACTCTGCAACGGTTTATCGTATGGAGACAAAACTTCATAACAAGGAAATCATCACAAGCATGTAATCCAATCACCTTCCTACCACAATCACCTTCATATGTCAAATATATGACTGAATTACAGCTGTTTATACTTGGATCAAATCTGACCACGCTTGCCACAGGAGAAACGGCTTTCGTTTTTATACAGTAACTGAACACAGCAATTCTCAGCAGTGAGTATAGCTCACTGGGATAAGATGGCGGGCTCGTTTGAAACGCAAGGTTGTAGGATCGGATCCAGCCACAGTCATCAAGCATGTCAGGATACTGGATTATCTGTTTAGTGAAGATATGCCACTGTAACAGCATAATGGTACTGATCATTTTTCATTCTCAGGGGATTTATACTCAAGAACAGTCAGATTTATTGTGCTTTGTAGATATAACGCTGCTACATCTAGCCAGTGCATCATATTTGTTGCATCATAAATTCTGTAAGGTTTGTTTAAAATCACAAGATTGGACTCTTCTGATCCTTTGTGGCATACCAAGTCGTAAAGTATTACGCTTTCCCACGTCGGCCATTTTGGACGTCGGCCATTTCGAATTTTGTCTAAAAATGACATATTTACTGAACGCATTGGATTATTGTTATAAAACTCGGTCGTCTCGTCTTTTGCACAATGCCATGAATGTAGCGCCACCGCGTTGCCAAAAAGTATAATGCAATTTTTAAAAAGCTAATATTTTATTACAAGTTTTGCTTTGATTCTTTAGCTACTGAATTTCCATATCGAATACTGCTTGGCCCCTTCATTGCTGCTTGCAGCTATATTTGTATTAGTAACTGTAATGCGATTACTGAAGTTATCAACAGTAATGCGTTACATTACTGCATTGCAGACAAATGTAATCTGATTACAGTATCTCATTACCCCCAACACTGAAAATTACAGATTGTAAACTTTCAAATGATGTGTCATACATTGAAATCTGAAAATAGTTGATAGAAGATACATGTATCTGAATGTTGGTAAACCTGGAAAGCTCTAGCCCAGATATTCAGCTTCAAAGATTTTAGACCTTTTCATGCCTTAAGAGAGGTGTGATTGATTTTGTGTTAAACATTAGAAGCATTGAACGCCGGTTCTTTCAGCGCAGTGAAGAAAAAAGAACAAGAAAACAATATTCTCACTCGATCAAATTCAAGGATCATGCTTTCTTGACCTATCCTAGATATGTGTTTTATCACCCAGTATTTTTGCACGACTATTGCACTGTACCTGGTCCGATTTTAACAGCCTGAAAAAAATGTATTCGCTGTTTAACAAAAAAGAATCCTGTGCACAATGCAATGCCCGAAATTCAATTTAGTTTGTGGATGCAGGCTAAAATGAAAGTATGACAAAAACTATTAATTGTTTAGCTAAGATGCTCATGCCCAATTCCAGCTGTTGTGCATAGGATATATTTGTACCGTTACTAAACCCAGAGAATGGGCTTCCAGCATGTTCTGTTGTCTGTCAGGAATGTCGTCCTCCACATAGTGCCAGGTCTGCCTTCCCTCCACATTCCGTAGCCTCCACCGCCACAGCTCTGTTTCAGGTTTGGTCTTATAGGGACCCCCCCCGTCTCCGCAGGCACCTTAGCAGGGCAAAGTGAATGTAAGAACAGTGTTACGCACGCTAGTAATATAACAAACAGAGAATGACTGTTTTCAGAGTTCTAAGTAAGTTTAATTGGTTAAATTGCATTTTAGAAAGTAAAACAATTTATCAGAATGTCTAATGGCGTAGCTGTGGTTAGAGGATTAAATCATTTTTTTTGTATAAAATACAATACTGATAACAACTGAACAGGGCTGCGTTTCCCGATAACGATGGATCGTACGAGTTACGAGGGTTCTCTACGATCAAAATAAAGATCCATCGTTATTTCTTACGTGCGTTTCCCGAACATGCTCTTAGGAGAACCATCGTACGTGTCTCTTAAGTTGCACTTAACAAGACGCTGTCCATTGTACTGAAATGTGATTCTTCTGACGCAACTTTAAGACTTTAAAATGTAAACGTTAACCAAAATAATTGACGAATTACGGCACACAAAAAATATTTTCAGTCGCTACAGAAAACTTTACATTTATTATAGGCTACTTATTTTAGTACTTTTCAATGTACATTGTAGGATGCTACATGAAGACAAAGACAATAAGGTGAACGTGCAAACTATGCTGCATCTGAGTTTTACACCGGTGTCAGGACCCTGCAATCAGCGACACAGGATGCTAAATACCAATAGGAGGTCAAGTTGGAAATGAAGTGGGCTCATCTCCAAATTGAGGAGAGGAAGCTCTTGTTTGAAGGCCCTCCATTTCTGTGCCTATTCTTCTGCCCAACCAACAGGTATAGGCCTAGTGTCAAATGTAGGTTACCTTATAGCCTAAGCATGTGTATTTTAATTAAGTAAAGGCTGAATTGTGTATTGTATGATTCAGTGTTGACTGTCCAATCCTTACATGTTTTTTCACCTTACATCCATCTGTGGAGCAGGAGCAGGGAGAACAAACTCTATAAAACAACTAGCCTAAATTTCTCAATTTACTGGTGCCTTGGTTTTTAACTCTTCTTGGTACTCCACTTTCCATAGGCAAATATATGAGTCCTATATTTACTACTTATTGAACTAGGTTAAAAACCATGCATTTAAATGGTATCACTCATGGCATGTCCCAGCTAGCAGCAAGCATCTCAATCCAACATATTCAGTCTTAATTTCTAGTGTTGACTATATCTACAATATTACAATAATAGGCCAGTTTGCGGTCTGATGATTCTCAAATATTGGCCACAAATGACCTTGTGACAAATGACAAACACATAAGTCATGAATACCCCATGTCTTCAACATGGAATCATTGTTTCTGACATGAATAATCAACTCCACTTTAATTGATGGTTGATCAATTATACTCATTGAGTGTAAGATATGTCAGATGACATCATATCATAATGCTCCTGAACCACATAGAAGCAGACCTGCAGAGGCTAACAAGGAGGTCCTTTGCACTGACCCCTGCAACCCTATACTGGCAGTGTTAAGGTTCTATGCCACTGGCAGTTTTCTGGAGGTTATTGTAGATGGACATGGGCTCTCCAAGGCCCCAGTGTCATGATCTGTGCAGGCTGTCACAACTGCATTACTTTGGCACATCCCAGACCACATCCAATTCCCCACAACCAGAGGGGACAAGTCCGCAGTGCAGGACTTAGGCTATCTTCAATGGTTTTTATGAGTTTTGTATGAGTTTTCACTCCCTCTCAGCCCCTTCACCCTGTGACTTCCCAGTCAACCCTGTGGGA
Organism: Mallotus villosus; assembly: GCA_903064625.1. Taxonomy (NCBI): domain Eukaryota; kingdom Metazoa; phylum Chordata; class Actinopteri; order Osmeriformes; family Salangidae; genus Mallotus; species Mallotus villosus. The sequence continues at coordinate 64,810 of CAEFZP010005545.1, read as the reverse complement.
TCCTTTCTAAATTCAGCCCTAGGCTATTCTAATAAACATCTTCAATGTTCAACTGTTGTTGTGTTATTGCACTTACGTTTTGGCATTTCTAGTTACTGTTGCACATTCCAACAGCCATATTTCAATGTTATATTATTTTGAATAAGACTGACATGTGTTTGTTAAATCTACCTTCGTCTACAGCATCTGCGCCAAACTCACCAAATGAAATTATTTGGTGTAACCTAAATTTACTTAACAATGAACCGGTTTCTGATATTTTTTCGGCACTTAAACTTCTGTATGGTTCACTAACAAATATCCCAGTTCCAGCGTAACTGGTGTAAAAATAGAACCAAAATACGTCATCTTATCTTCCATCGGAACTAACTTTCAGCATTAGTCTGATGTAGTTTTTATGGTCGGCCGACGTGTGTCTCCACTGAGTCTCTGTGCTACGTTGCACTTAGCGATCTACGACTGGTCTGAAGCTCTCGTTAATCTAGCATTTTGCTGTTGTCGTTACTGACAATGATTGCTTCCAGTAAACTTGTTATATCTTATCCAGAAATAAATTTCAAGCTTAGGCTATATACGTTTTTGGGGGTATATTTTCAGTTTGCATGTGGTAGGCTACTTGGATTGCGAAGATACTGCCAGTGACAACGTTGTTAGAATCTGCTTGTTTCAAAATGTATTCATGAAATGCAATGTGAGTAAATGTTTAATAATATCACTTGAAGGAAAAAAACGTTAAGTTTAAGTAATATAGGTTAAGACAATTTTTACACAGGATTACCCAATTTCTTCATTTTGATGCAACTGTTTCGGTGAGACTGCGAGAAAGCCTATCACCATTAGGCTACCTCTTGCACTATGAGAAATTAGAAGAGAACCCTGTTTCATTCTACGCTTCACTCTTAGTATTTTTAAGTGTATGAGCAGTAACAAAGTACAGAGCTGCCAACTCTCACGGTTTCGCCGTGTGACACACGCTTTTGCATGTTTTCACACGCTCTCACGCCACACAACCAATTTCTCACGCCCCAAAAAAAAATCTGATTTTGGGCCGAAGCGCGTTCGTTCCTTCGGGAGAATTCACGGTGGGCCGCTCTGCCCGCTCATAAATTGGTCCAGCAGATCGCCTGCTTTCTCTTTCACCCACTGAATAAAACGATATGTGTTAAGTTATCCTACTGTGTGACTGACTGATAAGTAAACTAAGCTAGGTTTCTAAATAAGCGCATGATCAGACCGTGCATTAAAAAGTGCTGTTTTCAGTTGTCACCCTCTCTTTCTCAAACACAAGTGTGTGTAAGGTTGTTGCCACGGAGACAACCCTAAACAATCATTTTTTGTTGTGGAGTTAGCAAGATTAAGCTGATGCGAAAATAATAAAATGGATGGGGAAAAGATGCCAGGTGGAACTGAAAAAGGCAGGTAAAAAATAAAGATCTGTCACTTGATAAATCTAGGTTCCTGCAAGGGTGTGAAAAATATGTTTTCTCAAAAGCCCTGAATCTTTCAGGTCCAAATCAAATTTGGGTTATAATTTCCAGAGAATATTACTATATGAGTCCAACAAAAAGTTTATATTAGCCTACAGAAAGCTCAAAAAAAAATTGCACTGAAATTAATGCAAGAAATTGCGCTCGCGCTGTGCGCACTTGCATTCTTGTGAAGTTCGGATTTCACCTCGCCTCAAAACCTTGTTTAGTTCCTAGGCTCGGGTTATGGGGATGGGCTGGCTTTCGTCATTACACTGCCAGGCTGAAAATTGGTCTCACTCCGGCCCAGATAGTATATAAAATCGATAATATAGAATTGCGCAGATCCCCCCTGTCAATGATGGAGGGCGCTACCAGCTACCAAATCTCACGCCAAGGTTTTTTGAAAAGTTGGCAGCCCTGAAAGTATGCATTTTAATCGATACAATTTTGATAAATAGGATCATAAGCCTATGCATAATTATTTAAATTAAACAGAAATATGAGTTATTTAAGTAAAAAAACGGACCCATCTGCAACGAATTTCTGCACACCTCACAATTTCCCCAGAAATTGTACCCGCTCTAGTTTAACGTGCTGGTTGCACGTTCGGATGGGTAGCAAAAAAGAAAAGACACTGGTGTCCAAACGTTATACCAGAGCCTGTTTAAGGAGAGCCTTGCCACTCCTCATTAAGCCCCATTGTACCGAATTTTGTTGCAGTTCCACCAGAGTTCCACTGGGAGTGATCGCGGTCGAGTGCAGAATGAATGGGAGTCTATGGAGCTAAACGGCTAAATTAGTCTCTTTCACCTGATTGTCGTTGAGAAATCTCTGATTTTATTGTAGTTTTTGCATGTTCAACATGGATTATAGGTCGAAAATTGGATCAACGAGTACTTATGTCCTTTCGATTTCTTATAGAGTGAGTCGTTGTTGCCCATAACACGCTAGCATTCTGCTAATGAATGCTGATTGGTTAGTGATGGACTGACTACGACCAGAGATCCCGCTTGATGGCATCCGAAGTGGAATCATAATGTCAGAGCATTAGCAACATTAGAAACAACATTAGCAATCCAAAACTCTTTCTAGCATGTGTATTGACAGGGGGAGCCTAACCTGTTAGCTGTGTTGTCGATGCCTCGAGAGAGAAAAGAAAGTGACCGGAGCTTGCCGTAATACGGTATCTCTGGTCGTACAATGTGTATGACGTCTCTGACATTGTAAAAGTCTTTTTAGAACAAAATAACTACTTTAAAAAAATCTAACACCCAGCAGTTAGTATTTTTTTTGCCTCCCCTTTCGAATTCCAAATGAAAATTACTAGAAAAAAAAGTATATCCTGAGAAAAGTGGATTTTTAGGGGTATAGCTCCATAGACCTCCATTCATTCTGCACTCGACCGTTAGCGCCATCACATGGAACTAGTGTGGAACTGCAAACAGTTCAGAACCCGGAAGTATCCCGAGAGTGGGAGTTCTCTTAGATTATACATTCTCTGATTATCAGTAGCGGCTGGTGATTTTTTTTTGCGCAGTTGGGCGGCGCGGGGGGGGTCGTTACACAGAACTTTTTTTTAACATTAAATATATATGTATTAGCTATGTTGGATGCTGTCGTCCTCTCCTACTATTTCTTCAATGCCTAACGAATCTATCTATTGACCCTGTATGTATGCTTGAGCAGCACTGGTTGAAGCCTGAAAATATTGTAAACAATGTTTGCATATATGCAGGTAGCAACGCTAGTGCTTAATAACTATTTTGCTTGTCGGCTAGTAGGGCTCGTGACACAGCTCACCAAAAGAACGATGGGGAAGCCACTTGTCTAGCAGATTAAGACGTGTTCGTAGGTACCTAGCGAAAAGTAGCCTCAACTTTCCTAGACTTAGCTACGATACTAATGCTGAAGGGTCGCTGATATCGCATAGCGTCGTTGCTAACGTGTGATGTTGTGACTGTGTGTGTAACACTGAATTACTCACTGAATTACTCACCAGCTAACCAGCTCCGGTTACTTAGCATACAGGTTTGAGGAGAAGCTACGGGTGTACGTCCCGTAGGCCTACAGCCCATCCTCCTTTGCTAGCTATGTTGCTCTCGTAGATACGTGATAATTATATGGGATGTGAGGGAATGATAAAGGTCTTTGATTCGACGAATAAGATGTCAATATAAGTAAGAAACGATGTCATCGTCCCTTTTTTCCGCCAATGAGAAGCCGTTTTTCTCAAATGTATGAAAAAAGAATGAGAGCTCCCATTGACTTCCATTTGGCCGGCGCCCCCAGGGGGGAGTGGCTTATCTCAGTGATAACGAATGGCAATATATTATATTTGATCACATTTAAGTGGTTGTTGACAGGGACTTACGGTCTCCCACACACATTTAACGCGTTAACACAGTACATTTATTATTTAAATAGTTTGGTATATCATATTTTTGCACGTTTTTTTATTATTATTTTTACGAAAAATTCTAGGAGGGGCGGCGCCCTAGCGCCCTCTATGGACGCACCGCCACTGCTGATTATACATTCTCTGGTTATACCATCGAATAGGGGTTATGCGGAAAACACTGCCGTATTCGGTAAAACAGACATGATCACTTCCGGATCTGTACGCTCTATGCATACATGGTGCTGTTTTACAGAAGATGCCTCAAGTTTCCAATTTAATATCTCTGTGAATTTTGCGCCAAAAAGGTAGAGAATGGCAGCCTAGAAGAAAAAGTGATTCCCCGTTGATCTGTTGACTCTGAATTTTGATTTGGGTCGTGATAGTCTTATTTGAGTGAGAACGGCTCGCTCGGTATAGTCTTACTGTAGGCGGCAGCCACATCTCGTTCGCGTCATGTCAAAGTAAATCATTTTACATGTCGGTCAATTTTACACCAAAAAGGTAGAGGAGGGCAGCTTTCAAGAGATATGGGAATTCTACATTTAGCCAGGCGGTACGACATCAGGTCATCCGGACATTTCACACTGAGATACGCAGTAAATAATCACTGTTCGGATTTTCCCGCAACTGGTAGGACTAAGATACTTTGGATAAATACATGGTACATTACATGTACATATGTACACTGTTTTTCATAACTGCCGAAATCCTCCCCCCCTCATTTCTTGGGACTGTAAGATCTGACACACCCCAAAATTATTTTGGTGGCTCCTCATGCACTCTAAGGTATGCCATAAAAAGCTTTTGATAATAGTTGCAAAAATATAAAAGTTAGAAGGGGAGTGGGATTTCGGCAACACTGTTTTTCATACCTGCCGAAATCCTCCCCCCCTCATATCTTGGGACTGTAAGATGTGACACACCCTAAAATTATTTTGGTGGCTCCTCGTGCACTCTAAAGTATGCCATAAAAAGCTTTTGATAATAGTTGCAAAAATGTAAAAGTTAGAAGGGGAGTGGGATTTCGGCAACACTGTTTTTCATACCTGCCAAAATCCTCCCCCCCTCATTTCTTGGGACTGTAAGATGTGACACACCCCAAAATTATTTTGGTGGCTCCTCATGCACTCTAAAGTATGCCATAAAAAGCTTTTGATAATAGTTGCAAAAATGTAAAAGTTAGAAGGGGAGTGAGATTTCGGCAACACTGTTTTTCATACCTGCCAAAATCCTCCCCCCCTCATTTCTTGGGACTGTAAGATGTGACACACCCCAAAATTATTTTGGTGGCTCCTCATGCACTCTAAAGTATGCCATAAAAAGCTTTTGATAATAGTTGCAAAAATGTAAAAGTTAGAAGGGGAGTGGGATTTCGGCAACACTGTTTTTCATACCTGCCAAAATCCTCCCCCCCTCATTTCTTGGGACTGTAAGATGTGACACACCCCAAAATGATTTTGGTGGCTCCTCATGCACTCTAAAGTATGCCATAAAAAGCTTTTGATAATAGTTGCAAAAATTTAAAAGTTAGAAGGGGAGTGGGATTTCGGCAACACTGTTTTTCATACCTGCCAAAATCCTCCCCCCCTCATTTCTTGGGACTGTAAGATGTGACACACCCCAAAATTATTTTGGTGGCTCCTCATGCACTCTAAAGTATGCCATAAAAAGCTTTTGATAATAGTTGCAAAAATGTAAAAGTTAGAAGGGGAGTGGGATTTCGGCAACACTGTTTTTCATACCTGCCAAAATCCTCCCCCCCTCATTTCTTGGGACTGTAAGATGTGACACACCCCAAAATGATTTTGGTGGCTCCTCATGCACTCTAAAGTATGCCATAAAAAGCTTTTGATAATAGTTGCAAAAATGTAAAAGTTAGAAGGGGAGTGGGATTTCGGCAACACTGTTTTTCATACCTGCCAAAATCCTCCCCCCCTCATTTCTTGGGACTGTAAGATGTGACACAACCGAAAATTATTTTGGTGGCTCCTCACGCACTCTAAAGTATGCCATAAAAAGCTTATGATAATAGTTGCAAAAATGTAAAAGTTAGAAGGGGAGTGGGATTTCGGCAACACTGTTTTTCATACCTGCCAAAATCTCATTTCTTGGGGCTATAAGATCTGACACACCCCTACTATGCGGGGATGTGGACAATCTGAATGGCGACACTAACTGCGTAATAGCTTGTCAACTGGTATTGAATACAATACTTTTATCACTACTAGACACATTTATAATGAAGCATTGGTATTTCTTTGTATAAGAGGTAATGTTATTATAGGTGACATCAGTGTTGTGCTCAAATCCAACCGACAGGAATATGTCTGTGCTGCCTGCTGTAAACAGCCCTGGGCTGCGTTTCCTGAAAGCATCGTAAGTCTAAGTTGATCGTAGAGTCCATCGTACGATGGATCTTAGTTGCACGGGCCGTTTCCCGAAACCATCGTAGCTAAAGAGGCACTTGAAAATCGTCGTAGATTGAGGAGGTTATGTTTAAAAAAGGAAAAAAGAAACAGTTAATTGGTAGCATATATAATATTATCTTGAAGGAAGAATCTAAACATTACTCAATGCATAAGCTCTATGAACAATGGAATAAAGATCTCCAATTCAAAGAAGCCAATATAAAATGGAAGAAATGCTTGTATCTTACAAATAAAATTACCACAAATGAAAATCTCAGGTTAATACAATATAAACTCATGACAAGAATATATTATACTAGAGATAAATTACATAAGTTTTATGCTGACTCCTCTGACCAGTGTGTGAAGTGTGGCTCTCAAGACTCTCTCATACACGCCTTTTGGCATTGCATGAAAGTGAACAAAGGATGGAATGAAATCCAAGACTGGATATCAACCATTTGTAAAACAAAAATGCAGTTTTCAGTTCAGCTCTGCATTTTTCAGAATCCCGAGGGTGTAAGGTACCCTATGGGATGGTTAATTATGTTTTCTTCCCTTGTTTACAAGAAACTAATTTTAAAATACTGGAAAGATGCAGAGGCCCCTACATTAAAGAACTGGAAAGAACTTATGAAATATTATCTGACCATAGAAAATACATTATCCGAGGACAATAACAAAACAAAACAATTTAATGAAGTATGGAAACACATCTACGAGGCACTATGAGAAAGAAAGCTTGTAGCATTGCTAAGAAGGGAGGGGGGGACTACGGTGGAGATCACAGGACATGGATTTTTCTTTTTGTGTTTGTGTGTCTTTGAATGTTACGTGTGTGTGTGTGTGTGTGTGTGTGTGTGTGTGTGTGTATGTGTGTGTGATCATGCGATGAATAACTTAATGTAAAAGTATTTTATTTATTTTATATATAGGTTTGAAATCTTTAAGGATGCATTTCTCTGCATGTTTTCAGAGGGTGTCAACAAGATCAAATAATGAACAACATACACATCGGTCCATTTTCTTTGTTTTTTATTTTATTTTATTTTTTTTTCTTCCTTTTTTTTCTTTTTTTTTCTTTCCTTTCTTAGTTTGTATGTACTGTTTGGTGTTGTTTGTTTGTTTGCTTATTGTAACAAAAAAAAACAAAATAAAAAGAATTATACAAAAAAAAAGAAAATCGTCGTAGATTAACGAGAGCTCCAGACCAGTCGTAGATCGCTAAATGCAACGTAACACAGAGACTGAGTGGAGACACACGTCGGCCGACCATAACAACTACATAGACTAATGCTGAAAGTTAATTCTCTTTTTACACCTGTTGCGTTGGAACTGGGATATTTGTTAGTGAACCATACAAGTGTAAGTGCCGAAACAATATCAGAATCAGGTTTATTCTCAAGTAGGCTATATTTAGGTTACACAAAATAATTTGATTTGGTGGGTTTGGCGCATGCAATAAACAAAGGTAGATTTAACAAACAAATGTCTTATTCAAAATACTATAACATTGAAATATGGCTGTTGTAATGTGCAATAGTAGCCTAACTATGCATTAACAAAACGCTTTTACGAGTGCAATAACACAACAACAATTGAACATTGAAGATGTTTATTAGAATTATAGGCCTGGTAGCACGCCAAGCCCGGTGGATGAAGAGGCTGGTGGCAGAGCCGAGCCTGATGTTTGGAGATGGTAGCGCCCAGGAAATGGAAAGACTCCACAGTGTTGACTGGGAAGTCACACATGGTGAAGGGGCTGAGAGGGAGTGAAAACTCATAAAAACTATTGAAGATAGCCTAAGTCCTGCACTGCGGACTTGTCCCCTCTGGTTGTGGGGAATAAGATGTGGTCTGGGATGTGCCAAAGTAATGCAGTTGTGACAGGCCGCACAGATCTTGACACTCATCACTTGAAGAGCCCATGTCCATCTACAATAACCTCCAGAAAACTGCCAGTGGCATAGAACCTTAACACTGCCAGTAGGGTCACAGGGGTCAGTGCAAAGGACCTCCTTGTTAGCCTCTGCAGGTCTGCTTCTATGTGGTTCAGGAGCATTATGATATCATGATGTCATCTGACATATCTTACACTCAATGAGTATAATTGATCAACCATCAATTAAAGTAGAGTTGATTATTCATGTCAGAAACAATGATTCCATGTTGAAGACATGGGGTATTCATTACTTGTGTGTTTGTCATTTGTCACAAGGTCATTTGTGGCCAATATTTGAGAATCATCAGACTGCAAACATCTTGGAAAGCTGTTGGCCTATTATTGCAATATTGTAGATATAGTCAACACTAGAAATTAAGGAATATGTTGGATTGAGATGCTTGCTGCTAGCTAGGACATGCCATGAGTGATACCATTTAAATGCATGGTTTTAACCTAGTTCAATAAGTAGTAAATATAGGCACAAGTAATTTGAGAAATATAGGCTAGTTGTTTTATTAGAGTTTGTTCTCCCTGCCCCTGCTCCACACATGGATCTAAGGTGAAAAAACATGTAAGGATTGGACTGTCAACACTGAATGATACAATACACAATTCAGCCTTTACTTAATTAAAATAGCCTACACATTGTATGCTTAGGCTGTAAGGGAAACCTACATTTGACACTACCTGTTGGTTGGGCAGAAGAATAGGCACAGAAATTGAGAAATTGTGAACTTCATCTCTTCAAACAAGAGCTTCCTCTCCTCAATTTGGAGATGAGCCCACTTCATTTCCAAGACCTCCTATTGGTATTTAGCATCCTGTGTCGCTGATTGCAGGGTCCTGACACCGGTGTAAAACTCCGATGCAGCATAGTTTGCACGTTCATCTTATTGTCTTTGTATTCATGTAGCATCATACAATGTAGCCTACATTGAAAATTACTAAAATAAGTAGCCTATAATACATTTTAAGTTTTCTGTAGCGACAGAAAATATTATTTGTGTGCCGTAATTCGTCAATTATTGTGGTTAAAGTTTTAATTTTAAAGTCTTAAAGTTGCGTCAGAAGAATCACATTTCAGTACAATGGACAGCGTCTTGTTAAGTGCAACTTAAGAGACACGTACGATGGTTCTCCTTACGAGCATGTTCGGGAAACGCACGTAAGAAATAACAATGGATCTTTATTTTGATCGTAGAGAACCCTCGTAACTCGTACGATCCATCGTTATCGGGAAACGCAGCCCTGATCTGTTTTCATGATCAAACCTCAAACTTGTCAAAACTCTTATTTAAATGATCACAATTTCTTTATTTTCTTCTATCTTTTGTTACATATGTCATTATAGTTTTTTGTTTAAAATAAATGTGACGGAACCAATTAAAATGTCATCATTTATTAGATGTTTATCATTAGCCATTCACAAAGGGAAGGTCCAGGCTTGGCTTATCATGTACTAAAACCAAGCACTGTACATTGCAAGTTAGAAGATACTAACTAGGCTGTGGGAAGCAGGATGTATAAAATGGATATGATTGTAAACACAACAGTTGTGTGGCAAGTAGTTTAGGCCTACTGAGAGGGAAATAGAAGTTGAATTATGGTAGGAGGGACCTCTGGCTGTGAGCAGGGGCCTTTTTATATAGCTACATTTGTAAAATAATGTAACAATACTAATTTACCAGACGATTCTATTACAACTGGCATATAGTGTAGCCTATAACAGCAAAGACAACGTAATCAAGAATCAGAAGTGAATATTCTACTAAAAGTGATTTGTACAAATGAATACAAAGAAGGATGCTCGCTTTTACCAGACATGTCACATAACAGCAGTCGCAACTAATTCACATATTACCCTCATTCCGATAGTAGGACAGTGTAGCATAACATCAACATCGTTTCTCAAGTGCAGCTCAACATTAGGCCTACGTCTATTTCCGCGAGACAATCATTCCGATTTTACATGTAGGACGACATTCAAATCGTGTGCAGCGCAACCTAACTTATATTTAAATGAAACATGAATTAAATAGCCTACTGACAGTTTCCTCAAAGCCCAAAGACGAGGGAATTAGGCTCAACATTGTAAAATTCGCCTCGGTTCACCAACCTACACTGACAATACGCTAGGAAGCCAGTGCGCGTTCACGCGTAGGGGAGTGGGATTCTGCGAGGGAGTGGGAATTCGGTGCAACACCGGCCCCGATTTGTAGGTGATGATAACAATGTTGTATTGCAGTTGCCTTCCTGGGGCAGGCTTCACGTACTACTAAATATAGCCTACTTTGTCTAATTAAAGAAAGCAATTACAGGTTAACTGAAAACATAAATTCAAGAAAATATGTCATTTAATTAGCAACCAGGAGTTGGATATAATCAGACTCAGAACATACATCAAATTATGTTAATGAACAGTAGTAACACATAGGCTACAGGCGTTTTAAGTAGAAAAAACAGCTTTAATTAAGAATACTTAATCTTCAATTACAATTGCTTCCAGTAAACTTGTTAGCCTATATCTTATCCAGAAATACATTTCAAGCTTAGTCTATTTACGTTTTTGGGGGTATATTTTCAGTTTGCATGTGGTACTTGAATTGATTCCAGCGAAGATACTGCCAGTGACAACGTTGTTAGAATCTGCTTGTTTCAAAATGTATTAATGAAATGCTACGTGAGTAAATGTTTAAAAATATAACTTGAAGGGGAAAAAAACTTAAACTTTAAGTAATATAGGTAAGACCATTTTTTACACAGGATTGCCCAATTTCTTCATTTTGATGCAACTGTTTCAACTAGCCTATATGAGACTGCGAGAAAGCCTATCACCATTACCTCGTGCACTAAGGGAAATTAGAAGAGAACCCTGTTTCACTCTACACTTCACTCTTTACAATGTAAAGTTTCGCAACCTTGAAAAGTTTGTTTAAAGGTTCAAGTTTTTATCCAGTTAAATTAAAACTTTAATGTTGTAATGACTTAACAATAATAAAACAATGAGGTTTGGGTTGGAACTATTATTGCTTTTCAGTTGTCAGGTCTGGAATGGCAGAACACCGTAGCAGGCGATTTCACCACTGGCTCACGTGTAAGCAGCAATGTGTCCACAAGTGTTTTCATTTACAAAACCATTTATCCAAGAGAAAAACGTTCACACGCCACACCGGATTGATTACAACTACATAAACATGAGTTATCCTTTTACATTTCCCATTACATTTGTCTGTTGCTAATAAAATACATTTCTACTAATTGACTTACGTTGGTTCAGTCATAGTTGAAATTTGTTAGGCAACGTCTTACTCGGTCCTTAGAGAAGCAGTTAATTTTATTCTGCTGATCCTACTGAATGTCCCGGGGAAATTTGCTCAACTACGTCAATCTTCCAAGTGTTCTTTCCCTGTATTCTGAGTGGTGCCATCCGAAGGCGTGTCTGCATGGAGAGACATGGGCAGACGAACTATGCTCCAATCACGAATTAGATGGGCGGGATTTACACAAACATCGTGATATTTTAGACCAATAGTAAACTTTCATCCTCTACAGATGCTGGGTGTCGATTACTCCTCCAAGTGTGCACCAATCCTGCTTAAGCGGCGATATCAGAATTCGACAGAACAACTTTAAATTTAGAGCAATCTATGCAAACAGCTCCAAACGTCTATTACAAATGAATGCAATTACAATTAATTTGGCATTATGTTTATTGACTGAATTGATTGACCACAACCGTGGTGTAAATCTAAAGCACATTTCCATGAAAAATAGAAACGTTTTATTCACAGCACTGAAATGCACACTTCAACAAATAAACATGGGCCACTCAAACAAAGCAATGGTCTTTGGGTTTGAAATATGCCAAAACGCACAATTTACAATCAGAAAAATGTTTAAAGTGACACAATCATCATTGTTCATAACTGCTCATTCGTTAGTGAACTCAATTTCTTATCAGTGCGTCAGTAAACACAGGTGTCTAATAACTACTGCCATGACCAAAAAAGAAAAAGAAAGTACATTAAATGCTGTTTTTTCACCAGAAAAAAACTAAATATCAAAAGATTAAAAGACAAAACATTTTCATGAACAAGTCCTCAGTCGATTAATTAATTTGCCATCAGTAGGGGGAAATAATCAGTCCTCTACAATATTCAGCAGGCTGGTTAGCTTTAGGCTGCATGCCAAATCTTCCTCTTGACTGGCCAATATCTGCATTTTCAATTCCTTCATCCGCTGTGCTATGGAATATGGTTCACTCTTTAGCCAACTATGCTCTGCTCTCTCTGATTGGTCATCTGTGTCCTCCTTATAGAAACAAGAAAGAAAATAATTGTTACATTTCTTCCAAGAACTGGATAAATGAAAAAGAATGCAAGTGGAAAGCTTTGTCAAAAACCCACAAAACTTCAAGATTTCTGGTTGTAAAAATGAATGTGAAGCTTCTCCAGAATTGATGAATTATTTGTTGTGTCTGTATGGTGACAGCCGTGTACCTGGATAAGAGAGAGGGGTTTCGCATAACCAGCAGCTGTGAGTTGAGGGCACCATGATTGCAGGCATGGAAAGTAGGGTGGAGGGCATGAAGAAGGGCAGGGAAAGGGAATCCATGCAGTCCACATCCAGCCAACACTGGAGCTGGTCCACACACCTTCAGAGGATGAGGGAAGACACCTAGTATTCCATCTGACCCAGTTTAAATGCAACAAGGTAATCAAATACGCATTACCTAAGGGTATATTTATTTGAAAGGACCACCAAAAAACATGTCAACCGAAGTTAACATTTGGTTGTTATTGAAATTGAAAGAAAAAACTTGATGTATTTTTACCTTTGGCTCTGGGCCTTTTCCTCCTTAAGATTCTCAAGGACCCGGAAGGGTAAGAGCTCCATAGAGGGTCTGTGTGTAATGTCAATGGTAGGTGCAGTGGGTTCAGGCCCTTCAAACACACTCTGAAACAGCCTCTGTCTGAGGGAATAGGGAAATTGGTGTCCCATACCATCTGGACTGGCCCTTTCACTGCGGTAGTGAGAGAGAAAATTAGATTATAAAAATTAAGAGACAGGAACACTTTATTAACACTCCAGATTGTAATGCCAGAGATTAATTAATGAGTGAACAATGAAGAAGAGAGGAAAGGCTTATCTTTACCCGTCTGTGTTTTGCCGTTTCTCCGAAAGAATACATGTAACCACTTCCCTTCCACTGCACGGGGGGCTCAAACATCTTTTGTTCTTCCTTGACAAAATATACCAGGATTTCCCCATCCTCCGTCACTGCATCTGAAGACAACACATGGCTTTCACATTGCAGTCCCATGGAGGGCCACATGACAGCTTACCACGTCACCTTGAGTGGGCACTGTAAAGACCTATAAAGTGACTGTGAAGTGATTGTGGTCAACCATACAATGCAGTCAACCATATAATGTGGTCAACCAATGATTAAAAGCAAATAATAAATATAAGGCTAAACTATTTTTAACCAATGTACCATCGTACCTGCACACACAAGGTCTTCTGGTGGCTGCCAGTCTTTTAGCTTGTGGTCTATGCATTGGGCTACAACTTCATCCCAAGGGATCTGATGGAAGGAGGAACCCCGTTTCTCCTCCTCTTCCTCCCACTCCCCCAAGGCCGTAGACGAGGCACTGCATTGGCACTGCCACCGAACCCTCTCCAGGAGGTTCTCTAATTTGGACATGAGAAGGGGCTGGCTGGAGTGGGAAGCTGACATCTGAGAGGCGTACTGGAATATGGAGGAGCACAACTGTGGCCACGAATCTGGAAAAGAGGAAGAGCATTTGTGTAGTGTAAAAATTAACTCTACGTATTTTAGTGTTCCTTTTGGATACCTGACTCTGGAAGGTAGATGGAGTAGTAGGGGTGCAACAAAATATTGTGATACAATATATCACAATGCAAAAATGTTACAACATGTATCGTAGAGTTATGGCAATGTTTTTACGATAATACGTCTATTTTATCCTACTAGTGCACAGTGCCCGTGATCCAGTCAGTGATTAAGATGTCAGTGAACCACACAAATACAGATAACTTGAACTATAGATGGTGCAGTGCCCATGATAAAATTGGTTGCACATACACACAGATTCCTGGAATTATTAATGGGTTTCATGTGACGTCACACAGTAGTCGCGGCGCCATCTCAAGGACGGAAGTTCAAGATGCCGTCTATCTACTGTGCATGGGCTGTGATAACAGCAAATCTCAAATATATAAATGACCTTTTACAATGTCTCAAAAAACCCTGAGCGTCATGAGAAATGGGTTGCTGCTATCAAGAGGGATCACTGTACTGGACTACAGAACATAATTTTAAATTGAACATGTATAACGTTATTCTGGACAGCTAGCATTAGATGCTAGCATTAGCTATATCTAATGCTAGCTGTCCAGAATAATGTTGATATAAATCTACATTAGCATTAGTAACGTTAGTTATGTAAGGTATTTTATTATGAGCTTTCATTGTGACAAGGGGATCATTGCTCTGACGGTCAGGCGGAGTGAGTTAAATAAAGTGAGACGTGCAGTGCCGTCTTGGTCCCGAAGCCCGTGTCCTTCTTTTAAAGCCCAAGCCTAAGTTTAGCATAAAACCCTCGGCTGGTTATATGGTTGAATTATGTTATGTTGCTACTTGTTGGAGTGGTGTTAGTATGCTAAACTACTTTTCATTTGGTGTCCTAGTGTGACTGATATTACAACAGAATCAGATGGCAATTCAGTTCAGTGATATTAACGCTATTCGTGTAATGTTAATATCGCTTGATTAACAGACTGTCACTGACCCTTCCTATGATCAATAAAATGTTCTTCATTTTTGGATCATTAACCCATCCTGATGAGAAGTAGCGGTAGGCTTTGGTGCTTTTAAATGCCTTAAAGCTTAAGGGCTTCCCCGGTGTGTGGAGAGGGATCGTGGGAGAGGTAAATATAGATAACGTCAGCTAATGTCAAATTTGGCAGGTTTTTACTATAGCTACTTTAGTGGAGTAAGCAGTTCAGTTGTCAGTAAATATGGATCAAAACCTAAAGTAGGCTATCTATCTTATATATTTTGTTTTGCTTTTCGTCGGTGGTAAAGTGTGCTATTTTCGTGTGCGACATCCATCCATTCTCACTGAGGGACCCTAGGATTTGTCCTCAAGATGGCGGCCGCAACAAAAAAGTCACGTGACTGAAACCCATGAATAGATGGGGCACAGTGCCCTAAATGATGTCGGTGACACACATATTTCTGGAATTATTGATAGTGCAGTGCCCGTGATGCAGCTGGTGATGACAGTTTTTCTCAGTGGCTTTCGTAGGCTACCTATATTTCCATATAGCTAATTGAAATTTCTGTCATCTCTGAAGTACTTATTGCCATTGCTCTGGTACATTGTGGTGGATTTTGATTATGATAAAACAGGGCAAACGTTAGGTGAGGACAGGGGTACGTCAGGTCAGAGGAATAGGCCCAAAGATGGCCCCCAAACAATACGCAGTTACTAAAAACCAGGGATACAGACTGTTCTAGGCTTATGTGCAAACTCTGAAGGAAAACATAGGTCAGGAGCCCCAAAAACACCAAGGGGGGGGGGATGTTTGGCTGGGTGATGGGGGTACGTGGAAGAATCACTGTATCTTAAGAAGGAGAACAGCTGTTAGCGCTCAGACAGGAAGTCGTTCATTGAAGCTTGTCAAAATTTGTCTTAAGTTAGAAGAAAAGTCCCAGGTCGTCCCGACCTGGTGAAACGGTTGCTAGGGAACCGACGTCTCTGGGAGAAAAGTTTAAGTGTCAAACGAGGCTAAAATGCCTTTTGAGGGGTTCGGGATTCCGATACGAAGGAGGAATGGAAATTTCCTCCCCAGTTGTGCAACCCTCTTGCACGCAGGGGCTGCAAGGTGACGCGCGCACCACCGAGGAGGGGGGGGGATGATTATGGGCCATTATTTTGGTATATAAGGAAGTTTGGGGAGATTGTCTAATCGTCTTTCCACGGCCTGCCATCCATCGGCTGTTATGTGTATTTTTTTCATAACAGAAGTCATTAGGCCTATATGCTCACTGGTTGAGCCATTTGTCATAGTTGTAGGTGTAATTCACCATACAGTGCCTGAATGTACAGTTCTGCCTAAGGCAGTGGATCCCAACCTTTTTTGGCTTGTGACCCCACTTTGACATCACAAAGCTGTAGTGATTCAAAACACTGAACATTTTTTGCAAAAAAATTCAAGTAGGCCTAATAGAATTACAAACTAGCCATGTTTGTTGAAAACAATTCAACTCAAGCGTTATTTTGTGACGTGGTTGATTACATTACTGTTGATCATCAGTCCATCATCGTATAAAGACCACACTGGCAAGTTGATTGGTCCGAACAGCTCCTGTTCACAATATAGTGTTTTCCGGACTGAGCCCCCCCAGACCCAACTTCCCGACCAAACTATTTTGTGGGCGGGGATAAATTTGGCTGGCACCCTGGCTAGATTTGAGCATTGGCGAAACTGAAGGTGTAAGAAGAATAAATACAAAACATACGTCAACGTTTTTGTGTGTGTCCGGCCAATCATGTGTTATCATTCGAACCAGTTTTCAATAATATCATATATCATAATGTCGATAGAGCATAATTAGGAACAGCAGTCCATTTAATTTCTGTGATATATTTTTTACGTAGCTATTTAACTGAGGTAAAGTTCTACGACGGCGTGTTAGGGCCGATTTGTTTTGTTTGTTGTCCTCTGACTGTTTAAAGGGGTGATTGACTGGGTTTTTTGAGTATTTTACACTGTTCATTAAGGTCTCCGAATAGGGTATGTAACATTGGTTTGGCTGAAAATGGCCCGGGTGCTGTTCTATGCCCTCTTTTACATCCAGCATTTTTTCCCCGGGAAAAAACGCTAGCTTTTTTCCTTACATCATTGGTAGTTAGATGAGCTGGGCGCTGATTGGTTGGTTTACAACGAGCGAAGCTGCGGAGCAAAGACGGCCAACAGCACTCACTGAAACAAGAAGGTGGCGACTTGAAATAAAAACGTTCAAATAAATCTATTGTGTCTAAACAACACTGTTTTCAACAGATTGACTAGATATAATTTGAAATGATTACGGTTGTTTCCACGTCTGTTGTCGAAGCAAACAGAATCGCCTTAGGTGGGTAACGTTGGCACTACAGCTTAGCAAACAAACTATCGTGATTCAACACAGCTTCAGTTAGCTCTAGCCATCTTACTGAAAAATAGATCTGGACAAACATGCATCTGAATTGTAGATTTACATAACAACACAGGTTATTTATTTGAATGAAACATAGTCAGGAACATGAAATAACGTAAATCCCATTGCCAATAAACTAGGCTAAATCATAACACATTCATGCTCTTGCGTTAGCAAGTTAAACTGGTTTACATGCCTCCAGTACAGGTGTTTTCGCTATCTAGCTGTTCTTACATTCCTTGCAAATCACCGATGAAAAACAGATGAGCTTGAGTCTAGTTAACATTGACTAGACGGTTATGGCTGATGTTTGTTTATACCGTAGCATAGAAGATCTCTGTGCAGTTGAGCGAACCATTTCACCAAGGAAGGTTTTAAAAACCTGGGAATATGTAAAACAGGATTTGCTATGAAGCTGTTGCTTAAAAGAGGTGCGTTCCAACCTTAGTTATGTTCATCATAACCGCAAGCTGTAGTATGATTTTGTCGGTAACAGTTATTAGCAATGCTAACGTATCCTGTATCTAGCACAGCCTTTCTCCAGTTATTTCGAATAGATAATCTAGACAGGCGTCAGCAAAAGGCTAGACTGCTTTCGTTTTCTGGCTATTTTTTTGGAAGCTTCCCTTCTAATGCCGACTACAGCTAGTCTAGCTAGTCATTTGTTAAAGGGGTCACTGACTGCAAAACCGTTTTTACCTTGTCATAGTTGAATAACGACAGTTCGGTGGGTAAAATGAACATACAGTGAACCTCAAAGTCCATTGACACTTATTTCCCATGCAAATCTCAAAAAGAAAAAATCTAGCTGTAGAACGGTAGCTTTTGGAAAAATCCACCCTACTGACGTCGGGAGGGTATCGCGCATTCAATTGGCTCTGGTCTGTGTTTTTGTCACGCCCCAAAATGTACATGCAGACCAGCCCACTCACTGGTGTTCTTGCCCAGTCCGAGGTAGCGACGCTACGTTTCTAAACACATCAACATACCTTACTTAGCAAATGACTAGCTAGACTAGCTGTAGTCGGCATTAGAAGGCAAGCTTCCAAAAAAATAGCCCGAAAACGAAAGCAGTCTAGCCTTTTGCTGACGCCTGTCTAGATTATCTATTCGAAATAACTGGAGAAAGGCTGTGCTAGATACAGGATACGTTAGCATTGCTAATAACTGTTACTGACAAAATCATACTACAGTTTGCGGTTCTGATGAACATAACTAAGGTCGGAACGCACCTCTTTTTAGCAACAGCTTCATAGCAAATCCTGCTTTACATATTCCCAGGTTTTTAAAACCGTCCTTGGTGAAATGGTTCGCGCAACTGCACAGAGATCTTCAATGCTACGGTATAAACAAACATCAGCCATAACCGTCTAGTCAATGTTAACTAGACTCAAGCTCATCTGTTTTTCATCGGTGATTTGCAAGGAATGTAAGAACAGCTAGATAGCGAAAACACCTATACTGTAGGCATGTAAACCAGTTTAGCTTGCTAACGCAAGAGCATGAATGTGTTATGATTCAGCCTAGTTTATTGGCAATTGGATTTACGTTATTTCATGTTCCTGACTATGTTTCATTCAAATAAATAACCCGTGTTGTTATGTAATCTACAATTCAGATGCATGTTTGTCCAGATCTATTTTTCAGTAAGATAGCTAGAGCTAACTGAAACTGTGTTGAATCACGATAGTTTGTATGCTAAGCTGTAGTGCTAACGTTACCCACCTAAGGCGATTCTGTTTGCTTCGACAACAGACGTGGAAACTACCGTAATCATTTCAAATTATATCTAGTCAATCTGTTGAAAACAGTGTTGTGTAGACACAATAGATTTATTTGTACGTTTTTATTTCAAGTCGCCACCTTCTTGTTTCAGTGAGTGCTGTTGGCCGTCTTTGCTCCGCAGCTTCGCTCGTTGTAAACCAACCAATCAGCGCACAGCTCATCTAAATAACAATGATATAAGGGGAAAAGCTAGCGTTTTTTCCCGGGAAAAAAATGCTGGATGTAAAAGAGGGCATAGAACAGCACCCGGGCCATTTTCAGCCAAAACAATGTTACATACCCTATTCGGAGACCTTAAGGAACAGTGTAAAATACTCAAAAAACCCAGTCAATCACCCCTTTAAGTAAGGTATGTTGATGTGTTGAGAAACGTAGCGTCGCTAGCTCGGACTGGGCAAGGACACCAGTGAGTGGGCTGGTCTGGATGTACATTTTGGGGCGTGACAAAGACACAGACCAGCTCTGCAGCTTCGCTCGTTGTAAACCAACCAATCAGCGCGCAGCTCTTCAAAATATTTATGAGCATACCATTAAAGGGAAAAAAAACACACCCTATTCGGAGACCTTAAGGAACAGTGTGAAATACCCTATAAAATCATTCTATGACCCCTTTAAACAGTAAACATTGAAATAGCCTTAAATTAGCTTTTCCCGGTGTGATTTTGAAAAAATAATAATACTGGATGATAAAACACACATCTTTAGGAAAAGTCAAGAAAGCAGGATCGCACACAATGCGTTACTGATCATGCATAACCAACATGCACACTGGGACATGGAGTCCCAATGTTAAAGAAATAAGTAAAAGGACGACTTTCAGAAGAAATGAGAGAATTTCCAAACAAGTTACACTTGCCTCTCAAAGTTGCAATATTTGGACCGTGTCCTGACAATAAATGAAGAAGAATACATGTTTGGCCAGGATATCTGGATCTATCAGACCATTGAATGTTTATGATGTCCCTGTGTGTATATACTTTTGACTGGGGACAAGACATGATCATTGTCAGCTGACAGTAGACTGTTGATAAGGCCTAGGATCATTTTTTTATTGTTTCCCGTTTCAGCCCTGAAAAAATTAGGGTAGGTAGGTAGGGATTATTTAAAAAAATTTTAAGATTTTGGCCAAAACTCTAGTGATACAACAGAGTGGTTTAAAAGAGTAAAACTGAAATACATGATACACTGCAGCGACCTCAATGCGTCAAAAGATGCATAAATACCACATGCACTCCCAAATACGGCTTGGCACGAACCAGAAAGGTCAGAAGAATATCTAAAACATGGTCTGTAGGTAATGACATTTCTTTGAAGATCGGGACATGAGCCAAATTTACAAAAGTTGGAGTGAAAGAAGCTATTATTTATGGATCAAGATGCATTTTCTCCTTGGACTAGTCCATGTTGCCATAAAGTGGATGTATGCTTTGACACAAACACTTTGCAGTATTCATTAGATCGACGTAGTTTATATATTCATTTATTATTATTTTAAAACTTGACTGTCAATTTACAGTACCAAATTACATAGATTAAGAATATACATTTGGGATACGCGCGCAACATAGTGGCAGAAAAACAGGAAAGATAGCTTTTCTAATGGCTGGAGAATTACACGGATTATACAAATGGTTAGATTTTAAAAGACCAAAAAGGTAGAGGATGACAGCCTTTGAGAGAGGAAAACGATTCCCTATTGATCTGTCACATCAGAATTTTGCTTTGGGTCACGAATGTCTTGAAATTTGAGTGAGAATGTCGCCCGGTAGACCGCATAGCCCGGCAGCCACGTCATGTCACAAAGTTAATAATTTTACACTTTTACAGTCAATTCTACATCTAAAAGGTACAGGGCAGCTTTCAATCAAGAGATATGGGAATTCTGCTTTTAGCCAGCTGGTCCGATTATTTTTGTGATTTGTGTAAACTGGCAATCTGAGTGAGACTAAGTCCCCGTTACACTGTTTTACCGTTAGCCTCACACTTGTCACTTTTTTTTAATCGCAGACTTTTTTTGGGCCATAGGCGCTCGGGATTTGTCAAGGCGCTCGAGAAAACGGCTTAGGCGTGCGCCCAAATGTTCTCTATGCAGGAAAACCCTGTTTATGTCCCTTGCCAGCGGCCCACCCCCAAAAAAGGCTAGGGTCGGCAGTTTTTTGGGGGGGGTCGGTCGGGAAACACATTTTTTTCCCTAGGCCGAATGTGGCCTACGCATTTATAGATCAACTGCAGTCTAACCCGCAAGGTGTGTGACATCCTTTTTATTACAGTTTGCTGAGTGACTGAAAGGCTAGACAACAAACATTTAAATGAAATAGTCACCGACTATCAATACTGAATGACAGGTTTACGAAGGCCAGTTCAGTTTGCGATTTTGCCTTGGCATCACATGCCCACAACTCAACTGGAAGCTTAGCTCAACAAGCAACCAATTATTTGTATTTAGTGATCCTAAACATGTTGATTCATATATTGAGAGACTACTTCAACACTAACTTTTATAACATGCAAGAAAAAAAGTAAAAAAACAACAAACCAAACAACAAAAAGCGGAATGTGGACAACTGCGCCTTTACACCAGTTCGTGTCACATATACATACAGACATGCACTGGTGTTCGCCATTTACCTGAAGTAGACGGCAGGTCCCAGTCAGGTATTTGCAGGCTAAGGATGGTGGCTCGGAGCCAGTCAAGATGTCGTCCTTTATTCCAGCCCAGATGGGGCACCTGGTCCCGGGTATCAGGCAGGGCAAACTCCCCCGGTGGCCAGGAGAGGCTTGAGAAATGCTGTGAGGAAACCAGCTCTGCTAGGTAGGCCAAAACAGCATTGTAAAGCTGGATGACAGGCATGGGGTCCTGGTATGGCAGGCCTGCCTTTACTCGCTTCTGCCGGTTCCTGTAGAGCCTGCTGCTAAACTCGCTGCACAGTCCAGCCTCCACAAACTGTACCAGGGTCTGAGATGAGAGCAGGGGGGGCGTTGGGGTGTGGGCTACAAGCCAGCTCACTGCCTGACTTACCTGTTAGAAAGGAATAACATAACAAAACAGCTGTTCACCAAATTGAATAGATTACCAGCTTCAGCCCTGCTGTCCAGGCAAGCTAAAAGTCAGAGGAGCACTATAGTCCTTTTGGCAGTGTTGCAAGCGTTGATGTCTTTCATTACAACAGGTCTACAACCACATAACCTTGTTTCTTTTACCACTTGATTGTAATTTTATTTTCTACCTTCTTATTCTACCATTGTGATTACTTTGCATGACACTAAATGAGGGTAATCCGTATAAGTGGAGAAGATAAACCTGAATAATAAAGATGCATCTGGCCTGAGCTGTACCTGTTTTGAACCTTGCAGGTCACTAGTGGTTTCTGGGATATGGATGAACACATACTTCGATATCAAACCATCCTCAACCAAAGAAAGCAGCATCAGATCTAATCAGAAAAAGAAAATAAAGTTAAAATAATATGTTATCACACATTTTCATGTGTAATCACATATTTTCACAGATTGAAAATGTGTTAACTTTCAAAATCCTAGCTATTATATATAGTGCCTTGTGTTGAAGTATTGAACCCCCCCTGGCGTTTTTCCGATTTTGTTGCCTTACAACCGGGAATAGTGTAATGGACATACACATAATAGCCCAAATTGGTGATGAAAATGAAGAAAAAAACAATATATATAGATATATTTACTAATTATGTGACTTCTGAAGGTAATTGATTGCACCAGAACTTTGTGTGTGGATATGTATTCAACCCCTTTGCTAATAAGTCTCTAAAAAGGTTCTTGTGCAATCAATTACCTTCAGAAATCACATAATTAGTGTCACAATCTGTCACACGATCTCAGTATATATCCCCCTTTTCATAAAAGGCCCCAGAGTCTGAAATACCTCTAAGCAAGGGTCACCACAAAGCAAGCGGCACCATGAAGACCAAGGAGCTATGAAAACAGGTCAGGGACAAAGTTGTGTAGAAGTATAGGTTTGGTTATAAAAATCCCCAAAACTTTGAACATCCCAAGGAGCACCATTCATTATATACATATATAGCCGCGGCTAGACTACTGTCATATGAACACATGCCGTGCCTCGCACACATCTAACAGAGAAGCATCACCATGAGCCTTCACTGACAGGGGATTTGTGAATGTGTTGTCCAAGTGTCGCAAAATTGTCGGGTGGGGTGAAATTCTGGGTGGGGAGGCCTATGTCTCCTGCTCTGTGGTACTGCATGCACTCTGCAGAATGAATGGGAGTCTATGGAGCTATACGGCTAAATTTGTCTCTTTCACCTGATTGTCGTTGAAAAATCTCAGATTTTATTGTATTTTTGCAGGTTCAACATGGATTATAGGTCGAAAATTGGATGAACAAGTACTTATGTCCTTTCGATTTCTTACAGGGTGAGTCGTTGCCCATAACACGCTAGCATTCTGCTAATGAATGCTGATTGGTTAGTGATGGACTGACTACGACCAGAGATCCCGCCAAAACTCTTTCTAGCATGTGTATTGACAGGGGGAGCCTAACCTGTCAGCTGTGTTGTCGATGCCTCGAGAGAGAAAAGAAAGTGACCGGAGCTTGCCGTTATACGGTATCTCTGGTCGTACAATGTGTCTCTGACATTGTAAAAGTCTTTTTAGAACCAAATAACACCCAGCAGTTAGTATTTTTTTTGCCTCCCCTTTCGAATTCCAAATGAAAAATATAACTGCAAGCAGTGATGGCGGATTCCTCCAAACATTGCGAACCATTGAAAAATGTATATCCTTGACAAATTGTAAATATATAGAAAAATCAATGCTGCAGAATTACCAATGGGATACCAAATCTGAAATGCAATACCATCAAGACCCACAAGGGCCTTTATTTCAAGCCAAGAAGGGCATTTATTTCAAGCCTAGAAGTGAAGGGAGGGGGCTTGGTGAGCCTGATCCATTCCAGAAAGCCTTGTATCTTTGTGCATCAGGGCATGGCTTGTAGCGCCACCTATGGGTAATGGTGGGCCATTTGTGGTGTGATAGTTACTCTTGGCCTATACTATCAATGTTTCAGGATTTTGAGAACTTTTTACCATTGCATACGAAATCGGAAATGGAATACCATCAAGAACCACAAGGGCCTTTGCTTCAAGCCAAGGAATGAGTGGGGGCTTGGTCAGCCCGAAATCTCCTCAAATGTCAGAAGTTGGACAAAAATTGAAGGAGGAGTAGTGAAAAAACGTGTTTCCTCAATCTATATTGTACAGAAAAATCCAATATGGCGGCCGTTATAGGTTCTTGAGGCTTTTTTGTTCCTCATGAGAAATAAGGCATATTTAATGAATTTTAGAATTTTGGGACAAATGGGATGGCATCACTTTGAAAATGGACAATAGGGGCTTGGTCAGCCCACAATCTCCTTAATTGTTGTGTGTGCGTCTTGCCAAGCCCGCGCGTGTGTGAAAGGAAGGCTGAGTGTGTGAGAATGTGGAGCGCGCGCAGAGGAGCAGAGAGAGACTTTTTCATTCTCAATTTCACAATAAATTAGCCCAGCTAGCATTTTTCAAATATTCACCAAACATCGACTTTTCATCTTACAGTCAACCTTTTCTCAGATTTGTGTACTAAACATTCTCAAGAGTCTTCATATGAACTTGTGATTGAATCAGAGTATCAGTATTTTACTGGCTGATGTGTAAAGCATTATTTTAGCGTTAGCGATAAGTTCGATTTGCTTTATATCAATCATTTTTGGAGATATGAAGTTGCCCTTGCACATGGTAACATGTTCTAGTGTCTTCCACCGATATACCAAGTTTGGTGGTGATATCTCAAAGATTTGCTGAGATTTGATCCAAATTCCTGTTTGGTGGCTTTTCTGCTGAATTTGATTGGCTGTCACGGACAAACGAGTTCGAAAATCGGAACGGCATGGAATAAATTTTGCAAGTTTGAAGAAGACTTGACAAAAATTGGAGGAGGAGTAGGCTTTCCAAGGTTTTTGATAAAACCGAAAATAGCGGAAAATCTATATAACCGGAAATTGACTTCATAGAGTGTGTTGAACTCGTCTAGATCCAGGAAATCCAATGGTACTTCATTTTAGAAAATCAGTCATACGGTTCAAAAGTTGCGTGTGGAAACAAAAGTCAAATTTTGACCCATTGGTGGCGCTAAAGTGGCGCAATGGGAAACATGAAACTTGGTGTAAGTATAAAAGGGACTGTCCTTAATGTGTGCCAAATGTTACAAAAAGTTGTCGAAGGGATGTAGGGGCTGCCATAGACTCCCATGGCACAAGAATTACAAATAATAAGAAAACCACCAATAACAATAGGTTCCCTCCTGACGGAGGAATCCTAATTACTAGAAAAAAATATATATCCTGAGAAAAGTGGATTTTTAGGGGTACACCTCTCCATAGACCTCCATTCATTCTGCACTCGACCGTTAGCGCCATCATATGGAACTAGTGTGGAACTGCAACCAGTTCAGAACCCGGAAGAATCCCGAGAGTGGGAGTTCTTAGATTATAAATTCTCTGCTACAGCAGATCTCTCGAGTAGGGTCCAATTGCAGCGCTCCCTCTCAGGCCCGTCTAAACGGACTCTCTCCTCAGGCCCCTGAAGCCGGAACTCTCTCCTCAGGCCCCTTTTTTCCATAGAGATATGCTTTTTTCATGTGTATCCGAGGTATTAGCGCCACCGCTGGTCGGAGGATATTGTAGGCTATTTCCGGAACTCTCTCCCCAGGCCCCTTTTTTCATGTGTATGCAAGGTATTAGCGCCACCACTGGTCGGAGGATATTGTAGGCTATTTATATTAATAGGCTTACTTACATTGAACTTCGGTTTTAGCATAAGTCAATAGTGTTTAAGATAGGGGAAATTAGCATTGCGGCTAGTGTTAGCTACGTATGGCGAACATTACGAACATTATCACAAAATATTGTTTTAAAATGATTAAATTAGCTGGCTATCCCCACATTGATATAATGATCATACAAATAGAGGGGAGATCATTTATCGGTTTCATTTAGCAGACTTGGAAACGCATATTTCAACTTGGAAATGACCATTGTCCCTGCAGTTTTTGTGACACTTGCAAATGAACATGTCTACAAAAAGAAAGAGCATATCAAAATAAAGTGGATCTATAGCCTACAGTGAATTGCATAACTTGCTAAAAAATATTGTTTCTCATAAAGCAATCATGTTATGTTTTGCAGCAACAAAAAAGGTATTAGCACCATCGTTGGTCGGAGGATGTAGCCTATTGCATTTATATACGTAAGCCAATGGGAATTTTAAATATTGCATATGGGACATCCAAAACGCCATAGGCCTACGTAACGCTAGCCGCAATGCAAATTTCTTAAACCGAAGTTCAATGTAAGTGAGCCTATTAATATAAATAGCCTACGTTATCATCCGACAAGTGGTGGCGCTAATACCTCTGATACACATGAAAAGAGGGGCCTGAGGAGAGAGTTCCGGCTTCGGGGGCCTGACGAGAGAGTTCCGGTTTAGAGGGGCCTGAGGAGGGAGCGCTGCAATTGGACCCTATTGGATCTCTCCGTGATATCATGATTACTACTATGGACGGAAATCCGGGGGGGGCACGACCCCCCCAATCCTGGGAAAAGTATGATTTGTCCCCCCCAATAAATCCCTGTAAACATAACTGTCATTTTCATAACATTAATAATAGGCAATGAAAGCGTTTTCACTTTGTATTGGCAGGGTTTACTTGGCAGGGTTCACACATACTAGCTGCATTTGCATAGCTAGCGAACTAAGAGCAAACATTAGCTAGCACCTATTCCATTTATGTGGCGTCGTCAAAAGAGACATTTTGCTATCGTCTGTTTAATCCAAGATCAGCATGGATATTGTAGTTCTTCGAAATCCCTTTTGCCATGGTTAGCGATACTGAACAGAACTACACTATATTCTACCATTGTCATAATTATCTTAAATGGTTTAGTTGCAAAAGCTAAATCGTCAGTCTAGGGACTTGAAGCACACGATCTGGAGTAAACTGGCGATAGCAAAGATGATGGCAAATACCACACAAACGGAATTGGTGCTCGCTAGCTCTGCAAATTCAGCTATTCTGGGAAGCCAGCCAATATAAAACCAAAACATGAATTATATTAAAATGACACTCATACAACTGTCAATCCTTGTCAATGCAATCCGTTTCACCTTTCCTAGCTGACTGTCTAGCTGGTAGATCGAAGCCTATTCTATAAGAATGGTAATACATGATAGAAGCCCATCTCCTACTGTAAATAACCTGCACATTTTGTGTGTGGTAGAAAAATTGCAGAAAAAAGGAAGATGGACATAAGATAATTTTTCAGGACACCAAAACGCAAAGTAAGAACCCTAGTGGCCTATCTCAAAGACTAGTTGATAAAATGTTCATAAAAATGATGTGAAATGCTAATTGAATGTTTCATAATGATGTCATTAGGCAGAGCAGGCACCAGGTGACACACAGATAATAGAGCTGGGGACAGAGCAGGAACAGGGAGTCAGGGAGTCTCAGGTAAATTGGTTGAGTCTCAGTTTGGCAACATGACTTCTTTAGACTTGTAAAATATGGACATAATTGGACAATGCCATGGATACCCCCACTCTTTACTTAAACTAGTGACTGAACCAAGATTAGTTTGAGGCAATGGTATTGTTGCTGTACAGTGTACAGTACGTACTGGCATTTCTTGGTATTGCTGGTTGTAAATACTGTACACCTGCATTCATACTCGACTGATAATAAACACTACATAACTACATTTGAACAAGTTGAGACAACCCTTCAGTTACTAACTATTAGTATTAATTATGGTTCCTCAATATACATTGCGTGGGGACGCGGGTTTTCGTCGGAATTCACACTCCTTTGTTTTTTTGCCATTGTTATGCTTGCAAGCAATCGATGTTGGCGTCTTTCGCATAAGGTTATCTCATCAAAACCCTGTTTTTCAAGAATCAAGTCTGTCTTTCTTTTTTTCGTTTTTTGTTATACAATATTTCTTTTACCAATAAAAAGGTACAAATTCTGTATCATTCAATTTGTATCATAACAGGTCTTGGAAACGCCGTTGAGTTTGCCCGCACCGTCCAAGTCGGAGAACGTGCAGCCCTCACCGTCCGAGCCGGAAAAAGCGCAGCCCGTTGTTTCGCCCCAGTCTGCTGGTTGTGACTGCAAAGGATGTGCCATTACAAGCCCTGATGCGTTTCAGCCCAGGGATGCTGCTGTTCTCTGCGCCTTTCAGAACAAGGGTAGAAAGTTCCTTCCAAGCTGGTTCAAGGACCGCAAGTGGATCACAAAGGTAAGGTGTTCTGTGCCACCTGTCAGTATGCCAAAGGGCACAAGCACATCACCTTTTCGAATCATTAGGAGTCTGCCTTTGTGACCACCGGGTTCGAAAACTACAAAAAAGCAGTTGAGAAGATTGACATACACGAGGGGTCAGACGCACATACGGAAGCCAGCTTGAAGTGCTCTGCCATTGCCGGACAATCCATTGAAAGTCAACTCAAGATCGTAGAAAAACAGCAGCTACATCGGAATGGCCTCCTAAAACAACTGTCAGCCTTAAAGTTTTTGCTAAGACAAGGGCTTGCTGTCCGAGGTCATCATGATAAGGATGGTAACCTTTATCATCTTCTGCAAACCTGGGCTGACGACAATGAAGTTGTTCGTTCGTGGCTACGGCAAGGACGCTTCATGACTCATGACCATATCGGCGAACTGATCAACCTCATGGGTCATGATGTCTTGAGGTCGGTCCTTGCACGTATTAAAGGTAGTGATCAAGCGTGGTTTGCCATCATTGCCGATGAGGCAACTGATGTCTCGTGTAACGAGCAGCTAAATCAGTGTCCGGTATGTGGACAATGACTACGAAGTTCACGAGGACAGTCTTGGCCTGTACAAGATGTCATCCGATGGGGCTGCGATACTTTGGAAAGTGACCATGAAACTAGTAGCTATAGACGATTTAACATGTAGAAACATTCTTTATTCTTATGCACATTGTGCATATTAGTATGTATATAATATCTACATGCCATGTACGCACATGTGTTTTATTTCTTCAGTTTTGTATTTATTTTAGTATAAAGGTTAGTTGACGTCTATTGCACTTTAACATGTGATGTAATCATAAGACCTACCGGCGCTGTGCAACTCATTTCTAATAAAGAGTTATTTGTAAGTGTTGAAAGCGTGTGGTGAGTTGACTATTTGAACTATCTAGTCCAGGGGTGTCAAACTAATTTTAGTTAAGGGGCCACATACTGCCCACTTTGATCTCAAGTGGGCCAGACCAGTAAAATCATAGCATAATAACACATACATAACGGCAATATTTGATGATAAACCCTATTTTAAGGTCTTTCTATAGTAAACTAGAAACATAAAGACCAAAAACTCAGACATCAGCCCACTGTTTATCTGCCTGGGCTCTCCTCTGCTGATTCCCTTGCTTTGTGACGCGTTTGACGTCAAACGCGTCGCAAAGCGCGCAGCAAGCACTGCTGCCTGTGGCAATGAGCGCTTCTGCCTCCGGAGCAGACATCGCATTTACGCTGTTTTTGAAGCAATTACTGGATCGATTAAAAAAATTACAAAACGTTTGTACTCATAAACCTCCATATTCTTAAGACATTTGGATTCGGAATAGCAGTTACTTTTATAGAAATGAAATGTATGTATTTCTGTAATTTTCAAACTTTGCCAAGACATCCGACGGGCCGCCGAGCTGGACACCCGGCCCGCGGGCCGTATGTTTGACACCCCTGATCAAATGTGTTTGAAACATTAAAGAACAGGAACATGTTAGTAGAAGGCTTTGTTATCGGCATAACGGTTAACATAACAAATCAAAAACGAGCAGAACCGAATTATGAACGACGAAACTGTAAACAAACGCAACGCAAAAAATGTTGTCCATCGAACTGTAGCCCATACCATGATTTTACAAGTCGAATCTGAAAACGAAAACAAGATAATTGTTAAAGCACTCTCCAGAGAACGTAAGAGAAAAGTAGCTAAGTGTATAATGAAATTCTGCCCCCTAAAATGCAGGAAATAGCGTTTCAGAGGGTCTAGATTTCATTTTTTGGGCGGGGAGGCATGCCCTTCAGCGCATGCCTTCGGCGCTCAATTCGGTGATATTAACATTATGAAAATCTCGCCCCTCCATCACAAAAACCGTGCCGCCGCCTCTGTACCTACAATGAATGGCTCAAGATTGCAACAGCACTAGATCAACGTTTTAAAGACTCGAAGAGCCTACGCAAGAGTGACAGAGGTGTGGACCACACTTGACAGATCACTGCAGGAACAGTCACCCAGGGACAGGAGGACTCCACAAGCTACTGAAGATGGGCCACCCAAGAAGAAAATAAGCCTTCTGGTAATAGGCTCAGATTCTGAATCAGATGAAGAGGTGCAGCAGCCTCACAAAGCCGTATACAGGTACAGAGCAGAGCCCAGCATTGGTATGGCGGAATGCCCCTTGGAGTGGTGGTCATCTCATTCAGGAGCAGCTCGTCCATAAGGGCAATTGGGGCGAGGCACTGCCTAGGAAATTAAAAAAACTGCTCCTGATATAAGCGCAATATCCTTGTAAATTTGTCTAATCTAAATTTAAATGTAATAATTTTCTGTCGGATTCTACTACTAGACCGTCTGATCTGCCTCTGTATGTCATTTTCAAAATCAGGTAACAGTCATACAGTCAGCCTAATTTCGTGCTTCAAATGGACCCGCCCCTCCTGGGCGATTTGGGGCTAAATGAAAATCGCCCCAGACCTCTCCCATTGACTCCCATGTTAAATCCATGTCGTGTCATAAGTAATCGACGTAAATGCGTATACATTCGTCATACAGCTTCCACAGAGGCATATTCTGTCGAGATGGCCAGTGCTCAGTGCAACAGCAGCAATTCAATTATTTATTTGAAAGACACTCCTTTCAGTCGGCGTACCAATGAAGACAAATTGGCAACAATACAATTAGACCAAATATAACAATTAAACAGGTAGCTACAAGAATTGGTACCAAAGGAATTCGTGGCTAGCAGGCACTATTTTCTATGCCATAACTTATTTTGCTTTTGTAAAGATTAGTCAATAAATATTGTTGGTTTTGACTTATATGTTTCCCCCTTCTTTATGTTGTTAAAGGACATATCATGTGTCCTGTTAAGCTATTTAACATCATACAACATTTTGGTAATGTGCATAATGAACAAGTGGGACAATTTATTGTGGAGCTTTACTGTCAGAGAATGTGAACAAGTTAGTTTGCCTCACCAACTGGCTGAAGGAGGGCCTTTAGAGGCATTAGAGTGTGTCATTGTGTGGTTAATGGTTGTTTGACAAAAAAGAGAAATCCTATAAAAACAATGGCTAAGAAGCCAAAAGACAAATGGAAAGTCGTGTATTCGAGCCCAGCGAGTGGCTAACAATGCCTAGTCGGACAGAGCGTCCGTTACATACCCGTCACACATACAATGCTCAAGAAGCCCGAATTCTGTTTAGGATGAAGATTATATTAATGTTCCATATGGAATAGCAAAAATAACTGCTAAACAACTGCTGAGTTGCAGCGCCATTGTTTTTTTCTTTTTATTGAACCATAGGGTTGAACCCAGTCAGCAGCTCGCTTCTTTTGCGAGTGTTGTCTGCCATATTAACGGAGCGAACGCTGCTGCTGCTACCGCTAATGCTGCTACTACCGCTAATGCTGCTACTACCGCTAATGCTGCTACTACCGCTAATGCTGCTACTACCGCTAATGCTGCTACTACCGCTAATGCTGCTGCTACCGCTAATGCTGCTGCTAGCTGTGTGCTTTGCTTGCGTGTGATAGTTTAGGCTTGAAGTACTCCGGTGATAACTCAACTCAGCCTGACAAGCAGTACACACAGCTATAGTTTTGTCAACCGAGCAGTCTCCCAACTTTTGAAATGGAACTTCCCATCTAAAAGCCCTCTCTCCATCATTCAGCTACCGTCGGCAGTCGAAGTCATGTGACGACAGGTGATTCCCAGGGTCAAAAAGAGACCTGCGTTAACGGCACTATTTTTTTGTCGCGTTAAAGTGAGATTGTGTTAACGCGTTTTTAACGCATTAACTTTGACAGCCCTAATATAAACCTGTCAAGAGAGGGCCGCCCACCAAAACCAGGCAAGGAGGGCATTTCCTCAGAGAGGAAACAAAGATACCAACGATAAACCTGTTTCAGTCTTCCAGAGATTTGAGACTGGGATGGAGGTTCATCTTCCAGCATGACAGTGACCCTAAGCATACTGCAAAGCAACACTTGTGTGGTTTGAGGGTAACATTTAAATGTTTTGGAATCAGGGGAAGCCTTAGCTATGGGAGATATGGGCAGCCGAGATTATTCTCCATCGGTCATTTGCAGGTCACGTAAATTATAGCCTATAATGTCAGTGTGGGACAATTCACCATCACGGAATGGGAACCCTGATTCTAGTTTGTGAGCTAGGCAGACTACTGCCTGGGCTGAGAAGGTCTCCCCACTGGAAGCCCAAGGGGGGAGCGGGGGAATCTATAAAATAGCGCACCTCTCACTTGATAAAGTACTAATGCATATAGTGAGGGGAATTGTTTTTGATCCCCTGCTGATTTTGTACGTTTTTTCCACTGACAAAGAAATGATCAGTCTATTATTTATTTTTATAAATTATAAATTGATTAGCATTTTAATTAGTGAAATATAGTGAAGTATTTGACCCCTCGCAATCAGAAATATTTCTGGCTCCCATGTGTCTTTTATATAGGTAATAAACTGAGATTAGGAGCACACTCTTAAAGGGAATGCTCCTAATCTTAGTTTGTTACCTGTTTAAAAGACACCGGTCTACAGAAGCAATCAATCAGATTCCAAACTCTCCACCATGGCCAAGACCAAAGAGTTGTCCAAGGATGTCAGGGACAAGATTGTAGACCTACACAAGGCTGGAATGGGCTACAAGACCATTGCCAAGCAGCTTGGTGAGAAGGTGACAACAATTGGTGTGATTATTGACAAATGGAAGAAACACAAAAGAACCGTCTCTCTCGGTCTGGGGCTCCATGCAAAATCTAATCTCGTGGAGTTGCAATGATCATGAGAACGGTGAGGAATCAGCCCAGAACTACACGGGAGGATCTTGTCAATGACCTCAAGGCAGCTGGGACCATGGTGACCAAGAAAACTATTGGTAACACACTACTCCGTAAAGGACTGAATTCCTGCAGCAAGGTCCCCTTACTCAAGAAAGGACACGTACAGGCCTGTCTGAAGTTTGCCAATGAACATCTGAATGATTCAGAGAACTGGGTGAAAGAGTTGTGGCCAGATGTCAGAACACACAGCCAAGGCAACAAAGGAGTGGCTCAAGAAGAAGCACATTAAGGTCTTTAAGTGGCCTTGCCAGTCTCCAGACCTTAATTCCATCTGTGGGGAGATGAAGGTTTGAGTTGCCAAATGTCAGCCTCAAAACTGTAATGATTTGGAGAATATCTCAGTTGATTTTGTCGTGGCGGCCCGCCTGACCCAACTCCAAAAATAAATCCTAGCGGAAACACTATCTAAAAAGAGTGGAAGAAAATCCCTCCTGAGATGTGTGCAAACCTGGTGGACAACTAAAAGAAACGTCTGACCTCGTCTGCCAACAAGGGTTTTTCTATAAAGTACTAAGGCATGTTTCGCAGAGGGGTCAAATACTTATTTAACTCATTAAAATGCTAATCAATTTATAAAAATGTTGACGTGTTTTTCTAGATTTTCTTTTGTTATACTGTCTCTCACTGTTCAAATAAACCTACCATTAAAATTATAGACTGATTATTTCTGTCAGTGGGCAAATGTACAAAATCAGCAGGGGATCAAAACATTTTTGCCCCTCACTGTATCGTAAAATCAGTCACACTATGAAATGCTTCTGACATCCATCTGGTAGTCCCACCTCTCAACAACTCCCACTCCCAACCCTCTTCTCCTGTCTGGTGGATGGTGGAATTAATTCCCCATCTCCATCAGAGACACTGACTGTCTCCCCACCTTCAAGAAAAGGCTAAAGACGCACTTGTTCCGGGAGTACAATGATAGATTAGCTGGATCTGATGTTAGTTTCCTCCAGGAACACAATGACACTTATTGAGGGTCTTGTTGCACTTGTTGGTTGGTTGTAACTGATTTAACTACTTAATTAATAATGTAGGCTGCCACTGCTTAGAATGGCCTAGTAAAAGCCCAGACCTCAATTCAATTTAGAATCTGTGGTAGGACTTAAATATTGCTGTACACCAGCAGAACCCATGCAATTTGAAGTTTCAAGTTTTGCCTTGAAGAATGGGCAAAAATCCCAGTGTCTAGATGTGCAAAGCGTATAGATACATACCCCAAGATTGCAGTTGTAATTGCTGCAAAAGGTGGCTCTACAAAGTATTGATTTTCTTTTTTGTGTGTTATGTCTTGTTTGAAGAAGCAAAATATGTTTGGATTGTGAAACAAAGTGGTATGTTGTGTACATCAAATGATACAACTCCATCCAAAACTCCCTAATTCTCTGTTGTAAGGCAACACAATAGGAAAACTGCCAAGAGGGTTCAATAAGTTTGCAAGGCATTGTATGTATATAGAAGGATTATATTCACGTCTGTATGGGTGTGTAGTAGCCGTCTCCCACTACCTTGCTCCAGTTTTTGTGTGTCGTCTAAACAGCCCTCTGGTCCTGGTACCAATATGGCAAGGGGCAGCGAGCAGTGCCAGCCACTGGCATGCTGTAGCTGCTTTAACTGTAGCAGAGCAGAGAGGAGGGGAACATCCTGGTCCTGGCTGCCATGCTCGGGGGCATGTAGGGTGGGCAACAGCATTAGCAAGGCCCCTGTACCCTGTAGCTCTGTCTGCTCCTCCATTTTAGACAGACCCTCTTCAGTCAGTGGGCCACAGGACACCTTGGTGAACATTATCCCCGGAAGGGTAATTTAAAAACAAATACAAAATACTTCTACTAATACTACAGTATTCATAGTCATACCTTTACACAAACATGGACTTTGTGTATCCGCTGTTTCTTCTCCCTGAGTCCATTACCAATGTACAGAGTCCTCAGCGAACCGTCTGGCTGCTTCTCTGTGTTCTCTACCTCTTCAAGTCTGCCCAGTTTCACCTCCAACCAGTCTGACAATATCCTGCCACAAGGACACACACATATCTCGCCTTCAGATATGGTCAGGTGTTATTTAGGCACAGAACACAATGACTCAAGAAACCATTTGACAATGATATACAGTCCACTTAAAATTTGCACTGGTAAAGCTGAAGATCATGGTAGTACAAAAAAAGGTTACCCAGCAAAGAACAGCCTGGCTTGTATTTACCAATATAAGCCCTGATTTAGTCTATTGTCTCATGACTTTTGCAGTGGGGGCCACTCACCAGTCCGCAATGCTGGTTACACTCTGATGGACGCTGGGCAGGAGTAAGGTGGCCTTCCAATATATCCGGTCTGACGGGTTGGGTGTGTTCTCTGCGACCAACGTGGGCAGGTCTAATGGTGTCCACACAGCCTCACTGAGGGGGGATATTTTTATTCATTTATCTTACAGGAATCTGTGTTCAAAGTTTTGGTGAATTCGAGAACCAGGCACAGTATGATGACCCCTTTTCACCAACATGCTACATGAAACAGTCAATCAGTTGTTAATTGACTCCAACCACACTAAAGCACATGCCTGTGATGCAGCTGGTGTATATAATATGTTGGTTAGTTAATTTGGTGTTACTTTGGTTGGAGTTTGTATTTTTTTTGCAATGTGCAGGCAGTTTTTACATCAGTAAACATGTTAATCCATGTAACAAAATGTACTGATCTATACTGAAATAAAGTATACCCCCCCACACACTTTAGCTTGCCTGTTAGCTAACCAGCATTTCATCCATAAAGAAGCAGAGTCAATGTTATGCCAGCAGTCAGCACAGCTCACCTGGCCACATCGGCATTGTAAAAGCGATATGAAAATTAGCTCCTAAATTACAATACATCCAAAAAACATATTTTTGAACTGCCAATTGAATGCTTGTCCCGCAAGTAGGCTTAAGTTCTTGTTGATCATTGATGCCTAAAGCAGGTAAAAATAAATTGGCAGAGTAAATTATGGAAAACTACACGCCACATTGGCGGGTAGAAAGAAAAGATTAACTACACTCGCTAAATAAATCTGCTGGTTTGCTGTCACTTCAATCGACTGGATCTAACGTGCTGCACGTCTTGTGCGTAACACAACTGCGTCAGTCATCAAACAGCGTTTTTTGTTGTGATAGGTTTTAGCTACTGTAGCCTGAGTTAACTTAAAGCCCATATAGCAGGTTGATTTTTCCAACGAATTTGCGCTATTTACATGTTGGTTATTAACATTTTAACTGTTATCTATTGTATTTGATGTTGTTGGGTGTCACAAAACGTAATATAATACGAAAAAGTTGGTACTTTTTTGCAATGATTCTTCTTTCCCCCACAATGCATTGCATGACGTCACGTTGGGGAGACGATAGACCAAAGCCCCATTGAAATCAACGAGAGAGATTAACGAAAGAGTGTTCAGCAGTAGATAGTTTATAGATAAATACATATATAATATATAATTAGCATAGATATAAAGATCAATAGATAGATATATAGATAGCATAGATAGATAGATATATATATATATAGAGAGAGAAATAGATAGACAGACAGTCAGATAGCATAGCTAGCTAGCACTAGATAAATAAATAGCTACTAGTACTAGCCTACATATATAGATATAGAGATCAAGCTAGATAGACATATGTATAGGTAGGAAAAATGGTAAACTACTGTGTTTGTGGGGGGTGTACAAATCTCTGTCTGCCCTGGTCCGAGACCGAGAAGCACTGAAAAGCTCGGTGCCGCCCGCCGCAAGCGAGAGCTGGCAACGGTAAGCCTCAGGCTAATGATGTTTACAAGCTGCAGTGCACGTTAGCTAGCCCCATAACACGAACCCCCCAACTACTACAGTCATAATCAGTGTGACATTAGAAAAGTCTGAGGCCGCATCCACACTAACCCGGGTACATTTAGAAACGCATACATATGTCTCCGTTGCACTTCCCGGCCACACTAATACGGCGAATTCGGACACTGAAAACGGAGCTTTTCGAATACGCTCCCCGGGCCCTAGCCGGAGACATTTGAAAACGCCGGGTACGCGTAGTAGTGTGGACGGGGTACACGGAGCTTTTCAGATACGATGACATTAGAAAAGCACATTTCGTGACTCATGAATATGAAACAAAACAAATTGTTCTTAAGTAGCTACATGTCCAAAAGCTAGTCATATCTAGCTAGATAGCGCCATGGCTAGTGTTTGGATCACGAGTGATCATCAAACGGCTTTCATAACTGTGTGTGTTAGATTTAGTTGATTGATTTAGTTTCCCCTTTCCTGATAGAACGTGACTATTACGGAACTCAAAACGTGGAATATCTAATCGGAAATGTGTTTACAACGTCGGGGAAAAGATTTAATTAGGGATTGATTTGGGGGGGGAGAATTTCACAGGTGGGACTAGTAAATTAACCCATAGCTAGCATGATGCCTTCTAGATCTAGATAAGAGCTCCTTATCTGAACTAACGACATGATAACTGTCACTACTGTAGATATAAAGAAAAGTTGACTTTCACTCGGTGCTATTCACTGACAGTAAAAAAAATGTGTCGTTATTGTATGCACTGCTGTCCGTAGACAAGCTCCAGCGCTCCTTGCTGCGTTGCCGTTGCTAACTCAGCAGGACACTTCACCAACTCTCCACT
The DNA here is from genome assembly GCA_903064625.1 of Mallotus villosus. Classification (NCBI taxonomy): domain Eukaryota; kingdom Metazoa; phylum Chordata; class Actinopteri; order Osmeriformes; family Salangidae; genus Mallotus; species Mallotus villosus. The sequence goes on along the minus strand of CAEFZP010005545.1, from coordinate 26,721 downwards.
CATTCTCCTCGGACCATCCATTTAATTGGCTTTGGCGGCCATCAGGTCTAGGAAATTCCTCATTTGACCTCTCTCGTCTATTTGGTTCGATATTATAAGGCTGCGGGCCATCGTACATTTGAGTGGTTCTTGCCACCTCTTCCTCATCCCAGTCAGTTGCCATAGTTCTACTACTAGACTGAGGCTACTCTCCTCCACGACTCCCCAACGTGACGTCATCGCCGAATTGCGCTAATATGCTAATGCTAACAAAAAAAACGTACAAAACTGGTCTTAAACACCATTTTGAGACACCATTTTGAGATTTCTTGAATCATATACATATATTGAGTGCTTTATGTACCCATTCATCGACAGTGGTGGTTAACCTGCTATATGGGCTTTAACATGGATGGGCGACTATGACAACACGGAAGTCCAATTACAGTGGCCGTTTCTCAATTCCAAGTACACAGAGTACGGACTTGCGGACTTGGAAGTTCGAACTTGCTAAGTCCGGACTTCTAAGTACAAACTTCCGAGAACGGGAGGACGCACCTGCAATTGGAACGGCAGCGGACTCGATTACGTCACCACCTCGGCTCGTCTGTTAACTGTGCTAGCGCCTCATGTGGGCATACAACGTTAACAATAAACACATAAAACAAAAACCCCAGCCTCTTTCATTTTGAAATATTTTATGTAATTCACGTGTATGTAGTAGTAGGCTAGGATAAGTAGTAGGCTAATAGTACGTAAATATTTTCGCCATTGGTTTTGGGTTTTGATCCGACGCTGCGAAATGCATTCTGGGATATCTAACGGCCCCAAGTCCGCGCAAGTCACCACCGATGCATCCTCGATAGAATGGCCAGTTGAAGAACACATCAGGAACACTTCCGGGTACTTGACTTGATGCGAACTTTGAATTGGAACAGTACTTGGGCTACGGTTGATGACGTTTTACGAGAACGCAAGTACACAAGTACAGAAAAGAACGCGAATTGAGAAACGGTAAGTGCCTGTCCCACTACACTTGCCTTCCCACAGTGCCCTTCGCTCAGGGGGGTGTCAGACAGGTGAATTCAGAGTTGTAGTTATATAACATTGTCATCGCCAAGCGTGCAGACTTGGGTCTATGTACTATGTAATTTTACACATTAAGAAATAAATCAGATGCGCCAGCTAGATGTAGCATGATGCTATCTACTAAACACACTAGTTCTGTCTTATTTTGCTGTATTTTAAATGTGAGTATATCTTAAAGTATTCCTTGGGGCACTGTAGGTAACCAGTCATGTACAGGCGGGGTTAGCTAGCTAGCACCAAACAAATTAATGTTATCTTACAAGACTTATTCTTACAAGAATGTACAAGTAAAAAAACTCCAGCAGGAACACCGACAACCTAATTGTCGCGGCACAATGCCTAATGGTTGTTGTTTACGTCTGTATAAACACAGACGAGTAGTTTCTCCTCCAGCTTGAAACTGTGAAAGCTAGAAATGTTTACCAGGACCAATGGTTGCTTCGTTACAAGAAAGAATATACAATTGGCCACCGCTCGCGAAAATCAGTCCTGATTTACATAAAATCGAGAATCTCTTAACTCAAACTGCTAGGTTCGAGTCGCTTGCCTTCCCACCATGCAAGCGATTCGCCAGGCTTCATTGAAAATAGCAGAGAATACCCACAAATAGCTACAATAATCTTTTGCGACAGTGTCCCGTGAATTTCTCCACGATATACGTGAAAAGCATGTAATTCGCATTGACCGGCACAACGTTTTTGTGTTTGCATTGACATTATATGTAGCCTCGCAAAAAATTGCCTTTGCTTTCGGTGTGAACAAAGCATTAGTCATTTTGCTGCTGCTCAACAACAAAAACATAGATTTCCGAAGTAGCATAAAGTTAAATTTAACACTTGATACGATTTATTTAGCAGGGAAGGTGAACAGTTGCTAAAACTAGTGACAAAGTCTCTAAAATTGGCAACACTATGCTACCGCTAAGACGATGACCATCCTTTTCCAAATCACATACGCCACTGCCAAGAAAGCATGGATGTGTTTACTACTATACTGCACACTACTATAATATTGATTGAGAATTGCATACGAGACCAAGAGGACATGCCAAATAGCAGGGTTTTTCCTGGATCAAAATGGGTCTTGGGTGCTCAAAACTTTCTTCTTCTAATCCATGTATTTATTCCCATTTTTTTGCAATTTCCTTTATTTTCTTCGTGCCTACATATATATATATATTATCTTTCCTAGGTTAAAAATACCAATGGAGGCTGCGTTGGAAATCGTTAATCAAACTTTTGTTAGCATTTTGAGTGGAAATTTGCATTTCTACAGGTGTATTCGCGCATGTCGGGCTGGCCCTTGCAGCAAAACGAGTTTACTGGCCGCTCTGTCCATTCGTGCACCTCACAGTTGCATATTGATCAGACAAGAAGACACGGTTATCAACTCAATTACTAAAGACCAATTATTTGTTTGTAAACATTCAACAACATAGTGGCAGAAAACCGGGAAAGGTAGCCTTTATAATGGCTAGATAATTACACAGATAATACAAATAGTTAGATTTAAAAATACCAAAAAGGTAGAGGAGGACAGCCTTTGAAAGAGAAAGCAATTCCCTATTTATCTGTCACATCAGAATTTTGATTTGGGTCACGAAAGTCTTAAAATGAGTGAGAGTTTCGCCCGGTAGACCGCATAGTCGGGCGGCAGTGTCATGTCACAAAGTTCATAATTTACAGTTTTACAGTCAATTCTACATCTAAAAAGTCGAGCAGGGCAGCTTTCAAGAGATATGGGAATTCTGCTTTTAGCCAGGTGGTCCGATTATTTTTGTGATTTGTGTAACCTGGCAATCTGAGTGAGACTGCGTCCCCGTTACACTGTTTTGACGTTAGCCTCAGACTCGGGTCGCTCACTGGCACCAGAAACGTCATAGGTGGTCGGGATTTGTCATAGGCGCTCGGGAAAACGGCTTAGGCACGAGCCCCATTTTCTCTATGCAGGAAAAACCCTGAATAGTAGAGGTGTGAATCTTCACTGATCTCCCGATTCAATTCCGATTATCATGTGAGCGATTCGATATCTAAATGCAGGGCTCAACATCAATATTTTTTTGCTGGCCCTCTCTCCAAAAGTTGTAATTTATCATTGTTACAACAAAACCAAAGACTTATAAGTTATGTTATTTTGTTACCAATAACAATTTATTAAACACATCCTGGATATAAAGAGAACAAAAATGAAATCACATTTATAGTGATAAAAAATTTAAGGTAGTAGTCAGCAAAACAATTGACTTTTAACCTCAAACGTGACGTGCTCTCTTCCCTGCTGAAAGCCATCTCTGCACAACTCTGTCTGGCTGAAACTGAAACCTCTGGTCCCTCAATGCTAATATAAAGAAGCTTCCATAGCATTTCATCAGTATGATACGAAGTACCCAAGTCGACACAAATTTTCTGCTGCAGTTCAATAGCCCTGGGGAACGAGGCGAACGGCTGGCCCATCTAAATTACGTGATATGCCGTTGTTATAAGTCGTGCAATAACACGATGGGCATCTGCTTTTAAATTCCTGACCAGCATGGTCAACGGCCTGGAAGATGGATTGTCAACCATCCGCTTAGCTGGCACACACACCAGGTGCCGTCTCCTAGCATGGCTGGTCAGGGATTGTTTTCGAAAATTATCGGTGCCAGTGTAAAAAGATCCACTTTTGTCTGCTTTAGACGGGAACATACGACAGACGACACAGTGCCTCATAGTTCCATTAAAAAAGTTTCTTCCATTTAAGCTCGTAGCTCTGCTTTGCTGCCATCTTCACGTCTCGCGCCAGTTGTTAGAAAAAATATATCGAGATTATAGAATTACAATTTGACAACCACTCGTCACTCACTACTCAACTCTTGATTTGCCAACCGTGCGCCCCGCGAGCTGCAAAGTTATTTATGCATTTAACAGATAGCAAAACATATGAAGGATGTTAACTTTTACAATGCAAAAAAAAATCGATCAATTTGCAGTGGGCCGATAGGACCAGTGACTTGCTAGTTTAACTGTCCCGACGTTACTTTTTACTGGCCCCGGGCCATCGTTATTGTCGAGCCCTGCAATGCGTCAAATAAATGTTTCTAATAAAGCCATATAGGATATTTGACTTGACATAATGCATTAAGATATATTCATAAAGTAGTAAGATATAAAAAAAAAGTCTGAACACAGCAGACATCATTATTAGCTAGCAGTTTTGAAAACACAGTCACTGGCCCAGAGTTAGCATTTTCCGCGGCAGGTGTTGTTGCTAGAAACTCAGGATGGAAACAGTTAACGTGATTCCTTAAAGGCCCCGTCCCACCATAACGTTCTGGTCGACGTTCTATGACATTAGAGGAAACGTTGGTAACCGTCCATGGGCGCTTGTACAGCGCTGGTATATTGCCAGAAGAGCGTTTTGTGGACGCTGGTGAAGCTGGTAATCATTAGTAATCGTTGTGTGGTAATGCACAAAAGTTCTCAAGGAGACCAGCGTTCTTCAACGTTTAATTTTGAAACGCTGGATAACGCTAAAGAAGGTTTGACTAACGTTGCACGCATTTGGCTATTGTTAGTCAGTCGTTACCCTAGCGTTACTTGGTTGTTATTCATTGTTTGCTCTGTAATGAACAACTCACCCGCTAACAGAAGCCCCCCTCGCACCCGTATGTAGTAGTAGGCGGCATGATGTTTGCTGTTCAGAACAACTGAATCCACTGATTTTCCAGTGTTTTATACCAGTTTGACCATAAAACCCACACACCAGCAAAACCATAGATATATATATATATATCTAGGAGCAAAACGCTACTCTGTCGTTATTCACACGTTAGTCACACGCTCGTCTAACGTTGCATAATCGTTTGCCGCGTGCTAGGTACACGTTGTCGCGGGCCAGTGACATGTCACCAAACGCTAATTGTTTTCAGACTTGTCTTACTTGGTCGCTGTTACACGCTCCTCATGCGTCAGTCCCTCGCTAGTCACACGCCTGATGTGTCCACCTCTCCCTAGAACACTCGAAATTGAACGATTAGAAAGTTCAGAAAACGTTGACCAGGACGTTATGGTGTGAAAGGGCCTTAAGATGGTAGTGTTCCCAACGTATTTAATTTTGGTGTGACAGGCTTTGCATATTGATTTATCCAGTTCGGGCTCCTCAGCCTGTTGGTAAAATCCGAAATGAAGTTCCATATCTCAGCTTTTAAAACGCTTGGATTGTTTAAGGACGATCTCACAACCACCTTCAGCCATTTTGCTCTGGCACGTATGCGACTCGCGACGTCAGGTAAATGAGACCCAGATGAGACTAGAGTCTATCATAGGTCTAGAATAGATGAAACGGGTTAGGCTACTAAGAATGTTATTTTTCATTTGAATGTTTATGCCGCAGCCGGAACATTAACAAGCGACATAATTGCGTTATAATCGATTATGGTCGGCCACTGCATCAATGCAGCATCGCCCATGTCCGAATCGCGATGCATCGATTATTTGATGAATTTTAACACCTCTACTAAATAGGTAGACTTCATTTTGGACCCCGCCTGGCCGCACTGGAGTTTCGCCAAGTCACGCTTGTCTGTTACGCATCCGGTTACCAATCTCTGCTTGAACCTTGACTGCACTGTGATTAAACAACTCCTCTGCGGTAGAATCCCTATAAGAGTATGTTATTGTCACAGCAATACAGTAAAATAGTCTTATATTTTATGTATTGCATTGACATGCAATACATTGCTGAAAGAGTTCCATCGCAAAACTAGTGGCAAATTATTTTGGGGTAATCTTGAAGCTATCCAAACAATGTCAAATGCAGTACCGCACATCCTTGGACTCTGAAATGGACACCTGAAAAATTCAAACTTTGTACAATGCCCAGTTCTCAAGATAATTGTTAAACAATAGTTTAGTCCATTTTGCAAATGAAAAGTTGGAAAAAGTCATACTTCAACAGCTGCTGATGGTTGATGTGGACTGTCATCTGATGGATAGCGTCTTTTCTCATTTTCAACAATCTGGGGAAAATGGTATATTACATTTCAATATGCACAAGTTTTCAAATATGTAGGCTGGGAGACATTGTGACTTTATTTCATAATGTTTCAAACCTCAATTTGTGGCTTGATGTATTTCTAGTCATCTAAATGTTGATATATGTGGTCTGATGTGTTGTTCTTACAGATGATGGTTGTGTATAAAAGGTTAAGTAAACTATTGTTCCGTTTCCTTCTCTAGCCTTGACTAACAAGTCTGGATTCTTTATCTCCAATTTGCAATAACCATGGAGTGGGTAAGATTTAAAACCTTAGTTTTGTAACATGTTTGTCTTGTAAAATTCTTGCCCTCATTTAAATCAAATAACTTAAATTCCAACAGATTTGTATGACATGGATACAATGTCCAGTGTACTCTCTTCCATCAGACCAAGGGCCATAGTTTTGTATCCTGACGTTGTCATCCTCATAATTCTGGTCAGAATATGAGTCTGAAACCTCTCCGGTAGGCTGTGACTATGTATGGGGCATGTTTTAAACGAACCCGAAAAACAAATGCCTCTTCGTTCATTTGGATAGACCTGATAAATTAAACTTTTACCAAACCCCGTAGGAAGGACGGCAAAAACATTTTCCATCGACAAATGCCTTGATTGCGTTTCTCTTTTCCTCTTTCAAAATGAATGCGCTGTCGATGTCTTATAAAACAGACACGATGGCAGAATCATAACATCTCAGCTCTCCAGCGGTAGCCATGTTTGTTGAAAACAAATTCAACTCAAGTGCTCTTTGGTGACGTGATTGACTACGTTACTGTTGACCATCTGTCCATCATCGTATGAAGCCCGCTTTGACCCAACTTCCCGACCAAATTATTTTGTGGGCGGGGATTCATTTGGCTGGCACCCAGGCTAATAGTTTTGTCCTTTCTACTTATTACATTTTCAAACCAGGCTTGTTACTTAATTTTTAATCTGTATTTGGTAGCATGATAAATATGATTTCTTGTCATTGTGCGTCTTTTTTCATTTCCTTGCTATCACTCACAACAATGTAAGCTATTCTGTTAAGCAACCATGGAGCAAGGCAGAAGACAACTAACATTATGGATGAGGCAGAGGGAGTTGGCAAAGTCGACATGACTGAGAATAGAGGCATTCCTGATCACCCATGGCCATATATGAGGGAGATGTTTAAAATTGTCGGCGTCAAAAAGGATTCCTTGGCGAATGCAATACGTGTCTATTGTGTCTTTTTGTATTCTATCATGTGAGGTTAGGGTTGCCAACTGTCCCGTATTAGCCGGGACGCCCCTTATATTGGGCCTAATTAATTTATCCCTATACGTGACCTCCCTTGTCCTGATTATTGACTGCTAAGCTGATCTAACCATTGACTGATATAACAGCGCTGATCACAACACTTGAGAATGATCACCGACACCTCACATCATCCAATCACAGCCACCCCTCACGTGCATCAGTATACGTTAAGTAAATGTGCCAAATAGCTATTGTTATGACAAATGGCTTAAAATACACTGTTGGCATATATTCACACAAAACCTTACCCGCACTGCTGCGGCAGGCCACCTTTTGTCCCGTATTTTATAGTGACAAAGTTGGCAACCCTATGTGAGGTCCAGTTACCAGCGTGACACTAAAAGAAGCAGTAGTAATGGCTATATTTGACTGAAGTATGTCAGAGCCTTCTTTACTTTTACTTGTGAAAAGGTGTAGTCAATACTTTTACGAGAGTATTTTTAAACATGAGTATCAGTACCTATACTTAAGTGAATGTATACATTTGCCATCTCAGATTTTTGGCCAATATATCAAAGAATTTATATACTACAAATGCATATTTTGTTAGAATTTTTTGGTTTGTTGTAAAGTTCAATTTAAAGCTTAATATATAACCAAAAAGTTTTAATAAAGACTGGTAAAAAAAAACGTTCAGCAACATTCAGCAACGTTCCAAGTTCAACACTGAAAGCAAGTTGTCAGCACTGATGAACTGAAGCTAAACGTCATGAAGGTTGAACAACATGGAGGGTGAAGGACTTGGTACCTGGTGCTAGACAGGGCCATGTAGCCGGTGTTACCCAGGTTGACCAAGCATCGGGCAAGATGCTCCATGGACGGCCTGGAAGGGGCACTGGGGGCCAGGGCTTGGAGTTTGAAGTGGGGGTCTACGCAGCATGGGGCTGCAGGGAAGCCTCGCATCTGTCTCTTTAACTGTCTGCGCACGGCAACTACATCATGCCACCTGAGGAAGACGGGCCGAGGTGTATTACTGTACAAAAAAACTTAGACAGAACTCCAATTCACAACAATAAATCTTATAACACACAATTAGTGTGTTACTTTAAGCTGTCAATCAAATGTAATTTATAATTGCCTTCTGATGTATTTGTGTATACGCTGTAGCTCCACTTGCAAAACTTCCTCTACCAAAAGGACAATCTCTTCTTTTAAAGTCTCGTCCACCACATTGGTACACACTTCGTCTGTGCAGCGAGCAACACATGTTGCCTTCTCTTCCAGTGCAAGCCTGACAAAACAAAGACAGACATCACAAATTCAAAAGACAAAATGTTTATAACTATTTATTTGAGCTAATTTCACAATCTCCATCATTCTTTATGTTCATGTCCCTCAATTAGTGACACCAAAACACACAAATGTCAATCTCCTCCTATCTTGGGGGGGGTGGAGGTTAGGGCTGTCAACGAATATTCTAAATTTGAATATACATTCGAATAGTTATTAAAAACAGAATTTCGAATGCGAAAATTAATATTCAGGCGCGTGCCTGAGGTCAGAGACAGATCACAGCAATATTTCAGATGGAATCGCGATTCAAACAGTACCCACAAAACGTAGTTAAATAAGTTTGACATTAATTTAGGGAGAAATGGCTAATTCAAAAGAAGTTGCTATGCTAGAGAGGCAAGCTTGTTGCTGATTGTTTGAAAGTGCCGGAAATGAGGACAGTACAACACACTGCCAGTGGGGCTAACGTCAAAACAAGATGCGGTCTCACTTGACGTCAAACACGTCGCAAAGCGCGCAGCAAGCACTGCTGCCTGTGGCAATGAGCGCTTCTGCCTCCGGAGCAGACTTCGCATTTACGCCGTTTTTGAAGCAATTACTAGATCGATTAAAAAAATTACAAAACGTTTGTACTCATAAACCTCCATATTCTTAATAGACATTTGGATTCGGAATAGCAGTTACTTTTATAGAAATGAAATTTATGTAATTTTCAAACTTTGCCAAGACATCCGACGGGCCGAGCTGGACGCCCTGGCGGGCCGTATGTTTGACACCCCTGGACTAGGCGGTCTCACGGGCAACCCGTACTCGCTCAAATTTCAAAGACTTGCACGACCTAAATCAAAAATCCGCGAATTCAGTTCCACTCGAAATCGCTTTCTCAACAAAACCCAACGGTTGGGATTTTTTTACTCATAATCTAACTCCAATTTGCGTGCTATTACGAAAACACTACTATGACGCTTTCTAGCATGGCTGCCGCCTAAGTTAGTAGGGAGGACAATAGAACGCGTACTTTTTTGCTAAATTGACTGATCCTTAGGGGTGGGAAAATATACATTAATAAGAATAACCAACCGCAACCAGAAATGCGAATATGTTCGAAAATATGTGTGTTATTTTAAGCGAATATTCGAACGTCATTTTTGAGCAATTTTGACAGCCCTAGTGGAGGTTGGACACCAGTTTGGGATTTGACACCAGCGTTTGACCTGGGTTGGGGATGTAGCTTACTGTATCTCCAAAGCAGCAGTCTCATGGATGCACTCGGTCAGAATCTCTTGACTGATCTTAGAAAAGAGGGAGTCGCTGAACTGGGCAAGGAAGGCCTCATGCTCCTGCTTCCTCCTGACAGGGAGAGAGGAAAATTAAATTATAAAATGTTAAGTTTTGAATTTGATTAGTATTAAGATTTAGCATGTAATGTGACAAAGATAGATACATAAGCACCACATGTCCAAACTGCTCAGGTCAGATGCAATCACCTTTGGTTACATAACAGCCATCAATATAGCCGACAATATAAAATTGTTTCAATATTATACTACTACTGAATAAAAGGAAAGATGATTATGATTTCAACCTGACTTCCTCCATCTCGAGTTTTTTTGCTGCAGTGATCTCTTCTTCCAACTGAATCTCAAATGCAGACACCTCTTTGAGGACCTGCTCCACTACCTCTTTTACCATCACTTCCACTAGCCCACTGCTCTCACTGAAAGCACAGATTTTGTATTAATTCAACAGATGCTGTTGCCAAACTTGACATACAAAAGTGCATTTAGTAAGTGCAGCAAAAACTCAAGGATTACAAGTGCACAGTTCCAACAGTATCACAGTGACCAATGCTAAGGAACAAGTTACAATACACAATGCAATAGAATGTCAGGATAAAATGCTACTTGCTGTGAAGCCTTTTCCTTTTATTGGTAAGGGTTTACTATACACACCATAGTCTGTGGAAGTCTGCACTTACTTGAGAGCAGACATGGCATAGTCTGCCCCTGCTCTGGCAACCTCAGACACCACAGCCTCAAGCACTTCCTCTACCACACCCTCCAGCTCAACTAGGATGTCCTGGAGAAATTAAATGAGAAATATATATTATTTTTTTTAAGTAAAAAAAAAGAGTAGACTATTCACAAAACCTCAGTCGTATTGTCTTGCCTCATCAGAGTACAGAGGCTCTGGTTTTGGTGGAGGTGATAGAGGTTGTATGGGCTGCAGCTGAGACTCAGGCTGGACCAGCAGCTGGGCCTCTGAAATGTGGGTCAATGCACCAAGCTCCCCCGTCTTGTCAACAACTGCAGGCTTGAGGGGCTCAGGGACGAGATGGGGCTCCCCGAACAGCTTGGGCTCAGCCAGCATCTGGGGTCTGATTTCAGCCTCAGACTGGGCCTTGACCTCTGGCTCCAGGGCTAAAACTGGCACTGTCAAAACACAATGTGGTCACAGTGAGAAACAGTGAATTGTTTTTTAAGGTTTATTTATTGATTATTTCCAATGTTGATGTTTTTAATGTATATAGAGTAATTTTTTTACAGTTTATATAAACTATTTTCTACAGTCTATATTTTTGTAATACTCAGGCCATGGTTGGAAAAGAATTACAGCAAATGAAAAGGGGACAATTGTGTTATTGTTAGAAAATTATATGAGTTAATTTACAATTTGTTGGACAATACATGACCACAATAATTTACTGTGCTAGTCTATATTTTGCATAAATCCTTTACCTGCTGATCTCATGTGGCTGGTCCTGATGGTGGAGGTGGTGAGTTCTGCCAGGGGCCCAGTTCCCCGGTACTTATTGTGGGAGTCAAAGCTGCAGACTGGAGTGTGTTGGGTAGGATTAGGGAGGAGACCTCCGTTCACCACCTCCCCGATCAGCACGGTCCTCTTCCTCATGATGGCCTCAGACTTCCTCTGGAGCAGCGAAACATCTGGGTCCTGATAGCTAGTCCGACTCAGCTCCACCATGCTGCGGGGGTCATATGCCCACAAACTGGGTCAGCTCAGTTGAAGAGATTATTCCTCTAAATGCAGAACTCAATGTGAAAAAAAAATCCACTGGCCCCACTGAAACTTACTGGGCCAAAGACCATTTTTACTGCCCCCCCCCCTTCAAAAGTTGTAATTTATAATTGTTCAACAAAACCAAAGACTTATAAATTATGTTATTCTGTTAACATGTTTAACCACTTATTAAACACATCCTGGTTAAAAAAAGAACACAAATAAAATCAAATTTCTAGTGATTAAAAAAAAAGGTAATAGTCAGCAAAACAATTGACTTAACCTCAAACATTACATAATCTCTCCCCTGCTGACAGCCATCTCTGCACAACTCTGTCTGGCTGAAACTGTGAAACCTCTGGTCCCTCAATGCTAATATATAAAAGCTTCCATAGCATTTCATCAGTATGATACTGAGTACCCAAGTCGACACCATTCTTCTGCTGCAGTTCAATAGCCGAGGCGAGGCGAACGGCTGGTCCGTCTTAATTACGCGATATGCCGTTGTTATAAGTCGTGCAATAACACGATGGGTATCTGCATTTAAATTCCTGACCAGCATGGTCAACGGCCCGGAAGATGGATTGTCAACCACCCGCTTAGCTGTCACGCAAACCAGGTGCTGTCTGCTATTAGCATGGCTGGTCAGGGATTGTTTTAGAAAATTGTCGGTGCCTGTGTAAAAAGATCCACTTTGGTCTGCTTTAGAAGGGAACATACCACAGACGACACAGTGCATTTTAGTTCCATAAAAAAAGTTGGGGTGTCTGTGTGGGTAGGTGGGGGGGTTTGACTAACCCGTCACTGATATTAAGTCCATGCTGTTGGATGAAGTCTGTGGCCTCAGCTGTGTTACGAAACATGAGCATCCTCACCATGTCCTCGATGGGGAATATGGTTGACCTCTGGGAGCCCACCGTGTGAGCAATGTTAAGAGTCCTCAAAGCTTTACCCCTCACCTACCAATAAAAACACATAAACAAACACACCAGGACAATGAGTGCACAATACCTTGCGATTGATCATTTGTATAAGATTGTGCCCCTGTAAAGTGGGTTCATAATTCAAAGTCTTCTACACGAATAACAGTCATGAAAAACAAACAATGTGGTTTTCAGTAAATAAAGATGTAATCAATGTTATTTTGCCTGCAGCAGTTCTTTGTTCCGTTATCTGTCATATGTAGCACAAACTCTTTTCTTTATGTATAGTGACATAATAACATCAAAGACGAAAGATATCAATAAATCATTGCTTTTTTCTACTCTTATTTAATTAACCCACTACCCCTTACTTCTTGAGACTATAGGCAAGAACAATGCTCCAAATGTGCACTCTATGCTCAAAGAGTCTGCTAATGGCAGTGAGGACTCCACATCTGGTAAATAAGCCAGTAGTGTATTAAACCACACAACATAAATGAGTGAGGGCTTGGTTCTGACCTGATTGAAATATCTGTGGAGGAGACAGCCGGATAGGTACGAGGCAGATTTCACAAGCTTGAAGAAGCGCACAAAGTTGTTACTATTAAGTGTAGCAAAGGCCTGGACCGCAAACTTCACCTCAGGAGAGTTCCGGACCTCGTCACGAAATTGCTGCACCTCCCTAAGTGGGAAAATAAATAACATGTTGCCACATAATCACACACCGTGCCAGACATGAAACTCGAATCCCCCAAAAAGGTGTTGCGTCTTATTGGTGACTGACCGGAGAATGTCTCCATCATTTAGTTTGAGCAGAACATTGTACTGGCGGAATTCAGCCTCTTGGGGGCAGAAGACACCCCGATTGGCTAGGTCCTGGTACATCTCTTTAAGGCTCTGCATACACTTGGTCAGATTTTCATTATTGATCTTGGCGTCGAAAGACATCATGGGCTCCTCGCACAGGTGGTGAGCACAGTGCACATGGAAGCGGGCACACTTCTCAATCAGTGACACTGTCAAAGGGTCACACAGGTGCTGTTGGGTAATGTCCTAGTAGGTAGAGAGAATTTTTTTAGAGATGGATCAAAACAAAAAAACAAAACTAGGAGTAGTGGACATGGATCTGAATTTAATAGCAACTTAATGACTTTAAAAACATACCATAACAGCAGATATTTTGCTATACTTCCATTGATTTTACTTTCACATGAAGTGTATATTTTTTCTTCAAATGTATTGACCGACATACAATTGTTTCTACACATCACTTTTAACAATAGCAGAACTACAGTTTATTATGCAGAGAAGCCAAATAGGTTACCAAACTACTTTTTATAACATCCTACCACATCCATGCCAGATGTGTTTTTTCTTATTACAAAGAAAGGCTCTTAGCTTACCTTACGAATACCACGGGTCCTGTTCCACACAAAGTCATACCAGTCACGGTAATTGTCATGGCTCTGGTCCATGATCTGGCTGACCAGGTACTCCATGGTCATGCTGAGAACAGTAAGGGGCCGCAACTCATAGGGCAAGGGCTCCTCTTGGTCAGCTGACGACCGGCTGTATTCTTTGATGGCTGCCACGTGGTCCACCTGCTCAGGATGAGTAAGATGGCATGTGAGATGGCACACAATAGCATATTACAAAGACCTAATCAACCACAACTGATGAGGTAGGCTTAGATAATGGATTAGAATTCCTATTATTTAATCATTAGTATTTTGACTAAGTTCTGTTGTAGAATTTCCAGTAGGATGAATCAGACTTCACCATCTCCGTGTTGGGGATGACCTCATAAGCGCTGAGCTGGTTGCGCGTTTCTCTCATGTAGCGCTCCTTCTCTGGACACATGTCTGGACACGTCCCCACAAACACCTTTGACAGGTCCAGGTCTGTCCGTTTGGGCCGACCTGAGCCACCACACAATAGATCAGCCACATCTTCCTCGCTTAACTAACATGACATGCCCACTGGTCACTAGTGCTTTGACATCAAGTCGACCAATCCGCCCAGGATGGTTACTTTGTAGGCATTGTTACTAGTGAAATGGTGCAGTTACAAATTGTGCTTTCATGATTAGCTAGAGACCATGTGAATTTTATTTGCATTAACGGATTTCAGTGTTTTTGTCTGGCCTTAGTGAAGATGTTTTCTTAGAAACATGCAGTCAGCCAATGTAATGATTAGATAAATTAAATCACGGTCCTATAAAATCTTTGACCAGTGAACTGGGAGCTTCGCAGTAGACAGAAAAATTTACCTTGACGCAGGATCTTGTCCCTTTGTTCCAGGAGGCGGTACTTCTCCTCAGCTGTGTCTGCCTGCTGGCCAATCAGGTGGAGGAGGGAAGAGGGAACGGAACAGTCTGAGACTTGTCCTTCAGAACTAGTTTCCAGTTGAGGTTCACTGTCAAACTGGAAAGACTTGGCAACAGATGACTTCTTCCCTGGTGAACTGAAAAGACGAGACCTTTTTGTGATGTACAGAGATTATTTACAAAAAACTGGTGTCTGTCAATCTCACAAAACTAATTCCTGAAATCAAACTATGTTTATTTGGTTACCTGAAGTTGATGGATGCAGTGCTGCTCAGAATGGGAACTTTGGGTGGGGGTCTTCTCCGTGGGGAAGACAGGGAGCCCCCCAGTCTAGGCCCTGTGGTCTGTGGCTCCTCTCTTTCTGGTGGACTCTCGCCTTTGTTCCCTGTAGCTGAAAAAACAATGAAATGCATGACAAATATATTTGCAATAGATAGGCATGGAGGCAGAAGCTTTTCCAAAATAAGTCCTTATTGACACAAAGTACTGATTCACTGCCATTTTGAGAAAAAAAAGAAATATTTTAGACTTACTTATTTTTTTTCTTTGCCAGAAGATAAGTAGCTCATGTTTGTGCATAAGTTTGCCTTTCTTTTTTGCCTTTGCTGCTGATGTCTAAACGCAAAATGTTCCAGAGGAATGTTTGAGGAATTAATGTGCAATAAAATTATATGATTCATATAGTCAAATAGCTGAAAAAACTAAGAAATGTGCAATCTATCATTTTCACTCATTTACGGTAAATGCAATGTAATATTGTAATACATAAGCAAAAATGTTGGTTATAGCTAGCTCTGAAGGAGACAACTTTGTTCTCACATGATCTTGGAAGTGTACAGTCGCCAGATTCTTTTGAGGCCGGCACATAATCCTACAAATTTTCCCAAAGCGACCAAAGTGCTTCTCGAGAATATCTTTCTTGTTGAGGTTGGCTGGGACATTCTTGCACTGGATGTTAGTGGCATCTGTAGGAGACAAGCCCCCTAGGCTATCAATGCTGTCCCCACGTTGGGCTCGCCTCAGGGGGGTCTTGGTTTCAGGCTCTTCGTCAGGGGTTTCCACTGACCCTTGAAGAGGATAAAACATAAAACAATTATAATAGCACAACAGCATTGTGTTTGATATTTAGACTTGTTAAACATTGAATACAATCCTGTTAAAAGTAAAGCCAGGTAAATTATCCTGGATCTAGTTCTGTCAGGCATCAAACCTATTCACAAATATTGTGTCCTGGAGTGGTCTTTAGTCTAACTATTGAATTTGTCTACATTATTTAAAATCTTGGCTAGCAGACATGTGGGAACTATGTAATTGCATTTTGCAAACTGGTTAAAAATGCTTTAGGCCAGACTGACAAATGAGGAGAAACATAAACCAGACAAACAGCTATATTTATGTAATCCTCTAGCATTATTAGAAACCACATCTCTGTCTGCTATGGAGTGCAGCAAATATGTAGCAACCTAAAATATATATTAAGGCTTACCTTTCTCCTCTGCTTTCTCTTTAGTCTCTCTAATGAGAACGGATCCACTGGCCTGTGTAGCAGTTTTGTGGTTCCTCAGGACCAGCGTGTCTGCAATCTCCGTCTCCCCCAACTCTGGTTGCTGCAGCTCCTCCTCTTTCAAAAGCTCCCCCCGAACCACATTGCCCGTAGACTTCATTAGTCCTGACATGGCGCTACGGAAGAGCCCGCCCATCGGAGCACAGGACCTCAGGAGGGGTCTTTTTGGAGGGTGTCTGGGCTCGTCTGTACCAGCCTGTGAGTACTCTGCATTGGTTGGATTTCCTGCTGAAGTACGAGGACCCACAGGCTCCTCCTTTCGCTTGGTCCCTTTCCCTAGCCTGCTGAAAACGGTCTGCTCAAAAGCACTCTCTTGGTCATCATCTCTCTCCTCAGCACTCACTGGGCCCTCTGTTTTGGCTTTGGAGTCCCTAAATGCCAAGGTGTTATCTGAAATGGCTCTTCCAAAATGGGCCATCGGTGGTACTGGTTGGGAAAGGATGACTTTTGGCACAAAGCTGAAGGAAGATGGGGTTCTGGGGGCTGACTGCTGGCAGCCAGCTTCTGTGCCGACATTGGTGTTGGTATTGTATGGCGTGCCTGGTTGGGAGAAGGTGAACTGCAGCGTGCTGGAGGTGGCATTGGTGGTGAGGGGGTCACTCTGGCCGATACCACCACTGGGAGCAGAGATGGTGGAAGCTGCCGCTGGCTGTGAGAAGCTGAAGCCAACAGTATCATTGGTCAGCAGACAGAAGCCAGAACTAGTGGACCCACTGCTGTCCATACTATTTGACGATGGCTGGGAATCACTGCTAAAGGGCTTTTCTGGTGCAGCAGTAGGCAGAGGGTTGGCAGGCTCAGGGCTAACACTGAAGATGGGCTTGAACAATGCCTCATTGCATGGTTTAAAGCTGAACTCTGTCTGGAATCCTATGTTGTGAACTGCACTGGGAGCTGCACCAAAGGAGATGGGTGTGGTGCGTGGAAGTCCAAAGCGAGTCTGACTGCAGCTCATGGGCTGCCCTGACCCAGAAGAGGGGGTAGTACCAGATGACACCTGGGAAGTTCCAGAAGGGAGGCTGAAACCTTGGGTCTGCTGCCCAAACTCAGAGGGATCCCCAAAGGCAGATGTTTGTCCAAATACAGAACTCATGTTCCCAGTTACCTGTCCATATGATGGCGGAGGACCACTAAATCCAGAGCTACTCTGTCCCAACAAGGTCTGACCAAAGGCTGGAGGTTGGGTCATTGTGGAAAATGTAGAGGATGGTGAAGAAGCATGGTCAAGCCCACCCCTGTTCCCAAATAGAGAGCTCTGCCCCAGAGACGGTCCTTGCCCAAAGGCAGGTGATTGCCCAAACATGGAGGTTTGTTCCGAGGTCGGACCAAAGGCTGATGGCTGACTGAAGGCAGATGACTGCCCAAACGTTGCAGTTTGCCCAAAACTTGTCCCCTGGGAAGAAGTAGAGGATCCTGGCTGTCCAAATGACTGGAACATGCCCGTCTTGTTAGGGGACTGGAAAGCTCCACCTTGTGGTCTTCCAAACAGACTGTTATGATTCATTATAACAATTTCCTTGAGTGTAAGTGTGTATTTCCGTGAGCACTTAGGGCTCTCAAAGTTGGTGGCTATTGTTAAAGGAAGAAAACGTGAATAGATTTTGTTAAAGGCACGTAGTTGTGCAAAAACAGGAGTAGAAACACCAACCAAAATGTGTCACACCATCCAAGTCAACAGAATCTTTCAACGTTTGTGGAGTCAGCAAAATTCTAAGGACCTGAATTCAACGGCAGCAAACAATTGGTAGAACAAAGACATTCCATCAATGTCCAAAGTAGAGCTACATACAACAACAGAAAATCGGCTAAATGCTTGTACTCTAAAATGATTTGCAATTGGCGCACTAGCCTAATACGTTTCTTGAAACATCTAGCGTAATACAAAATGTTGATTCTAAGGCAACAAATCTCACCCTGCCTAAACCAGCTTCGGAATCGTTAAACTCAAAGCAATTTTGGTTTCTTGGAGCGGTTCTTTCGTTATGCCTAGCACCTGAGCTAGCGAGCTAAAATATAGCAATCTGGTATTCGTGAATAGTGGTTCCGTGTAGCTAATACATTAATTTAATATATCGCAGTACATTTATTATTAAAAAAAATAACGATTACTTTACCTCATATGATGGCCCTTTGCAACGTAACGTTAGACGATAGCTTCTGATATTTCTAAATCCTCCACGAATCAAATGTTTACGATAGAATACATAAATATGGCGTCCGCGATATTTTGAAAACGTCCTGTAGTTTTTAGTCCAACTTTCCAGTTTTAGATTAGCAACCTATTAGACATGATCATTTTAATGACATTGTTCTACTTTCACGTCTATCTCCTTAATTTAAAATGCCTTTTATACCTTGTAAAGCAGGGAACTCCAACTTTGAATCTCATTAACTAACCAGTAACGGAACAGTTGCTGTATGTACGCCATGTTTTTAACTTCCGGCCTCGAGTCCTAAAAAGCATTTCCGGTTTTGCCAATTCGCATTCAGAATAAGAGTAAAGGGTGTGCTTCTAGAAAAGTGCAACTCGCATTGCACCACCGAATTAACTTTTTGCACGTTTTTGGTGGTGGAATGCGAGTTACTTGTTAATAAAGGTAGGACCACATATAAAAGTAGAACCACATAAAAAAATCGAATATACATTGGGATGATGTCGGTAACACACAGATTTCTGGAATTAGATAGTGCGATGCCCGTGATTCAGCTAGTGATGACAGTGCTTCTCAGTGGCTTTGGTACCTATTTTCGGTATGATTCGTTCAACTTCCGACCGTGTCTTCGGGTAAAATATTCGTTCATCTGCCGTCCGTGTCTACGGGTAAAATATTTGTTTTCCGACTGTGTCTTTGGGTACGAGTCTTTGGGTCTTTTTTCACGTGACCTGCATAGACTCAGAAGAGAAATCAGAAAGGATTTGTTTACCTCTATAATAAGACACAGGGGCGTTGACCCTTTTTACTGGGGCCCGTGCCCCAGTATAAAAACGCTTTGCCCCAGTAAAATCTAAAATCTATTTAGTTTTACACCGGTGTCAGGACCCTGCAATCAGCGACACAGGAGGTCCAATAGGAGGTCTTGGAAATGAAGTGGGCTCATCTCCAAATTGAGGAGAGGAAGCTCTTGTTTGAAAAGATGAAGTTCACAAGGCCCTCCATTTCTGTGCATAATCTTCTGCCCAACCAAAAAGGTAGTGTCACATTTAGGTTACCTTATAGCCTAAGCATACAATGTGTATTTTAATTAAGTAAAGGCTGAATTGTGTATTGTATCATTCAGTGTTGACTGTCCAATCTTTACATGTTTTTTTACCTAAGATCCATGTGTGGAGCAGGAGCAGGGAGAACAAACTCTAATAAAACAAGCCTATTTCTCCTTGGTTTTTAACTCTTCTTGGTACTCCACTTTCCATAGGCAAATATATATAAATATATATATATATAGTCCTATATTTACTACTTATTGAACTACAAGGTTAAAAACCATGCATTTAAATGGTATAACTCATGGCATGTCCCAGCAAGCATCTCAATCCAACATATTCAGTCTTAATTTCTAGTGTTGACTATATCTACAATATTGCAAAAATAGGCCAACAGCTTTCCAAGACCATGTTTGCAGTCTGATGATTCTCAAATATTGGCCACAAAGGACATTGTGACAAATGACAAACACACAAGTAATGAATACCCCATGTCTTCAACATGGAATCATTGTTTCTGACATGAATAATCAACTCTACTTCAATTGATGGTTGATCAATTATACTAATTGAGTGTACGATTTGTCAGAGGACATCATGATATCATAATGCTCCTGAACCACATAGAAGCAGACCTGCAGAGGCTAACAAGGAGGTCCTTTGCACTGACCCCTGCAACCCTGGCAGTGTTACGGTTCTATGCCACTGGCAGTTTTCTGGAGGTTATTGTAGATGGACATGGGCTCTCCAAGGCCTCAGTGTCAAGATCAGTGCAGGCTGTCACAACTGCATTACTTTGGCACATCCCAGACCACATCCAAATCCCCACAACCAGAGGGGACAAGTCCGCAGCGCAGGACTTAGGTTATCTTCAATGGTTTTTATGATTTTTGTATGAGTTTTCACTCCCTCTCAGCCCCTTCGCCATGTGTGACTTCCCAGTCAACACTGTGGAGTCTTTCCATTTCCTTGGCGCTACCATCTCCCAACATCAGGCTCGGCTCTGCCACCAGACTCTTTATCCACCGGGCTTGGTGTGCTACCAGGCCTATAATTCTAATAAACATCTTCAATGTTCAATTGTTGTTGTGTTATTGCACTCGTAAAAGCGTTTCGTTAATGCATTTCTAGTTACTATTGCATATTACAACAGCCAATTTCAATGTTATAGTATTTTGAATAAGACTGACATTTGTTTGTTAAATTTACCTTTGTTTATTGCATGCGCCAACCCCACCAAATCAAATTATTTTGTGTAACCTAAATTTACTTGAGAATAAACCTGATTCTTCTGATATTTTTTCGGAACTTAAACGTCTGTATGGTTCAGTAACAAATATCCCAGTTCCAGCGTAACTGGTGTAAAAATAGAACCAAAATACATCATTTTATCTTCCATCGGACCTAACTTTCAGCATTAGTCTGATGTAGTTTTTATGGTCGGCCGACGAGTGTCTCCACTGTATGGCAAGCCGTTTTATAATTTAATCAATGAATTGTTGATATCCAAAATTCGAATTGTTGATATCAACAATTGCATTTTGGATATCAACAATTGCATTTTGGATATCAAGAACTCGAATTTTGGATATCAACAATTGCATTTTGGATATCAAGAATTCGCATTTTGGATATCAACAATTGCATTTTGGATATCAAGAATTCGCATTTTGGATATCAACAATTGCATTTTGGATATCTATGGAACGCCGATTTAGTCAAAATTAAATAAATAAATAGATCTGTAAATAAATATATAAATACAGAAATATATAAATATGGCTATGAAATAAAGCCAAAAATTAAAAAAGATGTCAATAAATATATCAATAATGAATGTATTTATTTCGAAATGACGTTTTTGTAAAGACAACATTTATTTATTTAATGGAACTTTTATTTCCTAATGCCACATTTATTTCTTTTTTGAGACTTAACTCCACATTTATTTCCACATATATTACCCCTCCACATTTATTACCACTCCACATTTATTACCCCTCCACATTACCCCTCTACATTTATTACCATTCCACATGTATTACCCCTCCACATTACCCCTCCACATTTATTTCCGATCTCACATGCAAACGAGAGGGGCGTGGTTATCTTCAGACCAACGCATGCTGCACATAAGGACACCTAGATTCGGTAGATGAAGGAAGACATGGTGTCAAAGATCGCTTGCTGGCCTTATAGATCAAATTGATCAGCATGGCTTGTCAGGATATATTATTTTGGCACACATTGTAGATTTTGTAGAGGTTGGGCGGATACGTGCTCTACAGAACATAGATATTGACCACAAAGTCTTAAATGGTTTGAGACTTATCGAACACCGAGATTGTATGGCATTTGCGGGTGTCCGGGAGCCGCTATTGAAATGCGGGAGACTCCCGGACCTTCTGGGATGTCTGGTAGTCGTGTGCAAGACGGCAACTGTAGAAATCCACCATGGGGCTCAACATAATCTTTCTTAGGGTTAAGAGTATTTTCATCGTAGCTATTAACTGGGTTCACAGTGACGATTTAAGTAATTTGTAGTTTCATAAGGGGTTGTGGTATGCTATCTTGGGAAATTTGGCTATTGCATCAAGACAACCCCAAATACGTGATTAGCCTACACATTCGGGTATTTTCTGGTGTGCTCACGATAACCAGTTGTTTTCAATGAACCCAGGCCATACAAAATGTTGCCTGAATGCCTGAATTTGTGACTAAAAGCTCCTTACATCCATGAGCCTAGAGCAGCAAATATGAGATGCGACTTGAAAATCGTCAATAATGTTGAATGTTGTGTGAATTCGTGACGATTCTGGTGATAGAGGTAGATAGGTGTCCCTGTCTGCCTTCGATCTTGTGCAGCATGCATTGGTCTGAAGATAACCACGCCCCTCTCATTTGCATATGAGATCGGAAATAAATGTGGAGGGGTAATGTGGAGTGGTAATAAATGTGGAGTGGTAATAAATGTGGAGGGGTAATGTGGAGGGGTAATAAATGTGGAGTGGTAATAAATGTGGAGGGGTAATATACGTGGAAATAAATGTGGAGTGTATAAGTCTCAAAAAATAAATAAATGTGGCATTAGGAAATAAAAGTCCCATTAAATAAATACATGTTGTCTTTACAAAAACGTCATTTTGAAATAAATACATTTATTATTGATATATTTATTGCCATCTTTTTTAATTTTAGGCTTTATTTCATTGCCATATTTATATATTTCTGTATGTATATATTTATTTACAGATCTATTTATTTATTTAATTTTGACTAAATCGGCGTTCCATAGATATCAACAATTCATTTTGGATATCAACAATTGAATTCTGGATATCAACAATTCGAATTATTGATATCAAGAATTGAATTCTGGATATCAACAATGTATGCTAATGACTATCATGTGGGCAGGAGTAGGCAGGCTACGTAAATTCTGTTTGCACAGGCGTAACATTTTCTACGCTAAGAGCGTTGCCCACTGCGGCCATTGTAGACTTTGCAATCCATTGGAGTTCGGTTTAGTTCAACATTGATTTTGAAAATGGATTAAGTTGGATGTTTTGAGACCCCCAAAAACGTAATAATTGTCCTAACCTTTATGAATGTAGGCTATTGTACGTGTAACATAGTTATCTGGGTTCAGATTAAATTCCACTAAATTGACAGAACTACGCCATCTACTGTTCAAATGTGTAGGCTACCTATGGCAAGCCGTTTTATCATTTAATCAATGAATTCTTGATATCCAAAATTCGAATTGTTGATATCAACAATTGCATTTTGGATATCAAGAATTCGAATTTTGGATATCAACAATTGCATTTTGGATATCAAGAATTCGCATTTTTGATATCAACAATTGCATTTTGGATATCAAGAATTCGCATTTTGGATATCAAGAATTGAATTCTGGATATCAACAATTCGAATTATTGATATCAAGAATTGAATTCTGGATATCAACAATGTATGCTAATGACTATCATGTGGGCGGGAGTAGGCAGGCTACGTAAATTCTGTTTGCACAGGCGTAATATTTTCTACGCTAAGAGCGTTGCCCACTGCGGCCATTGTAGACTTTGCAATCCATTGGCGTTCGGTTTAGTTCAACATTGATTTTGACATTCAGGATGCGCGCGCAGCGTGGCTGCAGAAAACCGGGAAAGGATAGCATTTAAAACGGCAAAAGGACCACACGGATCATACAAATAGTTTGATTTAAAAGACCAAAAAGTCAGAGGAGGACAGCCTTAGAGAGAGAAAAAGTGATTCCCCATTGATCTGTCGCATCAGAATTTTGATTTGGGTCACGAAAGTCTTGACATTTGAGTGAGAATGTCGCCCGGTACAGACCGCATAGTGGAGCGGCAGTCATGTCTTCACGTCATGTCACAAAGTTCATAATTTTACAGTTTTACAGTCAATTTGACATCTAAAAAGTCGAGCAGGGCAGCTTTCAAGAGATATGAAAAAAGTAGTAGAAGTGAAAGACGCGCTGAGGTAACGGCAACGTCATTTGGTGACATTGCCAGTCCATAACCGCGACGTCGTCGCAAAGTCAGTTTTTCCGACGTTGCGGCAACGTGAGAAGTGAAAGACGCCCTGAGATAACGGCAAAGGTCATTTGGTGACATTGCCAGTCCATAACCGCAACGTCGTCGTAACGTCATTTTTTCCCACGTTGCCGCAACGTGAGAAGTGAAAGACGCCCTGAGGTAACGGCAACGTCATTTGGTGACATTGCCAGTCCATAACCGCGACGTCGTCGCAACGTCATTTTTTCCGACGTTGCGGCAACGTGAGAAGTGAAAGACGCCCTGAGGTAACGGCAAAGGTCATTTGGTGACATTGCCAGTCCATAACCGCAACGTCGTCGTAACGTCATTTTTTCCGACGTTGCCGCAACGTGAGAAGTGAAAGACGCCCTGAGGTAACGGCAACGTCATTTGGTGACATTGCCAGTCCATAACCGCGACGTCGTCGCAACGTCATTTCCCGACGTTACCAGTCTGTAACCGCAACCTCCTAGCGATGTAATTTCCCGACGTTGCCAGTCTGTAACCGCGACCTCCTAGCAACTTAATTTCCCGGCGTTGCCAGTCTGTAACCGCGACCTCCTAGCAACGTAATTTCCCGACGTTGCCAGTCTGTAACCGCGACCTCCTAGCAACGTTGTTTAGTGACGTTGCCAGTCCGTAACCGCGACCTCCTAGCAACGTAATTTTGTGACGTTGCCAGTCCGTAACGGCAACGTTAATTAAGTAACCTATATTTCTAATTTCTAGGCTACTGCTTATATTGGGGCGGTTCATATGCAGACCTCATTTGCCCACAATGCTTCTTGTTCTTGTATTTAATAGGCTAGCCTATGGTAGCCAACTTTAGGACTATGTCTGTGTGATGTGTAGCCTAACTCAAGCTAATCATAAACGAGGCAGCATTTCCATGTAACATTCGGTCATTTTATTTCAATCAAAGTGCCAAACAGTGAATTAAAATCTTCTGACAGTCTCCGCTACAGGTCCAGTCTGTTGGCCCTGACAATGAAGCACAAAATAAGTTAGTGACCTATCAACATAATTTGTCACATAGCCATGTGAAAGGTTGGATATGGAAGCTGCAATCATGATTCATTTAGCCTACCTGGCTTGTTTTGAATGGGCTGCGTTTGGGCCACCTGTAGGTCCATCACTTGCACCTCTTCAGTGTCTGCCCTGTAGTCGCCTGAATAGGAGAGCCTCTTGCTGGATCTCCTCCAATGTCTCCATCTTCCGGAGCATAACCTGTAGCAGATGTGTCTGTCATTAATGACAAGTAAAACAAGTTAACAAGAGTTTGCATTATTGGCACACTGTGTTCTTCTAGATTAGCTGTAATATTGCTGTAAATATTTTTTTTTACCTTGAATTGTTGTATACAAAGCATTAGTATGACAACATTTGTTGTTGAGTATTTTTTTGAGGGTCTTGTATTTGAACTTGCCTGGCTGCCAGCTGTTTTCCTGGACCCCCATGGGTTCTCCTCCACCAGACCAGAGTTGACACCTACATCTGGTGATGCAAAAGTTTCAAGTCATGCATTTGCTTCAAAACATAGCCTTTAGGGTTCAACTCATACAATTATTGTCACTGTTATAAACGGTCATTCATTACCCTCATTTCCCAGGGACACGTACTAACAGTCTGGGGTGTCTTTGAAGAACTTCTCGACTGGATGCGATGAATTAGCACTGCATGAAACTGTAATGGAGCAAGAAGCAAACCAATTACTTGAACAATTCGAGCTAAGCTTGCCTCTAGCCTTTTGCATGACCTAGCTAGATTAAAACAATATGGCACTAGCTAAATGAGCTAAACAGAGCTAGCATTGTGAGGAGCATCGGCCAACTTGGCATGTGTTAGCTAATGTAACGCTAATGTAATGCTAACTATTCTAACTATAATAGTAATATAGAAGTATTTTGTAACTCAATTAATTAAGGTGATTTTGAATTAGACGGCTCAAACATTATAAAGTCCTTACTAAAGAGCGACAACGCAGTTTATGTGCCCGAGTGTGTGGCCGACCGTCTGATCAGCCACGCGCTAGCTACAAAGTTTTTGAAAAATTAGGTCGATGTCGCGGCAACGTTGTCCACGGGTCTAAAAATAACGTAACCAGCCGACCAAGGTACGACGTTGTGGCAACCTTGTCCACTGGACCAAAAATTTACGTAACCAGCCAACCAATGTACGACGTCGCGGCAACGTTGTCCACGGGTCTAAAAATAACGTAACCAGCCGACCAAGGTACGACGTCGTGGCAACCTTGTCCACTGGACCTAAAATTAACGTAACCAGCCAACCAATGTACGACGTCGCGGCAACGTTGTCCACGGGTCTAAAAATAACGTAACCAACCGATCAAGGGACAACGTCGCGGCAACGTTGTCCGTGGCACCAACCGGCAACATTCACTTTATAAAGTTGCTACGACGTCGCGGCAACGTTGCCATAAGGTAACGTCGCGGGTTACCAAATGACCACTTACTAGCAACGTTGCCGCAACGTCGTGTGTTAGCTGGGTAGCTAGCTCTAGCTAAGTA